>CM076575.1:1054455317-1054824998 GCA_034641835.2 Pinus albicaulis | reverse complement strand
TGTTCACTCAGGCCAGCCCGTTCAGCCGGGTCAACGTGTTCACTCAGGACAACCGGCTCATCCCATTAACCCTGCCCAGCAGCCGATTTATTCGATGCCACAGCCAAATCAAAAGTTGCACCCTAGTTATTAGGCTCCGCAGGGTTCCACCTATCAACAGCCGACTCATCCTCAGGGCGGTTATTATCCTCATGGTCAGTCTCAACCGAATTATAACTAGCCCCGAGGTTCTCAGTATTATCCTCATCAACCCAGTTATACCTATACTTAGCAGCCAAATCCAAATGCTACTTACATAGGGCCGACTCCTAACCAGGGTCCGTACTCTAGTTATCAAGCCCCACACACTAGTTACCAGCAGCCAAATCAGTCTGGTTATACGACCTACACCCCCTACGGTTAGAATCCTATGGGACAGAACCCATGGGGGCAAGGATATTCCCAACCAGCGTGGAGTACAGGTACCGGTCCTCATCCTGGGCCTGGCATGCCATTCAATCCGCCATTGCCATTCCTAACCACCTTGGAGTTGTTTGGACAGCCTAAAACTCAACTGATCCACTCCCTCTGCATAATCCTTATTTGGGCCTGCCCCAACAAGATACCAGTGATTGCCCTGGAGTTTGAGGTAAAGTCACAGGACCCTGCTTATGTGATGATGTATCATCTTTATGTCTGCCTAATCCCAATTAAGATTCACTATGCACCCTTCCCTGGGGCCAGCAGACTTTGACTCCGGAGCCGCTGCGGCGGGTATATCGAGGAAGCATCTCGCTACCTTCCAATATTTCACTCCAGCCATGGCTTTTCTCATGCACATCCAGTTACCGGTTCGTTATGAAGCCGGGACGCACCTCCTGACTTCCCTGAAGCAGGATAAAGCCACTCACATTTCTGATCACATTCATGAGTGGCGACGCCGTCGTAAACTGATTAAGTTTCATATACCTGATCAAATACTAACTCACTGGTTCACCACCTCCTTTGTGAATAAAATCGCTCAAGATATTGCGATGGGAGCGTGTGTGAAAGAGGAACAAGCCATTGCGCGTGTCGAATATCTGGATCTTGTATATTCTCAGTCCGGCATGCTTTATGATATCTTTCCTAATGCCCCTCGGTTCGGAACCTCTAAGGCTCCACCTACCCCCGCAGTGGATGGTGTCATTGGTTCTGTATCTCAGAATTCGAAGAAATCTTCGAATGGGAAGCAGAAGTCTAATTCTTCCAACAATACTCCTGCTAATCCCGCCCCATCAGATTCTGGCAAAACCGCGGAGGTGAACGCCGTTCAGGCCAATCCTACGGAGAAAGCCTCCAAAGGGAAAAAGAAGGGCAAAGGTAAATCCAAATCCGATGCCCCGAGGCCAGAATCCAAATCTTGTACTGAGGATGGTTCTCAACGTAAACCGAAGTACCCCTGCCTCATTTGTGAAGGAGACCATTATACCAAGGATTGTCCACGACGATCTGAAGTCAGTCAACTCCTCAAAGGCTTTCAAGGGACTCCGGCAGTTCTTAAAGAACCTTTCCCGCCTCAGCAGACCCAGATGGTTGAACAGCGTTCACCGTCTGCACCATTTGGGTCCCAAGTTCTTATGATGAATGGTTCTGCACCTATCTCTGTTGCCACATGTTCGAAGGATTACAACGAATCATGCCAGGTACCCGGGAAGGCAGTTGCGGATGGAACACCTCCCCCACTTGTCTCCGGTTCATTGGAAATTGAGAAGCCTACCTATGAACCTGTTGTGAAGCCACCTTCTAAAGGTGTTCTTCGAAGATCTTCTTACAATCCGAATGCCCGTGCCGCTCAGCACTACAGTATTGTTGAGGATTTGGCATAGGCACCTTCTACTATGTCTGCACTAGAAGTTCTTCAAATTTTTCCTTCGCAACAGAAAGCTTTATTGTCTGCAATCGGTGGCATTGATCCCGCCGATTCAAGTCTTCTCACCTTTGACTTAGAGAATTTCACCCCCCGACTTCCGCATCAGATCGCTCTTGTTATTCAAGTCAGGATTAATGGTCTTAACATCCATAGGGCCATTGTGGATGAAGGAGCCTCTACCTGCGTCATGTCGTCTGCTTGCTAGAAGGCCATTGGCTCTCCAACCCTTTCGTCATCTCCCAATGCCCTATAGGCATTTGATGGTCGGGAATCCAAACCCCTGGGTGTTCTCGAGAGTTTAGCAATCACCTTACAGGGGAAGACTATCAACGTAGAATTAGAAGTAGTGGATGCCAGGCTCAACTACAATATACTTCTCAGCTGCAGCTGGACTCATGCCATGTTATGCGTGTCGTCCACCGTTTTTCGACTCCTTAAGTTCCCTCACGAGGGCAAAATCGTCACGGTGGATCAGTTGTCCTTCTTCACCTCCACCTCTAAGAACAACGTTCTATATGTTGATCAGATCCCAAATCCCCCTAACAGTGTAGGAATCGGTCTCTTCAAGGACACTGTCCTCATGGGTATCTTTCCCGCACCGCCACCGCACACCACTCAAGTTAACATGATTTCCATATCTGATGACCCCTGGCTCATCCCTACGCCTGAGCAGGTGTTTGAGTTCGGAGAATCCATGCCTTTGACTCCAGTAGAGATCAACTACTATGAAATTGTTGCTGCATCTGATCCTCTACCTCCTCAGCATGCTCCTTTGAGCATGGCTCTAGATGTCTACTCTCAATCCCCCTAGCTTGGTCAGGCCGATTCACCTGATCCTCTCAAAGAGACTTTTCCTTCCGATGAAGCCATTGTTGAAACAATGTCTCTTGAGGAGCTGCCTTGGAGCGATGGACATCATCGTTCCTCTTTCATGCCTAGTTTGGGGGCAATGTCAGATTTTCTAGAGCGTTATTCATCTCAGGTTCCTACTCCTCCTCTCCAAATGCCCATTTTGACGCATGAGGTTCTTTCGAAGGGAAACCTGAGTAATATCACCCAAACCAT
Source organism: Pinus albicaulis (assembly GCA_034641835.2). Taxonomy (NCBI): domain Eukaryota; kingdom Viridiplantae; phylum Streptophyta; class Pinopsida; order Pinales; family Pinaceae; genus Pinus; species Pinus albicaulis. Next base: position 1,054,822,042 of record CM076575.1, on the reverse strand, counting down.
CCCGATCAACATCTCCATTAAACCAGGGATCGTTGAGAATATACACGTGGGAGTGACTTGTTCTCTTACTAAGATTCAAGTCTATACTGATCTTTTTAAAGAATTCATAGATGTGTTCGCCTGGTCCTACGAGGAAATGCCTGGCATCGATCCCAGTATCATAGTGCATGAGATTCCAACCTACCCTGGTGCGAAGCCCGTGCGCCAGCGCTTACACCCCATACATCCTCGGAAAGCCGTTGCAATTAAGGAAGAAGTTGAAAAACTTCTAAATGCGGGCTTTATTTATCCCATCCCCCTCATAGAATGGGTTTCCAACATTGTCCCTATCGATAAAAAGCAGGGTACTATTAGGGTCTATGTTGATTACAACGACATCAATCGCGCCTGTCCGAAGGATAATTATCCCACTCCGTTCATAGACAAAATCATCGACGAATGTGCCAGAAGTGAGATTTATTCCTTGATGGACGGTTTCTCAGGGTATAATTAGATCAATATTGCACCTGAGGATCAACACAAGACTACATTCATCTGTCCGTGGGGTACTTTCGCCTATAAAAAGCTCCCGTTCGGCTTGAATAATGCTGGAGCTACTTTCTAGCGTGCAATGTCTTACGCTTTCCATGACATTCACCATATCGTTCAGCCTTATCTGGACGACTTGCCAGCTCATTCAGCTAGGCGAGAGGACCACCCTGAACACCTCCGCCAGATTTTCCTTCGCTGTAGGCGCTACAATATTAGGCTTAATCCTCATAAATGCGTCTTTTGCGTGGATTATGGCCGTCTTTTGGGATTCATAGTCTCCAAATACGGAATTCGCCTTGACCCTTTAAAATTCGAGGCTATCATCAACCTCCCATCACCCTCCTCGTTATACCAGTTACAGAGTCTGCAGGGAAAAGCGAACTTCCTTCAACGCTTTATCCCGAACTACGCGGAGGTAGCCAAAGGATTCACACGCCTATTAAAGTAGAGCGTTCCCTTCGATTGGGATGAAATTGCTCAGCAATCCTTTGAGAAGCTGAAGACGTTACTTGTTAATGCTCCTTTGCTTCGTCCTCCTGATTATCACCGCGATTTCACTTTATATCTCGCCGCCGCGTTTAGCACCATAGCTATGGTTCTGGTGCAGGATGATGATGATGGTAATGAACATGTTGTTTATTATCTATCACGAAACCTTCTCGATACAGAAACACGTTATGCTCACGTCGAGAAGTTTGCATTAGCTGCAGTACATGCTGTGCAGCACTTTCGCCACTACATCCTGTTGCGTACGGTAACAATGGTTTCAGATTGCAACCCCATGACATATATTCTCTCTTGACAATTACTAGGGGGAAAATACTCCAAATGGATCGTTATCCTGCAGGAGTTTGACTTAGAATTCACTACTGCTAAGTCAACCAAATCACTTGTTTTTCCGGATCTTATATGCTCACTCCCGACAGACTCCATTCCTTCACATTCCGAGGATCATATCCTGGATGAAACTCTTTTCCTCATCAGTACTCGTGACCCTTGGTACGGAGACATAATCGTGTATCTTCAGACCTCCACATTTCGGTATGAGTTGACTAAAGATGCCTGACGTCGGATTCGGCATCAGTCTCAACCCTACCGCATCGTAGGAGATACCTTATACCATGTTGGAGTAGATTCGGTGGTCCGTCAGTGCCTAACCTTGGAAGAGGCTAAAAGGGTCCTAAATGACTGCCACAGTGGTGCTTGTGGTGGACATATGTCCGGATATGCTACTGCCCAGAAAATTCTGCGAGCAGGTTACTTCTGGCCATCCATATTCAAAGACTGTATCATTGCAGTCCGTAAATGTCATGCGTGCCAGGTGTTTCAGCGCAATATGCGGGCACCGCCTCTCCCTTTGCATCCAGTTATTACCGTCGGCCCTTTTGCGAAATGGGGCATGGAATTTATGACGTGTAACCCTCATTCGGTTGGGGGGCATGCGTATATAATCGTCACTGTCGACTACTTCACCAAGTGGGCCGAAGCAATGCCTACACTTGCTGCCGATGGTAAGACAGCTGCTCAATTCATCTTCACCCACATCATTGCACATTTCGGGGTCCCTCAAGCTATCGTTACTGACCATGGTACTCACTTCCGAGATTATATGATGGCCGAGTTGACTTCAAGGCTGGGCTTACGCCACGATAGCTCAATGCCATATTACCCTCAGGAAAATGGCCAGGTTGAAGCAGTGAACAAGGTTCTGGTCACTATACTTCAACGAACACTTGGTATCCACAAATCCAATTGGCACCTCCAACTGTTCTCAGCTCTTTGGGCATACCGGACGTCTGCAAAGAGTGCAACTGGATTCACACCATTTCAGTTGGTGTATGGTCTGGAAGCAACTCTTCCGGTTGAATGCGAGATTCCTTCTTTGAAATTAGCTATGGAACTTCTACTCGATACTTCTATTGAGGAAGAGCATCTTTTAAATCTGGAACGGCTAGATGAAACTTGTCGTTTAGCTGCTTTATTCATTGAAGCACAAAAGAAGCGGTTCAAAGCTCACTTTGATCAATCAGTTTCTCCGCGTTCCTTTATCGAAGGGGACTTCGTCCTCTTATACGATCAAGCGCATGACAAGCTTGGGGCCGGTAAGTTCCAACCTATGTGGCATGGGCCCTACATAGTAAAATTTGTTTTGAAGAATGGGGCTTATGATCTTATAGATTATGAAGGAGTTCTGTTGGCACAGCCCAGAAATGGTCTGTACCTCAAAAAATACTACGCCTGAAGTGATTTTTGGTGTAGTGTGTGTACATAGGTGTGTGCTTTTAATTTGTGTGCATGTGTGGTGTGGTTTGCAATGTAAACATATTTCTGCCGATCGGGTCTTCCTGATTGTGCAGATGTCCATCAATCCGTTTGTTGGTTTCACGGATGGTGCCTCCCGCAGTACCAGAAATCTGTCTTTGGCGGCCTGGGTAATCTACGATCCTGCTGGTGAGTTGGTCAACCTGCAAGGTGTGTGTCTAGGACGTAATCCAAATAACATCGCGGAATATAATGTTGTGTTAGAATTATTAACCGAGGCTGTAAACCTTGGTATCCGTGAATTGCTTGTGTATCTAGACTCGCAACTTGTAGTATCACAACTGAACGAACACTATTCAGTAAGAAACCCATCCATTTTACGTTTGTATCTACGTATTCGTTTACTGGAAATAAATTTTGACTATATTACATATCAACATATACCCAGGCATATGAATACGTTAACTGATGCAGTAGCTAATTTGGTTTTAGATAGACATTTGCGCAATTTGTAAATCATTATCACATGTAAAAGGAAAATCCATCCAGAAATAGATATGTATATATATAGATATCGAATGTTTGCATAGTGTGCATCACATTAAAATAAAAAATATACATGTTAGCCTTAATAAATCCAGAGACGACATGTCTCTCAAAAAATATGCATGAAATAAAAGCCCTAGGAGTCTAATCCACATGGTGCTCATGATAACAAGTGACTGCACGCACTAAGCGTCTCAGAAGTCGGTGGAGGCGACTAGGCACTCCCATCGTATGTCTCTCGTACTCCATCGGTACATCTGCCAGCCGGGCATAGTCTGGGATCCCTCGGGCAATACCCTCGAGATTCTGAATTAACTCCCCCCCTCTGTACCCTCTGCCTGAGGATCAGGTGCGGGAAGAGTCCTCCGTGCGATAGGAGACATATCGGCTGGTCTCTCTGGGCCCACGTTTGCATACATATAAAATGTGTCATGACAGGACATGTATTACCAAAAACATAAAAACATAAAAATCAAAAAGATGGTCATACCCAACTCCTCGTCCCAATCATCTCCCTCCGGCAGTGGGAGATCTGGATCACCAGTGAAATCGGTTCCTACATATGGCCAATCTTCCACTACAATCAACTGACATCACAACCACCCAAAAAACTCCGGCCTCCAGGACACCTGTTGGCCTCCTCCAGCTCTGGGCATCAGTGCCGCCCAGTGAGCCATTCTTGGCTCTCGTGGAATTGGCTCAGCTACAACAGCCCCTTGGCCCTGGAAGATCGGTAATCTTTCTAGAATGAACGATACCAGGATAGAACCGTAACCAAACTGTTTCAGTTTGGCCTGCTTACACTTTGTGAGCTATCTCTTGATATTTATTGTCACTTTTTTGGCCCAATCAAACAATAGGGGACTCATGCACTCTGAGGCCAGTAAGAGTTGGGCCTTTTTTGCCTCGTGCAGTGCCTGCGATCCTGTGACCTGCGTGATGGTATGAAGCACTACCCTGAGCGCTAGATCAGGAATAGTATGGATGTCTACTTTTCCACTTCCTAATCCCAGTCATGCCCCTGGGCACACTCGTGCCATCACTTGCTCCATATTCTCACCAGTCGATCTGCTCCCTGTCAATATGGGCACCGGACCTCTGCGCGATAGTCCGGTTATGAAGTATACGTCAGAGACCTCCAGTTCTAATACTTCGTCCCATAACTTGAACACTTGTTCATGTTCATCCCATACGCTGATCAGGTACTGTAAGAGCTCAGGCTGAGCTCGTAAGAAAGGTGTCAGGAAGAACTTATTAAGCCCACAATTCTTGAGGGCATTCATCCAAGTTTCATTCTCCATGGCCTGTTCATCCTCTTCCCCGTGCTTCCTCTCTTTCCACTCAATGACCATTTTGATTCGTTGCCTGCATTCACATGGTCAAAAAACTTCAATTAGACCTCTGTTATCCTTAAAAATTCATATAATTCATTCATTATGTGGAAATTTCAAGCGAAAAATTGGATTGCGCCGCTGGCGCGACTGTTTTCCTAACAGTCGTGCCAGTTGGTGTGGGCCCTTTGGGAATAAAATGCCATTGGCACGGGTCTATGCCGGATAACCGCGCCAATGGGCGGAGCCCTAAAAATTCAAAAATCCCTCACAGAAATCTAATATACTATAAAAATTTATGAAAAATGGATTGAAATGGAGTACAAAGGAGCGCCTCTTACCTGGAACAGACGGGAATCTGAATGGTAGTCCGGATCGGTCGCAATCGCCGTTAGAAGTTCGCACACAAAATGGACCACTGCTGCTCTTCAGTGAGGTAAATAGTGAAAAGTAATTTTATTTTTACCATTTGACATATTTATAACTTTTTGAACTGAAAATAGGTCTTAAAAGTTATTTTTTTGAATATTTTAATATATTTTGTCAAGAATGAGTTTTACACTTGCTTTTTGTGCAGCAATAGGTTTTTTACGCGACTTAAACGGTGAAACGAGTTGTATTTTATACTTTTTCGGACTCAGTAAATACACGAAAAAGTCACTTTGGAGTTGTCTTTCAGCTCTTTTCTGACTCTCTAAACATGAAAATATTGCCGAGGCCCTTGTTGTTTCGATCTCGTTAAAATGGAAATGAATCGAAATCTACCCAGTATACGTTTACCCCTTTTTTGGGCTGAGATGGATTATTTGCGAAAAAGGAATACCCTAGCCTATCGCAACTAGGAGGTTTTCTCGGATATTGTTTTCTACCTTTTCGGGTCCGAGGAACTATCTACCAAAAGGGACCGCTAGAGTTTTCTTTTCTGCTGTCTTTTCAAACTCTCTAAATATGAAAAGACGCCGAGTTCTTCCTTTGTCAGACTTGTTAAACCCTGATGACATTGGATTCAGTCAAAATGACGTTATCCGAGTTTCTCCTTCCTAGGGCTCGTTAAATGTACTGGGATGGATTCGCCCAAAGGGCAAGCTTATATTACAAGCATATGCTATCCCCTTCAAGCTTGTTATAAAAAATAATTGGGGTACTCACCAGAAATGGTGGGGGAAAATGGAACCAACATCATTGTCGTGTCGGCAGTATCTCGCTCTTGAACATGGCACTTGTCTGCATTCGTGTCGGGTTGGGGACATCTCATCTCATTCTTCACTTGCCTCCGTGGGTTTGGATAATCTCTTTTGACCTCTCATCTGCTCGTTGCCTCGTCACCATGACCTCTGATCTGTTGATATCAAATACTGCCAAATCCACTATTGTGCCATTATATGTTCAAGAGAAGTTGACCTCTGCAATGTATCAACCTTCCTCTGATTCTCATATGATCCTGATTCAAAAAAAACATCATGTTTCTCTGTCTCGTGTCGATGATGTGGGAAACATTATGGCCCACCTTCGATCAAGGTCACTTCCTGTCGACTTCAGCTCATTATCCAGGAAGCTGATCTAGAGGCTCCCTTCTGGTACCTTGGAGCCTGCATGCCTCAATGGTACGTTCTTCGCATTCGACCCGAGGTTTTCATCATTGGCCTCCGATCGAGTGACTCTATGGGTGTTCGACACCATCTCATTGATTCACATGCTGTAGATTGTACCTATAGTACCTTGAGGGCCATTGTCATTATTGGTGGTTCCTCTCGCGTCTGTTAACAACTTTCATCATTGGTTGGTAATCAGACGATGTTCTTGCATGTTTGACTTCAGCTCACATATTCGAATGCTTGAACTTGTACTTTGTTCGGGTCGAGATGGAGTGCAAGACCCTAGATTGTGTCTGTTGTAATGCAGGCTGCGATATTGTGGATTATTATGATTATTACATGACTCACTAATCGGATGGCTGCGACCATACCTGAGTCTATTTATCGATCCTCTTTGGATGGCTGTGTCCATGCCTTGGATCTAGATTATTGTACACTCTGTTATGGATAACTACGCCCATACCACGCATATATATCATGTATCTGAGACATCAGTTGTACCTCGCTCCACAGGTTTTCCGATGGTAGTGTTTTCAGTCGGCATGTTCTCGTAAAGCATTTCACCCCTCTCTCTCTCTTTCGAGCCTCATGCTTTAGGGGGCATCTGTTACACAGCAATTTGTCACCGTCCCTGCCATTCCCCATCCTGCACATTGGAGGGCTCATTCCGTGACCTGTGAGCAGAGACAAGACTTGAAAATACTTTCATTACATCCCTCTGAAGATGAGCTTTCATTTCCCTGAAGACATCTCCCTGCAAAAAACCCTAAAAATAGCTCTTTTTCCATTGGCGCGGTTCCACAGTCTAGCCCTCATGCCAAGGGGGAATATCCTCCAAAGAGGGCACACCAATTGGTGCTCTGTCATAGAGCTGCACCCGCGCCAACCATATTAAGAGGTGTTTTTAAAAAATAAATGGCGGAAGTTTCGTCCTAACAAATTCCTGGACTGATATCTATCTTGAGTTGGGAGGTTTGGCTACAGAATTCCATAGAGAGGAAGTGGTTTGCCACCTCTCATGGAATCTTCCTTTATGATAGGGCTAATCCCATAATTATAGCGATCCCAACTCCCCTTCCTCCATCTATAAAATCTTTCTCATCTCCTTTGCAAGCTAGTTCCTAAGAGCTTTCATATCCTTATGCTGCAAGAGCCTTCTTGATTCCCTTAAGGCCAAATCCAAGCAAGGAGACTATTGACAAGTATCCGGAGATAGAGGCTTGTCCCATCCTTGATAGGCTTTATCGAGACATGTTTTGCTGACGACCTGCCAAAGGAGAGTGCTACGTCGAAGCTATGGTTGTATTCTTCTTTTGACTCTTTAATGATAAGCGACTATTGGTTATGGTTCCACTCTTGTTCTTGATTATGTTCATGAGTTATGTCCTCTTCGACTGACATATAGTTATATATACTAGATTTTATGCTTGTGTTTGTGTTGTTTCTTGCATGTGTAGGTGTCCGAACACAGACATTGTGAGGATTGTGATCTGCCATGAAAAAGGAATGGGAGCACCACCTCTTCTACAAACGACAGCGTTGGATTTCAGGTAAGCCTTCATTGCGAGTCAGTTTATTTGCAATTAGGAACCTGCACTGTAGCATGTTTGATTGTTGTTAGACCCGATCTGGGCTAGTAGGGATCACCTCTGTCCGCAGAGGGGAATTACCTCTTCAACAGGCCCAATACTTGTGCGAAGAATTTATGGCTAATGTATGTGAGTCCCAGGAGCAAGGGAAATATTTCTTCTACTCTTGGTTATTATTTCTAATAGCACTGGTCGCCTGAGAAAAACCCAAGGAGTTGGTCCTCCCTGAACTCCCTCTTGCGATGTGCGAAGGAGCTCGGTATGCTCACTTATGGGACTCTAAGGATCGGCAGCACATCGAGGATAACAAGGTTTTTTGGATCCTCTTCTAGAGCAGTGTAGCAGCCACCATAAAATCTCGACCCCGACTATCCCCGATAGTATATGACAAATACAAGAGTGTTGTCACATTCAAAGTTACCATGCACCATATTTGGATTCACAGCCTCAACAATAAGACATGGATGACACTCCCGTATATGGTAGCATATGAGGAAATTGACCTGCTGATATCGCTATGGCCCCCTACCTGGAAAAAAGGCCTCACCGACACCCCTGGGGAGACCGCGGCACACCACCAGATGGCCTTATCTACAACTGAGCATAGGGGTAACCAGCCACCATATCCTACCGTAGTTAAGGCCTGGGTAGGACCTGATAGAGCTACCACCCCTCCCCTAGGCACTAAGAAGTCAGGGGAGTCAGCACCAGAATCCAAAAAGAAATAGCGCACCCACCACTCGCAATACGATGCGACAATCACACTAAAGGATGGTGACCTTGAGAAAATCGTGGACATAGTCGCCTTGGCTATAGAAGATAAGTGGAAATTTTTCAAGGCATAGCGGCAGGCCAGGGTCGACTCTCTCCAAGCCGAACTTCGCACTCTCCAGATCAAAATTGATACACTACCAACCAGTGTGGGCCAGGTACGCACCCCGCCGGTCGACCGCAGTTCAATGCTACTCGAGGAGGCCTGTCATCTCTGGGGTATACCTAGCACTGCATTGGTAGGAATGTAGCCCCTGGTAGTCACGTGAACCCAGTTGGACCTGGCTAAGCTGCCCCACACAGCCTTACAAGGCCTCCATCACGCTGTCTTCCAGGAGATTCTTCACCGTGATCAGCAAGTACACCAATTTCTTGGTAAATCCAAGCACACCATTACGCAGCAGGCTACTGATTTGCTCCTGGCCGTGTCACAATAGGTGGATCTTGAAACTGTGATCCACCGGCTCTTCACTGAGGTTACAGATGAGATCCCAACTATGGACATGCCTCGAGATAAGGTGGAAAAATTGGTTGCAGCCCTCAAAGCATCTCGAATGGAAATACACACCATCAAGACATAGTTGGAACAAAAAATCTCTGACTTACAAGGTAGAATACAGCCCGAAACGCCCCCGAAAGTCCACGCCCAGCATGCCGCCCTAGTCACCGACGAGAAAACTATTATTTCGGGGCAGATTTCTCAAGGTGCCCAGCTGCTGGAGTTAGACATACAACTCTGGACTAAGGTTCAGCATGATCCAATCCTTCAGAAAATCAATCAGGACTTACGACAAAAGGAAGAAGCCTTTGAACAGGTAAATTCTATGCTGCCTACTTTGGTACTTGCCCAGTGCTTGGCATGGTTAAAAACTAGCAATGATCTCCAGGACAAGATTGAGAAACGCTAGCATAAACAGCACATCATGGCAGAACGTCTGAAGCCTTGGGCTACCACAACCCTCTAACTTTCACAAGACATTGATGACGTGACCAAGCGACTTAATCAGATTCTTGAAATCATCACCGCGACGACTGAAGGACCGACCTCCCAGAAGCTGGTAGACCTTTCACAGAATGTTGCTGCCTAGAGTCAAGAAGTGTTACTACCACTGATCACTGCCCTTACTACCTTATGTACACAGATAGAGGCTACACCACCACAGTGACTTGGGACGAGTCACAAGATTGTGTTTGGTGACTATTGGAACAGGGTCTCATACGAGCTATGAAACTCATCCATTTTTTAATACTTTTGATTAGATTTAGTCTAGCGTAGGGGTTTTGGGGTGGGTCAAAGCCCTAAAAGCATTGTAATGGGTAAAAGGGTAAACCAGGGGTCCAAAAACCACTGTTTGAGGACCATAGGAAACTCTAGGCTAGATTATTATAAATAGAGGAACATTTTGTATTGTAAGGTAGGCAATAAAGAGCTATTGATGCAAATTGTGGTTTAAGTTGTCTATTTGGGTTTTTGGGGAAGGGACTCCTGCTGGCTGTGTGCACGGAGATCCAAAGTCCAGGTGTGTGTGGACCCTGCTACTATGTGTGTAGGCTAGGAAGGGGATTGTAAGAAGGAACTGATGAATTGATGAATAATAAAGGTTGATAGAGAACTGGATCTGTGAATACTATCTGTGTGAATAATTGATAATCAATGCATTGTGTGCATTCTGTATTTAAGCTGCAAAATATCTTTGTAAGTGTGTTTTCTGTATCTGGATATGTTCTGTTCTATTTATGCAATATTGTTCTACTATCATAAAAGTATATAATTATAGATCTAGCACACATGGATGCGAATAGATACTTCCTTGGCCCTGCATAGAATAAGGTGATCTGGGTATCACAAGGCTGACTGCAACTCTGCTTGCCTTACCTATCCTTTCTCAGGGTGTGCAAACCTGGTTCCAGCACCCACCCATAATACTTCAGGTGAGACTTTGACCTGCATAAGTAGGTCATTGCCAAAAGGGCTAGTAGTATAGGTGATGCCTGGGCTAACCAACATAAACAACTATCACACTCTCTATGTGTATAAACTGCCTTCCAATTTCTAGCCTCAAATAAATTTTAAATCTGGGCAATCTTTAAAAATACCTATGGAAGCTTTAATATCTCAAATCTAATATTTGAGATATTAATTCAAATTCCCCTTATGGTTATAAACCCAAAAAAATTAAACTACATGTGTAAAAGCACTCTCTTTCCAAAGCCTATGGTTAAACCCATACTTTCGCTCACTCTACGAGGAAGCTTTAGCTTTTTCAAATCCTATGATTAGACCATAGTCCAACCCACTCCATGATTTCATCAACGAATATTTCAACTTTTGTTTGAAAACATATTAATAAGACCATTTATTTGAAGTCGAGTGATATTCGACTTTCATTGAAATCACAATCGGATTAACACCAAAACACAATATAATTCTGTGGGCCAACTAACTCAAATATCAAATGCATCCCCATCTAAAAATTCTATTCAAATCGTCACTCAAATTTATAACCAAACCCAACATATAAATCTTGGTTAATACGCATATTAACATATTATAACATTTGGGCCCTAGCAATTAACTCACCTCGCCATCTGATGGCTCCAAGCTCGTTGCGCTCCAACCAACCGATCGAACGAAAATAATGAATGTCACGTTTTTTTAACCTCCGAGTGTTAATGCTTAAAAAAAATGAAAAATGGGATGTAATTTAAAACCACTCCAGGCTACGTGTCACATGCCGATGCATATTGCGTTTTTTTCACACAAAAAAAAATACCACTTTTAAATTGCGCGATACTGCCGGTTTGCTCTACGAAACCGCTTTCACTGTTCAACGCCGGTTCCACTCCTTATCTTCAAGGTTCCGCACCATTCCATTCAATATGGTTCCTTCGTGTTATTAAATTAACAGGCCCTCGCTCTTTGGTTACACATTTCTTATCCACGAACCATCGCTTCCTTAATACGAACCGAGTTTAACGATCCCTTCAAGCTTTATTTCGCACCCGAACTTCTTCTATATAGAATTCCCCCATGATCTATCAATCCAAATGGACTACTCCATTAAATCCACAATGATTCTTTTAAGACCCAATTTCTCATTCAAATTTGACCTACCTTGCTATCTATCATATGTACTCTGTTTCATGTGTCATACTACCAATTAAGAATTCGATTTTTCTATTGTTGCCATCGATCCTTTCAAGGATCTATGGCTACAACCTTTCTGCCATATTTTCAAAGATAAGTACCAATCTTCAACTCATTTTTACAGTGTTGGAATTAACCGCTATGGCTTAAATGATCTATAGAGCATCATTTAGAACCCCAAATTACAGAGTATGTTCCCGCATTTTATTACAATTGGTTATTGAAAGTCAAGGCCCATTCACACATAAATTAACTCAGCCAATACACATATAATTCAGAATACATCATTGACAGGAAGATCGATTTCTTCAATGACACACAATACTCATTTACACAGAGTTTAAATCAACAATATCCATATAATGCTGAAACAATTCCTTTTATATACACAACTGAATTTACTTACAAACCCTCCTTGTTTTGGCCAGATTTTCAATTCGATGGCCTTCTACCTCATTACTCTGTCTCTAAACAGCTATGCTCCATACCTTCTATCTACCCATAGGCTTACATTTATACAAATCAATACTAAATCAATTCAGCTTCCTTAACAACTCAACAAGGACTCTTGGAATTCTCCAAAGCCTTAAAGTTAGACTCAATTCCTAAAGTAACTGAAACTAACTCTTCACCTTCCTAACTTAATCAACTTCCCTCATGTTCTCTAGTGGTTTGGGAACATTTACAATTTCTCACTATTTTATTCAAAATACTGGTAATTACATGAGAATTAGAAAGGATAAGACCCCCCTATGTTTACTTAGATACAAAGTATTTTCTTGAGCCTAATGCTCCTGCATCAGACTCCCAAGGATCAATTTGTTCATAATCTCCTGATCATGTGTCTTCAGTCTTTGTTTTCCTGGATCCCATACTCTCTTTTGCTGCTGTCCATCAGCTGCATTATTCTTCAACTTCATTTCTCTAGGTTTCCATATCTTGTTCTGCATCTTGCCTCCAGGTATACTTTCACAATCTCTTCTTGTCTTTCCTTTCCTAAAATCCTTATGCTTTCTTGCTACTTTATGCTGCTTCTGAGACACATTCATCTTCAGTTCTCTGATGTTTTCAATTTCTCGATCCAGTTTTTCTTCTATCTGGAAATCTCTTTACCTCTTGTTGCTGCCTTCAATTTATGTTTCTGCCAACATTGTTTCTCTTGTTGTCCCACATGTTACTAATATGTTTACAACTCCTGTAGATGTCACCCCCCATGTTGCTTTAGCTGCCACCATAGATGTTGTTGATGCCAATGTTGCCTCAACTATTAGCTCCCATGTTGCTACCTTTATGGCTACCTCCAAAATTTCTTGTCCCTCTGCAACATTCTCTTGCTCCTCACCTGCAAATTTACCTTTAAAAAGTAAATTATCTTTTCCTTTTCTAACTGCAGTAACATGACCACTCATTCCTCCTTGTATACTAGTAAGCATATTTAAATTCTGCAAACTAGTATCTGCTCCTAGTTCTTCCACAGCCTTAGGAAAATTCACTTTAGTGTCTGCAATCTCCTTCTCCTGTTTAAATGTTCCCAAAAAACATTTCAGCCACTCATTTTGTACTTGCTTCACATCTTCAATATGTTTCAATTTAAATTCAGCATCTTCTTATTCTTCTTGGAAAATCTTCAATAACTGTCCCTTGTCATCTTGATTGATTCTGGTAATCAAATCAACATCATCAAGCTTTGCATTCTCATCTTCCTCTATCATAATAGAATTCTGATTCTTCATCACTGTGTCAGTCTTAAAAATATGCCCCACAGTTTTCTCTTGGCCCATCAGACAAGCCAATTCTTCCTTGTCACCAACAGTAACAAGTTTCTGCATATGAGACACGAGTGTCTCACCTTCTTCCTACAACAGTTCTTCTACTCTCAAGGCAATTCCAAATGATGGATTGTATTTTGCATCACCTGTAAACATAATCAAAATGTCAGTGTCAAAATCACAAGACCCAATGGTCTCAATTGATGATCCAGTCACCAATTCTTCTCTCTGCAGTCCCAAGTCTGTTTCAAGACTCATAAAATATTCACTATCTTTCACCTCAGCTTCTAGAGTTGTCTTCACTATTCCAATCACCATGGTAAAATGATGATCCTTCACTATGTTTTCAGCCAACATAGTTTCTCTTTCATTCAATTCTCTGACAATTTTCAATATGCAAGATAGTAAACCGGTGAATGTTCCTATTCCTATAGGTGTAAATCTATCTGCCAAACAGTGTCCCAAGACAAAATAAGAAGAGGAGGATATGTCCCGTGTTCCATATGCAAGTGCAGTGGGTAGCCTGATGTATGCAATGGTCTATACTAGACCAGACATTGCACATGCAGTGGGAGTATTGAGCATGTTTATGTCAAACCCAGGGAAGGAGCATTGGACAGCAGTGAAGCGAGTTTTCAGATATTTACATGGCACTAATGATTATGGCTTGTGCTACCAGGGAAGACCAGGATTGGAAAGAATGTTGGACATTCATGGTTTTGTTGATGCATACTGGGCTGGAGATATGGACCAAAGAAGATCTACAAGTGGGTATGTGTTTAGCCTATTTGGAGGCGTAGTTAGTTGGATGAGTAAAAGACAGTTTGTAGTGGCTCTTTCAACTATAGAGGCAGAATACATAACAGCCACTCATGCAAGCAAGGAAGCAATTTGGTTGCAGAGATTGTGTTCAAGTATGGGGTTGGTACAACAAGCTATAAGAATAGACTGTGATAGCCAAAGTGCAATTTTCTTGGCTAAGAACCACCTTACCATTCAAAGACAAAGCACATTGATGTTCGATATCCTTTGTTATAGATATGGTTGAGGCTAAAAAGGGTGTTGCTGGTAAAGGTGGGCACTTTGAAGAATGTTGCAGATGCATTGACGAAGTCTGTAAGCACTCAGAAGTTCTCTTGGTGTAGAGAAACAATGGGTGTTGAAGAATTGGCCCAATGACTAAGCTCTCCTGTGGCCCCCTGTGGAAAGAAAACAACAAGTGGGAGAATGTTGGATATGTGTTATATTCTTTCCACGACTAGCCCCATGCGGCGTACGTTGTGTCGGGCGTAGCATGGGGTCACGAAAGGGCCCCAACTGACCCAGGGTTCGAGCGGCCTTGCTGAGGGTGATGTTTTAGTGTGTGTGGACCCACTCTCATAGGCGGACCCACCCATGTTTTGTGCATGATTTTGCACATGGTTTTGGGGTACGATGGTTTTTGGCCCCTGGTATTTTGTAGATCCGGTCAAGGGAACTACGGTTATGTTCTAATCCAAGGTTAATGGATTGGGTTTTATGTATGCTTCGGCATGTATATATATGTGTTGTAACACTAAAAGGAATATAATGAAAAATTAAGCTAGTTGTCCCGATTTGGGATCCAGGGGAAAATCTATCTGTTTATCTGTTTTATGTTTTATGCTCTCGCTATTGTTTATTTTTTGTTATAAGATTTGTGTGTAGATAATTTCTGTTCAGGGTTAAAACCTTCACAAGATCCCTGAATGATCTTTTTCTTCATTCATTCGGTTCTACAAGTCTATGTTCACTGCAACTCTGTGTACCTTTGCATATCAGATCTTGGAATCTGATCTTCCTTCTTCTCTCATCACACATTCAGATTTAATTAAAAAAATAATCCTTTTATTCAAACAAAGCTATTCCAATTCTGATACCACATGATGCCCGGGCTAACCAACTTAAACCACTATCACACTCTCTCTGTGTATAAATTGCCTTCCAATTTCTACCCTCAAATAAATTTTAAATCTGGGAAATCTTTAAAAATACCTCTGGAAGCTTTAATATCTGAAATATAAGATTTGAAATATTAATTCAAAGTCCCCTTATGGTTATAAACCCCAAAAAATTAAACTGCATGTGTAAAAGTACTCTCTTTCTAAAGCCTATGGTTAAACCCATACTTCCACTTACTCTATGAGGAAGCTTTACCTTTTCCAAATCCTATGATTAGACCATAGTCCAACCCACTCCGTGAGTTCATCAACGAATATTTCAAATTCTATTTGAAAACATATTAATAAGACCATTTATTTGAAGTCGAGTGATATTCGACTTTCATTGAAATCACAATCAGAATAACCCCAAAACACAATATAATTTTGTGGGCCAACTAACTCACATATCAAATGCATCCCCCTCTAAACATTATATTCGAATCATCACTCAAATTTATAACCAAACCCAACATATAAATCTCGGTCAATGTGCATATTAACATATTATAACATTTGGCCCCCCGCAATTAACTCACCTTGCCATCCGACGGCTCCAAGCTCGTCGCGCTCCAACCAACCGATCGAACGAACATAACGAATATCGCGTTTTTTTAACCTTCGAGCGTTAACGCTAAAAAAAAATGTGAAATGGGTTGTAATTTAAAACCACTCCAGGCTACGTGTCACATGCTGACGCATATCGTGTTTTTTTCACAAAAAAAATTTACCACTTTTAAATTACGTGATACTACCGGTTTTCTCTGCAAAACTGCTTTCACTATTCAACACCGGTTCCACTCCTTATCTTCAAGGTTCCACACAATTCCATTCAATATGGTTCCTCCACGTTATTAAATTAACAGGCCATCACTCTTTGGTTACACATTTCTTATCCACAAACCATCACTTCCTTAATAAGAACCGAGTTTAATGATCCCTTCAAGCTTTATTTAGCACCCGAACTTCTTCTATATAGAATTCCCCCACGATCTATCGATCTGAATGGACTGCTCTATTAAATCCGCAATTATTCTTTTAAGACCCAGTTTATCATTAAAATCTGACCTACCTTTCTATCTATCATATGTACTCTGTTTCATGTGTCATAATACCAATTAAGAATTTGATTTTTCTATTGTTGCCATCGATCCTTTCAGTGATCAATGGCTACAACCTTTCTGTAGTCTTTTCAAAGATATGTACCAATATTCAAATCAATTTTACAGTGTTGGCATTAACCTTGATGGCTTAAATGATCTATATAGCATCATTTAGAACCCCAAATTACAGAGTATGTTCCCACATTCTATTACAATTGGTTATTGAAAGTCAAGGCCCATTCACACAGAAATTAACTTAGCCAATACACATATAATTCAGAATATGGCATCAACAGGAAGGTCAATTTCTTCAATGACACACAGGACTCATTTTCACAGAGTTTAAATCAACAATATCCATATAATGTTGAAAAAATTCCTTTTATATACACAACTGATTTTACTTACAAACCCTCCTTTTTTTGGCCAGATCTTCAATTCGATGGCCTTCTACCTCATTACTCTGTCTCTGAACAGCTATGCTCCATACCTTCTATCTACCCATAGGCTTACATTTATACAAATCAATACTAAATTAGTTCAACTTCCTTAACAGCTCAACAAGGACTCTTGGAATTCTCCAAATTCCTAAAGTTAGACTCAATTCCTAAAGTAACTGAAACTGAATTTTCACCTTCCTAACTTAATCAACTTCCCTCATGTTCTCTAGTGGTTTGGGAACATTTACAATTTCTCACTATTTTATTCAAAATACTGGTAATTACATGAGAATTAAAAAAGATAAGACCCCCTATGTCTACTTAGATACAAAGTATTTTCTTGAGCCTAATGCTCCCGCATCAATAGGGGTTTGTTGGCAAACCTTGAACTTCGAACCTGGGTCAAGACCCCTTGTGCCAACAAGTGAATGTCGCAAAGAGGCCTGACCACTTGCAGTGAAAGAAATTATATAGTAGATATAGAAGAAGGTTTTTTTATAGCCCTCTTAAAGGTAAATATTACAATGACAAGGAGTTTGAAACAAGTAGCTTTGGTGAATCTGTGCACACAGAAGAAGAGGAATTGCAAGATCAGGCTATTTTTGGGTCATTGGCCCTAGTTTAGATCCCATCCACTCCACTTCCAAATTCGTCTCACTCTAACAAGAAATACAATCCACCTCCACCTCCACCTCCACCTCGAGAAGATGACATGGCTACCTCCATCAAGCTACAGAATTTCAAGGGCATAGGAAATGAAGATGTTGACCATTTTTGTTCGTCACAGATTTTGTATGGACAACACATCAGATAAATAATGATAATGTTAAGAAATCCCAAATGGCTACTGCATTCCAAGAAAGTGTGCTAGATTGGTACATGAGGTATATGGAAATCCATCCTAATGCCATGATTAACGAGCTTAAGACCGCATTGAAGGATCAATTAAAAAATCTAAAATCCTACTCTAAATGCGTGGCTGAATTAAAAGAGATCCACCAAGAAGTGAATGAATATGTATGGGAGGAAGACCAATGGTTGATGCGCACCATCATAGATGGAGGATTTACTATTGATGACACACAACACAAAGAATGGTTCATTGTTATGATGTTGCCGCATCTACGCTAGTCTTTAAATCAATAAAATATTGTAACATATGCTAAATTTATGGAGATTGCCATGAATTTGGAAGCCTCACCTATACCTGCCACATAGGTTGGGGCTCAAAAAATCCAAATTTATTTAGCTGAACTACAATAAGAGATACAAACATTGCGAAAGGAGAAGGAAAATGATGTGTGCACAGGAGTATGGTGCACACACTATAAAGCTGAGGGACATCACATGGATCAATGTTATGTATATGCTAACTATCTGGCGGTTGGAGGATCAAGTCCAATTAAAAATGGGGTAGGGCCTAGTGAGGTTCCCAAATTATGGTGCGCGATTTTCCAAAAAAATAGACTGCATACTGTTGGGTATGTGTTATATTCTTTCCACGACTAGCCCCACGCGTTGTACGTTGCACCGGGCGCAGCGCCCCGGCGAAATTTTTTTTGGTATGCGGTCCCACTCATATGCGGACCCACCCATGTTTTGTACATGAGTTTGCACATGGTTTTGGGGTACGATGGTTTTCGGCCCCTTGTATTTTGTAGATTCGGTCAAGGGAACTACGGTTATGTTCTAATCCAAGGTTAATGGATTGGGGTTTATGTATGCTTCGGCATGTATATATATGTGTTGTAACACTAAAAGGAATATAATGAAAAATCAAGCTGGTCGTCCCGATTTGGGATCCAGGGGAAAATCTCTGTGTTTATTTGTTTTATGTTTTATGCTCTCGCT
This sequence comes from Pinus albicaulis, assembly GCA_034641835.2. Lineage (NCBI taxonomy): Eukaryota > Viridiplantae > Streptophyta > Pinopsida > Pinales > Pinaceae > Pinus > Pinus albicaulis. Next base: position 1,054,803,148 of record CM076575.1, on the reverse strand, counting down.
ATTGTTTTATTTTCTGTTATAAGATTCATGTGTAGATAATTTCTGTTCAGGGTTAAAACCTACATTTGGTATCAGAGCTGTTTCGGCTTCAAGGGGACGCCTTTGTTGTTGAGGGTTTTTTGCTCGGGCCTGTGGTAGACCCTGTTCAGTGGGAGATCTATGGGATCGATTCTTGCGGTGAAAGAAGATGGCGAGCGGCGGAAAGATAGAGATCGAGAAATTTAATGGTCAGAGTTTTGAGTTGTGGAAACTCAAGATGGAGGATCTGCTGGTGGATAAAGATCAGTGGATCGCGGTAGATCCAGGTACTAAACCAACGACGATGTCAGATGAAGACTGGAAGAAACTGGATCGGAAGGCTAAGAGCACAATACGGTTGTGTGTCTCATATTCAGTATTGTTGAATGTATCTGGGGAAGCTACGGCGAAGAATTTGTGGGAAAAACTTGGGACTTTGTACCAATCTAAGTCTCTGGTGAATAAGTTGTTCCTACGGAAAAATTTGTATAACCTGAGGATGAAGGATGGAGACTCAGTGACAGAGCATCTGAACGCCTTCAATACTGTGGTAAGTCAGCTGTCATCTGTTGATATTAAAATCTCAGATGAAGATAAGTGCATCAGCTTGTTGTGTTCTCTACCAGATTCATGGGACAGTCTGGTTATTGCAATAGGTAGCAATACAACTACCTTGAATTTTGATGACATTGTCTCAGCCTTGCTATCAGAGGAAATGAGACAGAGAAATATGGAGGGTCAGAATGGAGATGCCTTATCTGTACGAGGAAGGTCCCAGAACAGAAACAAGAATAGGGTTTCGAGTGGGAGATCTAAATCTAGAGGGAGATCTAAATCTCCTGGAAAGTTTGTAAAGGTGTGCTGGAAATGCGGAAAGGAAGGACACTACAAAAAGGAATGCAGATCTAAAGCTCCTGAGAAAGGAAAGGGATCTGATGAAGCTCCTTCTGCAGAGGCAAAAACCACCTCGGATGAAGGTGGGGATGTTTATTTGGCTTCTTCTTCAAATACACATGTAGATCATGAGTCATGGTTGATTGACTCAGGTGCATCCTTTCACTTCACTCCCCATAGGGAGTGGTTCTGCGAGTATGAGAAATATGATGGTGGTGATGTCTTCCTAGGGGGTGATAGGAAGGCCAAAATCGTCGGACGTGGAAAGGTCAAGCTGAAGTTGCAAGGTGGGAGGATTAGAACACTTCCTGGTGTTCTGCATATTCCTACAATGGCTAGAAATCTGATTTCTGTAAGCAAGATGGATGATGCAGGTGTAAAAACAGTGTTCGAGAAAGATGCCTGCAAGATGGTTCGGGGAGCACTGGTATTAATGCGAGGAGTTCGGACTGGAACTCTGTACAAGCTACAAGGTAGCACTTTTATTGACGGGTGTAACAGTTCTGTGGTTCCTGAAAGTGGGACGGAAAGTCTAGCTGTCTCTAGAGAAAAGACCATGCTATGGCATCAAAGGCTTGGACATATTGGAGAGAAGGGTCTTCGGATACTGCATAGAGATGGTATGGTAGAAGGTATGTCTAATTTTTCTCTGGATTTTGATTTCTGTGAACATTGTGTATATGGGAAGAAGAATCGGGTGAGTTTTCCTTCTGGTGCTAAGAGGGAAAACAAGATATTAGAACTTGTGCACAATGATGTGTTTGGGCCTGTGTCAGTTCCATCAATGGGAAAGTCTGTGTACTATGTTTCATTCATAGATGACTTCTCAAGGAATACATGGATATATTTCTTGAGGAAGAAATCTGAAGTCTTTGACAAATTTAAAGAATTTAAGGCTCTGGTGGAAAACCAGAGAGAGAAGAAGATAAAGGCATTGAGGACAGATAATGGTGGGGAGTTCTGCAAGAAGGAATTTGAAGAGTTCTGTAAGAAGTGTGGTATAGCACGGCAGAAGACTACTCCATACACACCTCGGCAAAATGGAGTTGCAGAAAGAATGAATAGAACACTGATGGAAAAGGCAAGAAGCATGCTCAGTGGTACCGGGTTAGGACAAGAATTCTGGGCAGAGGCAGTGGAGACTGCATGTTACTTAGTTAACAGATCACCTTCATCAGCATTGGAGGATAAGACCCCACATGAGGTATGGAATGGTAAGAAACCTTCTATTTCACATCTAAGGGTATTTGGATGTGATGCATATGTACATGTTCCAAAGGAGAAAAGGACCAAGTTGGATAATAAATCTGAAAGGTGCATCTTCACTGGGTATAAGGATGGTTTAAAGGGTTACAAGCTTTGGAACCCAGAAACAAGGAAGGTTGTGTACAGCCGAGATGTGGTGTTTAGAGAAGTGAAAGATGTTTTTAAACATGAAGTCCTACCAAAGTAACCTGAGAAGATAGATTTTGAGCTAAAGGAGGATGAATCAGACTCTACAACAGAAGAAGACTCAGAAGATGAAGAGCCACAAACTCCAGCTTTGAGAAGATCAGTTCGGGAAAGAAGGCAACCATAAAGGTATAGTCCATCTGCTTTCTGTTCAGGTTTTGCCTTAACTATAACTGATGATGAACCCAGAAATGTCAGGGAGGCAGTAGATTCAGAGGATGGAAAACTCTGGAAGGAGGCCATGGTTGATGAAATGGCATCCTTGCACAAAAACAATGCATGGGATCTGGTGGAGTTGCTGGCTGGAAGGAAGCCCATTGGGAGAAAATGGATGTTTAAGAAGAAGATGAATGTAGAAGGCAAGGTGGAAAAATACAAAGCTCGGTTGGTAGCAAAAGGTTATTCCCAGGTGCCGGGAATTGATTTTGGTGATATTTTTTCTCCTGTTGCCAAAGTTACTTCTATTAGGTTACTTTTATCTGTTGCTGCTGCATTTGATTTTGAGATAGAACAGATGGATGTGAAGACAAGATTTCTTCTCTTCGGGATCTAGAAGAGGAGATCTATGAAGTAACCTCAAGGCTTTATGGTGAAGGGTAAGAAAGAACTGGTATGCAGGTTGAAGAAGTCTCTATATGGGTTAAAACAGTCACCAAGGATGTGGTATCAGAAATTTGATACCTATATATGGGGACTTGGCTTCACCAGAAGAAAGGAGGATCACTGTGTTTATTTTAAATTAACTGGTGACCGTGTTATTTATTTGGTCTTGTATGTGGATGATATGTTGTTGATTGGAAATGACAAATAAATTATCCAAGATTTGAAGACCCAATCAAGCCCAAACTCGACATGAAGGATCTTGGTGCTGCAAACTATATTTTGGGCATGGAAATTAAGAGAGATCGGGCAAAGAGGAAGCTCTGGTTAAACCAGTGGAAGTATGTCGAGACTATATTGCAGAGGTTCAATATGCAGGATAGTAAACTAGTGAATGTTCCTATTCCTGTAGGTGTAAAGATATCTGCTGAACAATGTCCCAAGACACAAGAAGAAGAGGAGGATATGTCCCATGTTCCATATGCAAGTGCAGTGGGTAGCCTGATGTATGCAATGGTCTGTACTAGACCAGACATTGCACATGTAGTGGGAGTATTGAGCAGGTTTATGTCAAACCTAGGGAAGGATCATTGGACAGCAGTGAAGCGGGTTTTCAGATATTTACGTGGCACTAGTGATTTGGCTTGTGCTACCATGGAAGACCAGGATTGGAAAGAATGTTGGACATTCGTGGTTTTGTGGATGCAGACTGGGCTAGAGATCTGGACCAAAGAAGATCTACAAGTGGGTATGTGTTTAGCCTATTTGGAGGCGCAGTCAGTTGGATGAGTAAAAGACAATCTGTAGTGGCTCTTTCAACTACAGAGGCAAAATAGGCGACCACTCATGCAAGCAAGGAAGGAAGCATAAAAGAGATCATGTTCAAGTATGGGTTTGTACAACAAGCTATAGGATAGATCATGGATAGCCAAAGTGCAATTTTCTTGGCTAAGAAACCATGATTATCCAAAGACAAAGCACATTGATGTTCAATATCACTTTGTTAGAGATATGGTTGAGGCTAAAAGGGTGTTGTCAGTAAAGGTGGACACTTTGAAGAATGTTGCAGATGGACGACGAAGTCTATGAGCACTCGTGTTCTCTTGGTGTAGAGAAACAATGGGTGTTGAAGAATAGGTCAAATGACTAAGTTTCCTCTCAGGCTTCGTGAAAGAAAACAACAAGTGGGAGAATGTTGGGTATGTGTTATATTCTTTCCATGATAGCCCCACGTGCCGTACATTGCGTCGGGATAGTGTGGCCGCGTGGGGCGACAGCCCCCCCCCCCGTTGGGCCCCGGCAGCGCCCCGGCGAAATTTTTTTTGGTGTGCGGTCCCACTCATAGGCAGACCCACCCATGTTTTGTGCATGAGTTTGCACATGGTTTTTTGGGGTACGATGGTTTTCGACCCCTGGTATTTTGTAGATCCGGTCAAGGGAATTACGGTTATGTTCTAATCCAGGGTTAATGGATTGGGGTTTGTGTATGCTTCGGCATGTATATATATGTGTTGTAACACTAAAAGTAATATAATGAAAAATCAAGCTGGTTGTCCCGATTTGGGATCCAGGGGAAAATCTCTATGTTTATCTGTTTTATGTTTTATGCTCTCGCTATTGTTTATTTTCTGTTATAAGATTCGTGTGTAGAAAATTTCTGTTCAGGGTTAAAACCTACACATACGACCGACTTCTGCCCTAGGATTGGTAAATATATTTCAAAGCTACAAAAACCTTTCTGCACATTTTGTCGATATGTGGGACATGATGACAAGAACTATCGCAACTTTGATCTGATGATTGAGCAGGCTGCTTCATACATATTGCAGGCTAAGGGTAGAGGACCAAATTCACCTGCACCACCATCTGGGTGCAGTGGATTTCCAGGCAGACGACAAGGAAGGGGTGGAGGAGTTGCACGTGAAAGAGGACAACTAATTTGTTATAACAGTGGAGAAGATGGTCATTATGCGTGCAAATTCTCGAACCCCAGAAAAAAATGTTACATATATTGTAGGAAGTTTGATCATTTTCTTGAAAATTTCTCTGTACTATTTGCAAAAATGCAGGAGAAGAAACCGCAAAAACCTATGCAGAATGGTCAAATGATGAGATTGAAATTGTGCACTGAAGACCCTAGGATAAATATTGTAACTAGAAGTGGCATAGAAACTAGAGAAGATAATGCAGAAGGTAAAAGGATTGTCATTGATGTTTGGGTCGAGAGAGCTCTTGATAAAAAGGAAGGATTCAATCTAAAAAGGGAAAATACACCTTTGTCATAGCAAAGAAGGACTTCGCAGATCCTGGCACATCAAAGTAGCAAGAAAACTTGCCATGGATACCAATGAAGGGACTAAGTCTGAAGAGATGATTTTTTTTTTGTAGGACTGTATCAAGCTTCTGTGAAATAAGAAGGTCATTGAGAACCCTAAAATTTTAATTAATAGCTGCACTGAAAAAGAACAACCCCAAATGGAGAAAAAGGCTCTTAATAAGATCTGCAAGAGCAAGAGAAGATCTGGCTAAGATATTCGTCTGATTGCTTAGATAGGAGAATTTGAAATGGACTATGTCATTTTGGATCATATGATTCAAAATAAGACTTGGCATAAAATGGGAGAACATAAGATAGAATGGTATGCAATAGAGCTGCGCATGATGAATCAATAGAAGACTATCTTAATGGTTAGGCTTTATAGGTTCATAGTTGATATCAAAGGAGTTAAGGCGCTAAATGATCTTGAATTTATTTATATTGTTGATGATACAAATCCATATCCTGCATTGTTAGGTATATATTGGGTTATTGACATGGACACTATCATCAATCTCAAGCGTAGAAGTATGGTATTTGAAAACAATGGAATGAGGGTTGTAGTCCCATTGGATCTGGCAGAAGGGGAAATATATGCAGAACTAGTGCGCGTAGAAGAGGATGTGGATCATATCTATAAACTAACTGTGCGAGATGAGGATTGGATCAATCCCACAACAAATGGAATCAACATAGTTTGTTCCATTCAGACTCATATGAGGAATTGGAGAATTGGAAGAACCGTTTACATGAAGTCTCAACACTGCGCTGCAACCGAGTCACCAGATCTATATGGTGCATATCCTTTAAGCTATTGGAAATACCTTATTGTGATGGTATAGGAAGTGTCACTTGTTTCTTATATGAGTTCTAAAAGGATGTTCTAGAAACACAATGGTTCCATGCGTTTGAACTAGCTCTAAGCTCAACTTCTGCACACTAGTGGGAGACACACAAGGAAAACTTGGCGAATTGGGAAGAATGTACCCATATGATGCAACTAGACTTTGGATAACCCAATACATGGTTGGAAAGGACCTATGCTAGTAAAGAATATCCACACCTATATTTAGGTAGGTGGACTGAAGCTTGGGGAGAAGAGCCACAATCAGGTTGGTTACATACATTCACCCATACTTTAAGTCAAATTCATATAAACTAGTACCTAGAGGTTGAGCTATGATGAGGCACGACAGAATTGGCTACTACGGGAAATATTTGTGTTAACATTCATTTTTGAAAGTAGATTCCCATGCATCAGTACCACCCTACACATGATTCAAGACGTGGTCTTTGACATCAAAAAGACACCAGAAGCGGGAGTCATACCTGCATGGGATGCACAGATGAAGGATATAGTTGACTGTAGGAATGTGACTATTGAAGATAATGAAGAATACCTAAGGAGAATCAATATTACAGAGTGTAAAAGATAATGGATAGTTTTTGGACCACTTCTTGCAGTGCCAGATGTGACTGAACCCATGAATATTAGGCAAGTCAGCATTGGAATGAAAGAGAAACCTAAGATTTCCAAAATTGGGGATTAGTGGGACAAAGATATAGTAGCTAAGGTTTTAGAGCTCCTTGATAAATATCAAGACTTATTTCCCACAAATTTCTCTGAGTTGAAAGATATTGTTATGGATCTAGGTGTAATGAAGATCACATTGAAACCAGAAGCGCGACTTGTCAAGCAACATCCTTACAGGCTAAATCCTAAATAAAAGTAGAAGGTCAAAGAGGAGTTGAAGAAGGTGGTTTTTGCAAGGATCATTGAACCAGTTGAAGAATCAAATTGGGTCAGCCCTATGGTGGTCCAAGAAAAGAAAACAAAAGGAGAAATTAGGATCTGTGTGGATCTGCGCAAGTTAAATGATGCTTGTGTGCATGACCCTTTTCCAACTCCATTTTCTGATGAAATATTGGATAATGTGGTAGGGCAGGAGACCTACTCGTTCAATGATGGTTTTTCTGGATACCACCAAATAAGAATCACGCTTGGAGACAGAATTAAGACAACCTTTGCGACATAACGGGGATTGTTTCAATACACAGTCATGCCATTCAGTCTGAATAATGTGCCAACAATCTTCTCGTGCATGGTGGTCATTCCATTTAAGGATTATATACACAAATTATTAGAAGTGTATTTTGATGGCTGGACTGTATTTGGCCTAGTAAAGAAACATGTTTCAAATATGTGCTTAATGTTGGATACTTTTCGGAAGCATCAAATCTCACTGAATTTGAAGAAATTCATATCTTGTGTCCCCTTTGGGATTTTTCTAGGTTATGTTGTGTGTTAGAAGGGATTGATGGTGGATCCAGCTAAGATTTTTGTTATTGTTGACCTAGAGGTTCCAGTAAACGTAAAGTAGTTGTGCTCAATTTTGGGGCATACTAGGTACTACAAGAATTTTATTCAAGCCTACGTGCTGATTAATGCGCCAATGGAGAAGTTACTAAAGAAATATTCCTCTTTTTGCTGGGATGAGGATTTTTAGAAGAGTTTTGAGCTACTTAAGGAGAAAATGGTAACTGCACCTATATTGGTATTCCCAAACTAGAAAAAGGAATTCCATGTACATGTTGATGCTTCATGTATTGTGCTAGGGGTTGTACTCACGTAGCAAGGAGCCAGAGATATTGGTCACCCAATTTCATTTGCGAGCAAGAAATTTTCAAGTTCTGAATGCAACTACTCCACAAAAGAAAGGGAAGGATTAGCTATGGTCTACGTACTGCAATATTTTCATCACTATCTGTTAGGAGGCCATTTTAATATGTTTACCAATCACTCTTCTTTGGAGTACCTAGTCAATAAGTCTGTGTTGGGGGGGAATACCTACAAATGGATTTTGTTATTTCAGGAGTATGAATTTGAAGTAATTTTGAAACTAGGTAGGTTGAATGCAGGTCTACATCACCTATCACGCATCAAAAGTGGCGAGGAGCCAACCAACTTGGAGGACGAATTAACAAATGCGCAAAGATTTTCCATCAAAGTAGTCGATGCTTACTTCACAGATATTATCCACTTTCTGATCACTGGTAGTGTGCTTATGGAGTATAAATTCAAGCAGAAGAAAGAACTGGTCTTGCATGCAACATACTTTACCTTGATTGCTAGCTAGTTGTATAAGATGGCCACCGATGAGATATTGAGACACTATGCTCTAGAGTTTGAAATAAAAAGAAACCTAGTTGAAGCACATGTAGGGGTTGCAGGAGGTCACTATGTAGGAAAACCAACTGTGTAGAAATTTTTTAGGGTTGGGTTGTGGTCGCCTACGGTACATAGTGATGCAAAGGAGAATTGTCATGCTTGTGATGTATGTCAAAGAATATGGAAACCATCACGCAGAGATGAAATTACACTGCAACCAAAAGTGACTTTGCAGGCTTTTGATAAGTGGGCCATTGAATTTCTAGGACCAATCAACCCTCTCGGGAAGAATATTGGCACACACTATATCATTACTACAATAGATTATTTGACTTAGTGGGAAGAAGCTAAGCCTATGAAGGATTTCAATGCAGAGACAATTTCACAATTTATTTTTGAGAATATATTGGCAAGGTTTGGGTGGCCTAAAATCTTGATGAGTGACCAGGGTACACACTTTGTGAATGATACTATCCAAGCATTGACAATGGAGTTTAAGATGCACCATTAGAAGATTACACAATATCATCCACAAGAAAATGACATGGTATAGGCCTTTAATAAGACTTTGGAGAACACACTCACAAAGGTCTGTAATGCTAATCAAAACGATTGGGATGTGTGTGTACCTACAGTTCTATGGGTATATTGAACTACATGCAAGAAATTGACTGGGTAAACCCCATTCATGTTGGTATTTGGATAGGAGGTTGTTATTCCAATTGAGTACATCCCTCATCTATGCATTGCAGTGGTCACTAACATGATTGATCAAGATAGTATGGACGAGCGACTGTCACAGCTAGTTGCACTAGAAGAAGATAGATTCATTGTTGGTTTTCATCAACAAGTACAAAAGGTGTGTGAAAAGGCTTGGCATGACAGGCACATCACACAAAAGTTTTTCAAGGAGGATGATCTAGTTTTTCTATATGACAAAAAATTTTCGTGCCACCCGAGAAAGTTGAAAATGGATTGGCTATGTCCTTGTGTTGTCAAGGAGATTACGGAAGGAGGTGCGTTATGATTGGTTACCTTAAGAGGTGAAATCCTTCCTAGATATGTGAATGGAAGGCGGTTGAAGCCATATAGGGATGATTGTATCCCTGCATGCGCCAAATGACTATATGGTCGGAGGAGTGTCTTAGTGCCCCATACAGTTTTCAAAGGGCACAGGATGATAAAGCAGTCTATCAAACATTGGAGCAATGGTTCTGCACGACAGCGATGATGAATGTGTAGGCAGGTGCGACAGTCGCACAGAGGTTGTGCTAAGAGGGTGGAGAAATCACAGAGGTGCCAAAAACTAGTAGTTGGAATAGTAAATATGGATAAGACAACTTTATTACCATTTGGATGAGTGGCTAAAATACATTTAATGAGGATATTATGCTAGATTTGGAGCCATTTTAGCATTTATGAGGCTACATCAATAAAAATTAGACCGTTTAAGCTGCACCAATACTGTAAATATGACAAGAAGGGTCATGTTAGTTCCCTTTACTTTCCAAGTGATTTTTGTACAATGTTATCATTCTATTTTCTAAATATTATGTCTGAGATAAACCCACTTTTCTTCGAGACGTTGTGCCAACGAGATTTAGGACACCCGATTCCACCAAGTATGAAAACTACCAAACCTACCCCATATATGATGCAGTTCAATGAATCCTCAGCATATACCACTAAAATCACTGTGCCTACACTCTAGCCACCAAAATATAAGAAGGGATAGTCTTCGATGTCCTAAAAGTCGTTGCACTAGAAGACCCTAAAGCCTTGGTCAACCCCCGCAAAGCGCTAGAAGAGACCTATGGCCGAGATACCATAAGTAATTGTGGAAGAAGAAGTTTTAGAGGAGGTAGGTCCACTCTCGCAGCTACCCACATATGTGGTGCTGCGCAAAGCATCTGTGATGCTCCCAAAGGACATGGATAAGGTTCGGTATTATATTAATTAACCATTGATCCCTGAAGATGTGTCGTTTGAAGGGGATATGTTTGCAAAAATCCCCCTGCTAAAGATGGAATAGTGGGACCTAGCTAACCAGAATAAATTCCCTTAGCTCGCACCCTCAATGTACTTGGAGTCAATCACCTATGACAAGGGGGTGATCAAGGTCAAGCCAAAGCATTGGGCATTGGGACTGTAGAAGTTCAGGCTGTTCAATTTGTTGAACATCCCACACTTTGGGTGCATTGTAATCAATGAGATCTGTGTGCGCAAGTTGCTCACCCTGGTGCATAATGACTGTTTGTGACTAGGAGAGCCAATTCCTATTGATGCTGATTTGATACATTTTATCACCAACCTTCCTTGTCAGGGGGCGGACCCTGCGACAACCTTTGGAGGAAAGGGCCTAGAGTAGAAAGTTGCAGACACAGTGAAAGAGAAATATAAGGTATCGTGCAACACTCAAGGGCTCTTCTTCAGCGAGATCAATGATCCCATAGTACAGTTTGGTACTCTAATCCTCGCCTGCAAGATGATGAGGAAGTGCTAGCCGAAGGAAGTTCCAATCCAAGTGATTTCTTTAGTTGGGCAATGCAAAAAAGGGATACAGTACAATTGGGAAAAGTACATATGCGTAAAATTCTTGGCGAATTTCTGTGAGGTCTAGGAGGAGGGAAAGCACTTTTATTATTCTTGGTTTTAGCTACTCATTGCGTTGATTCATTGGAAGACACCAACTGAGGCCCAATTCCTAGATATTGAACCTGACCTTTACGAACCTGCGCAATATGCGACAGTGTGGAATTCAAAGATTCCTTCAAGCATCACTGAAAACAAGAATTTATCGGTACTCTTTGATTCTAATTTTTTTCAAGCGGTGCAGTTTAAGCTAGGCCTGTCACCAATGCTTTACGAGAAATACAAGCATGCTGTAGAATTCAAATATACTTTTCAGAACATCCACATGCAAACGAAGGGAGATGTTGAAGGTGTGTGGTATGATCTACCTTACATGGTCACAAAGGATGACTTCACACATGTTACGACAGAATGGCCAGCCTTGTGGTTGAAAGTGTGCACCACTAGCAGTGCCTCATCTTCAGTACCCCTAAAGACTCTGGAAACGTAGCACACATCCAAGGATACCCAATAGAAGATAAGGATGTAGAGAAAGATCCCAGAGCCAACCAAGATAGGTGAAACCATTGACCTAGAAAAGGAAACGAAGGATAAATAAATTGATAGTGCTGGGGCACCTACGACACATACATGCTTGAAAAAAGGGACTAAGAAAGGATCTTAGGCCTCCATAGGTCCATGCAGAAAGAGGAAGGGATCAAAGAAAATAGGGACAGAAACCCTGACCCTTACAAAAGATGACCTGAATGAAATTGAAAAAACTGTCAAAGTTGTGGCCGAGGATCTCTGGACTAATGTGGAGTCCCAATACAAATCGGTCCTTGAGGATGTGCAACACGGTCTTTAGGAGCTTCGCATGAAAACATACCTGATTCAAGCGAGCATGCAACAAGTTGGGCAAATGAGCACACAAACCCTCAGCACTATTTCACCATTAGACATCTGGGTATTCCATGTTCTAGGGCCTTCAGTTATAGCTGAGCAACCCGAACTGCGCGCCACTATTAAAGCCTCCACTGAGGTAGAATTGACTTGGCCATGCTTGCTGGGGAAAACTTCATGCCATGCATACTATGATCGTGGATGAGTTGTAGTACTACGAGGTTGATGCCTTAAATATTGCTACGAAGAATCAACGACAGGTGATCATGATGCAAAAGGGCCAAGATAATGCAAACTAAGCTCATAAGGCTGTCGAAGATCAGTGCGTTGCACTAGAAACTATGATCAATCGATTGTATAGTGACCTCACCGAAGTCGTAGTAACTGCTACCATTGCCCTGACAGTTAAGTTTAAAAGCTTGGTAGTTGCACTAAGGGCCTCACGGTCAAACATAACAATATTCCATGCCAAGCTAGAGAAAAATATCGCATACCTTCAGATGAAGCTACAACTAGAGATGCCTCTGGAGGTGCATGCACAGTGCAATGTAATCATGTAGGAGTTAACAGCTAGCATCACCGCTGTTATGGATGCTTGAAGTAAGCTACTTCATGATGCCATGGGACTTTGGAACTTGGTCCAAGATGACCCTATCATCCGACAATTGAAATTAGAGTTGAGGGCCAAAAAGCAACAGTTTGATGAAATTCGGGTCACTGCACAGACCCTCATTCCCACCGAGAGATTCACCAGATTGTAAGAGATCCATTTCTTTCAGATGGAAATTGACACACTACTCCGGAGAGAGCACTTATTAGAGGAGTGAATAAATCCATGGGCATATGAGGCCTTGCAACTCTCACAGAACATTGATGGATCCCTCAAAACTCTGCATCAGTCCTAGTGAAGCATCAACTTGGCCACCGAAGTACCAACCACAGTAAAATTGGTGGAATAAGTGTGGATCACTATAGGACAGAGTGCCAAAATAATTTTTCCATTTCAACATTCTTTTCAGGCACTCAAATACAAAATGTAGGCAGTTGGACGAGAGTGACTCAGCACAAGTCACTAGATTGTGTTGGGGGCTTGTTGGAGTAGGGTCCCGTGGAGTAAAGAAATTTTGAGCATTTTTCAGTTAATTTCTTCCTATATGTGTTGCGCACAGATGTGAAAGGGGCTTTGGGGTGGTTCAAAGTTCCTTAATGATTATAACAGGTAAAAGGGAAAACCATGAGTCTCAAACTATGGCTTGAGACCATGGTATGTGCATGTTTGGAAATATATAAATATGTAAGAGTTTAGAAGTATAAAAATATCATCTCATGTCGGATATGTTATGCTTATGTGTTATGTTTTGATCTAAGTTTGGGTTGGTTTTCTGGGTAGAAGGGCTCTCTCTGGCTGTGTGTGCGGAGACCTAGTCCTAAGCTATGTGCACGGACTCTATTGTTGTGTGTGCAGAAGCGAAATATTCTACTAAATTGAAGATCTATTAATAAAGAAGGAAATTTTGGCGAACTCATACTTTTATGTGATATTTGTGGTTAACTATCTTAGATTTTTTATGTGTTTCTTATTGTGATTCTAGATACGGATCTGTTCTATTGAATGCATATTTATCTCTTTGAACGATAAGTTTAATTGGATGCATCCATGAGAAGGTATTGTTCTGCTTTAACTATTAGACCCAAAGTGAATATAGAAATATGTTATGTGCAAGTTTATATTAAAGTAAATATTGATTTTGTAATTACTTATGAGTGCACAAGGGTTAAGTTTATTTATTTTATTGTGAAAAACTATGTCACTATTTAAGGGTTTATCTGCAAGTAGATCTGGCTTTTACAAAGGGTTAGATCTGACTAGAATATAATCTGTGACACTTATCAGTTAATGCATATTTGTTAAGGGTTTTATTTGTGCTTAGACCTAGTTTCTTGGGAAGTTTCGCGTAGACATGTAAGTATTAAGTAAGGGTAAGACACACATCAAATGCTCCCTCAGGGTACATAAACCTAGTTCCAGCACCCCCCATACTGCTTCGGGTGAGACTTTGGTCTACACAAGCAGATTACATTCAAAAGGGCCAATAGTTGGAGGGTTTTTTTGGTTGTGCATAATACTCCAAATGTTGGTCAGGACCCCTTAAGCCAACAAATTATGTGTTTGAATAAGAAGATCCTACAAAGGCCAATTTGGTTGTGGAAATATCTTCGAGATTCTTTCTAGTTTCCATTACAATCACATTCTCCTTGATGAAAGAAGGATGTGTGAGGTCATATAGAAAATGCTTCTTTATTTCTTGCACAATTTTCTTCTAAATCTCATCAAAATTTAGGGTGAAAATATCCATGACTGCACCTTCATCAAGAGGAGAAATTTCCTCTTCATCATCTGGAGCTTGACCATCTGTGGGAGGAGGGGGAGATTGAGTGATGATTTGTTATTTAAAAGGCATGATATCAAGATCCTAATTATGCTTCTCTAGCTCTACCTCCATGTCTTGAATCATTATCAAGTCTTTAATCTCCTTGGAATGTTATTTATCTTGATGTTGTTTGCTTTCTTCTTCTAGTAGAAAATTTTTCTTTGCTTATTTGGCTTACTTTAACATTGTTTCTTCCTCTTATTTTATCTTCATTTGTGCTTATTGCATCTACATTTACTCTTGTTATTTCTTCTCTTATTCTTCCTTTTCTATTAACTCTTCCTCTTGCCTCTTCTATTTCCTCTTTCTCTCTACTTCCATAGCCGCTTTCAAGTTAACTGGATCTAATTTGAATTTGCAAATGTGCTCTTTTTATGGACTGCATGCAACCTTCCTTTTATACTTTATGCTCAATGGGTTTTCATTCTCAGATGGCCTTGCTTCCGGAGTAGCTTCATATTATGGAGTCACATATGATGGACCTGCATGGTTGACTGGTGCTTGGGGCCTAGGGGTATTATAACAATTTTTAATATTTTTCTCCTCTGGTCTAGAATAGCTCCCACTTGGCCAATTGAAATGTATCTTAGCAGAGTGATGCTTGCAAACACTTCTGAGATCATACGAGTGGTACTCCCTGAAGTTATCTATATTCATTACCTTTTGTTTTTTCAACCTTCATATTATTAATTTCATAGGATCCCACCTGCAAAGGAAGAGTGGGCCAAGGTTATTTATTTTTCCTTTGCAAGGCTGTTGATAAGAATATGGTGTTGGACCATTTTAATCACTATTAAAGGACTAAGATAGTACACACAAAATATAAATCCAGGGACGTCTTTTATTTCAATGAAAACTGCAATGTCTGTGCTGATACATCAAAACAAAAGAAAATCAAAATAAAGAGAAATCATTGCTGAATTAAATGTTGGAAGAAATCACTCGTGTAGAAATAAAAATGATCTATAGGAATTTAATCATGCCTCAATTAACTATACCTAGCGCATCACATAATAATTACCC
This sequence comes from Pinus albicaulis, assembly GCA_034641835.2. NCBI lineage: Eukaryota > Viridiplantae > Streptophyta > Pinopsida > Pinales > Pinaceae > Pinus > Pinus albicaulis. Next base: position 1,054,787,769 of record CM076575.1, on the reverse strand, counting down.
AGCTGGTATTTCTAATCACATCCATGTAATAGCATAATAATATTGAATTGAAGCAGATCTACTCACAACCAGAAAAACAAAAACAACACTTCCACTAATACATAAAGTAAATAAGAAATATGTACAACTACCTTAACCGCTACAATCTTGGCTAAAGAGGAGGGCCCTACCTCCCTAGAAGGGCACATGAAGAGAAAGAAACTTAAACAGAAACTAAACCAAAAAATGCATGTAACAACAACAACTTAATAACTTTGTATTAATGTGACCAAAATTATAGAGCCAAAAGTAATATTGTTCTCTGCTAACCCCTTAACTTCCAGGGTCGAGAGTTATATAATGGTTACATGTTAAGAAAAATGAGAAACATATCAATAATGAGAATCTTGTGATTCTCATGTTGATCAAAATAAGATACATATAGTTACAACCATTCCTTAATAAAAATTATGACTGAAAAATATAGATTAAAATCAAAACTTCCTGAAAGTTGTCATCCTAAAATACAATATGTAATGACTTCTACAGTTGTCCATGGAAAATTACAACTGTAGCATAATATAAATTGTGGCTAGGTTAGCATCAGAAGTTGACAATGTCAAGTCAGCGGTACAACTATAACAATAGTTTATAGTGGGTCTGTAACAGTACCATGATGTAACAACATCGTGGTGTAACAAATGATTGTAAAAGAACACTTTCATTTCTTCTATATGCCTCATGTCCTAGATATTTTGCACTAATAAAAACACCTAGAAGGACAAAAAAATACTAGAGAACTTCTTCCAACAATTATCTCAGTTATTCATAAGAAGAAATGATACATCATAATAATCGATGAAATGGAAAGATAATGAAAATAATGTAAAACATCATGGTTTAGGATAGAAAGACAAGAAAAGAGGAGAAAATAGTCCCGATGATTGTAGTCACAAGGTAACAATGGGGAAAATAGATGTAGGAAATAAGTACAAAACTGGCACACAACATCTCCCCCCAGCTGAAGCACTTGCATGTCCTCATGCAAAATATCCTCTCCCGTGAGAATATCTCTGGTGCAATTCAGTGAGATCATAAGTGTCAGCTGTGTCTTCATCTGGACACCTGTACCCTTGAGTGGCCATCAGCTTTCATACCCAAGACTCTGCTTCATACCTGCTCAGTTCATAATGAATTTGGTAATCTTCTGTTCGTCGCCAAATCAAATTGAATTTGAATCTTAGCCCAAGCCAGGAAGCACCAAGAGTATGTATTATCTGTGCATATGCTGGTACATGTGTAAAAGCTACCACAAATTTCTTGAATGCAAACGGGTCCCCTTCCAACAACTCAACACTGCTCGCTTTTGTATGCTTCAGACACCCAGTTAGGGTTCGACTCTTTATTAATGAAAAATTATTAAGGAAAAATTTCACAATCCTCCTTCTGTAAGTGGTAGCAGGTTCCCTTATCCTAGGAGTGCTTATAATCCTTCTAAATTCCCTCCTTAATTTGGCGGCTCGTCTTGGTTCTACCCATATCTATAATGTTGTTTTCTCTTCATTGGCATCCATAGATTTGGTGGAAAGATGCCACTCAATCTGATTCCTCATAAATGACACAAAGGCTCGTAACTGCAAATCCCCCATGTAGGAGAATATAGTCACCACCATTTTCATGCTTACGTGCTCACAAATTATATTATGCAAAAATAACTCACACATCAGGCTTTATTTTTCAAAATTAGAAGCACAAAAAACATCTAAAAAAGTGCAAGTGGAAGAACCCAGATAGGGCTTGTTCTCCATGATGGATTTTAGCTGAAACAGGTAATAGTGTTCCCATAGGAAAATGGGGTAATATGGGGAAGGTCGCCTGCAAGCTCATGGAGCTTTTGCTTATCCATAGTCAGATCCTGAACCTTCTACTTTAATAACACCAGTTGTTCCTCGTACTTCTTTATGACTTCCTTCCGCTTATACTCTTCCCAACCTTTCTTCAACTCTTCTTTCATCCATTTTTCCTATAAAGAACTTATCTCCTTATGATTTTCTTTCAACGAGATCACCACATCCCGAAGGGAGATTTTTTCTTGTTTCCACTTCTGCAATGCGAAAATCAACAAAATTTTCTGAAAACTCCATCCCATGACAGGACCTGGCATTCCTCTGCATTCATCATCAACATCCATAGTGGCTATAACAACCTCTGTTGGATGGTTTTGTTCCATCTCTACTGGTGGTTCTTGTGTAACAATAGCTTCATCAGTGGGTTCTTGTGTGTCAACCCCTTTATTTTCACCTAGACTAGCCTCTGTGCCCACTGCTAATTCTTGTGTAATAGCAGTGGCCTCCATAGGTTCTTCTGTATCAGCCTCTAAGTAAATTACTATGGGAGGCTCTAATTTAACTGTTGGTTATTGTGTAACAAAAGTATCCTTAGAAGGCTCTTGTGGGATAGTCTCCTAAAGTTCTATTTTTGTTTCCATTGGGCTGGTGTTTCCCCCACAGACCTTATATCCTGCCGCTGTTAGCACTTTAAACCATGTTGTACATATGGATACTAAAATTTCCTTCCCCTAAGCTAATATTTGTTTCAAATATTCTTTTTCCTTTCTTAAATTTTCAAGTTCTAAAAGCAGAACATGAGTTTCATCCTTACCTGATGAGGAGGGTTCTCTTTCTTCTTCTTCTAATCCTTCTACTTATTTCTTCTTTCTAGCAGTGGGAAAAGGTTTTGTTGGCAAGATAACTCTTACCCTCGATTTTGGCCATCTATCCCCAATTGGCTTGTCAATGGGTTCCTTTCCAGTTATGAACCTGACTGGCCCATTCTAGACTTGAACTTCTGCATGACTTCCTTCTGAAGTCACGACCTGTTTTCTCTAGCTTGTCCTAGGCCTTTTTCACTTAAATTCTTCCTAGCTCCTTTCCTGCAGGCTTAGGGAATCCAACACGATCAATTTAATAAGTCCATGATTGGTCACACATGCTTCAGGATGTGTTGTTGTCTTCACCGTCACTGCCATATTCTTAATGTTTCCCAATAGGAAAAATGGGAGGTTGATCTATTGTTGGTGCTGAAGATGATTAAGTAGAGGTAAGTGATAATTGAAAACGATTGTGGATCTTCCCTCACAAGTAATGTACTTTATTAAACCTAGGGCGACATCTGCCAATGGCTAGGGAAGTGACAATCTGTCAACTCCTCTTCCCTTCTTTTCCATCCTTTCCTCTCCTTCAAAAAAGTCTTCCATCAAAGAAGGGTCATTAATTTTTCTATTGAACCATCTCTATCCTTCTACTAGCAATGTGGTCACCCAGGCAATCACTTCTTCTGTCACTTCAATTTGTAGGCCCCTGACTTGGGTCTGGTGATTATTCAAATTCTAAGAGAATTTGATTGCAATGGCCTCGTTCGAGCCTTCCAATTTCTGAAAATATTCAATCCACCTGACGTACCTCAACACCTAATAAGCTTTCAGATAGTTCTAAAAAGCTTCCATGGAGTCAGGGTCATGTCTGACTACTGCTCCTACCATCTTGCTGTATTTTGAATCACTCCTTGAGCCCAACCAACAGAAATGTCATTACACTTCTTGTTTCTTCTCGGCACCCTGCTCTGCTTATCTGGATGAATAATTTCAGATGAGGATGCAAGAAATAAACTAAGGAAGGTGATGGGAGGTGGAAAAATTTGCGAATTACCAAATCGTACTTCACACATTCCTACATAAATGTCTAATTATGGAAAATACTGGGCTTTAAGTACAAATGCCTTTTCTGACTGGATTTGGTCATAATTGGCTATCGTGCTACTTAATTTGAGGCATGCAAGGTTAATAACGGTTTTATGACTATAGATTTCTTCAATTATTACAATATTTATTCCCCCCTTGCTTCAATGGTGATGGCTACCCATGGCCTTCACACGAATATCATCTCTTGCCATTAATCACCAAACTGTTAAATTATGATGTTACCTTTTTGAATGGCGTACCTGAAATGATATGGAGGAGGAATTTGAATTGATGGTGTACTCGCTTTTAGTGATAGTGGTGGTCATGCTTGATTGTTGTAATTATTGTTGCATGTGATGAAATAGGAAACATTGTTCATGGTTGTTGGTTGTTACATGTGTAACAGCCAAGACAACCCTTGTGTTATTCTTCAGAAAACATGATGATTAGGAAAAATAGATACATAAAAGAAACAAATAAGTAACCTCATCTTATAAAATATATATCGGGAAGGAAATATGATGTTTTGGAAAAGAGAAAAAAAAAATGGGGTGTAATAGCTGCCACAAAACTGGTTTTCAACTGTTACAAATTGTTTGACTGCGCCCCGAAAAGAGGTTTCACAATCAATTTTTTATTATTATTTTTATTCTTGTTATTTATGTTTTTTTTTCTCTTTTTTTTTTTAAATAGGTGTAACATCTTCCACAAGGGTGGTTTTCAGCTGTTGTACACATTGGAATTTCAAATTTTAGGCTGCACAGGGGAGCATTCCCCTGCTGCTATAACATAAAGATCAGAGTCCGAGACAATGTCAAGAAATGATTCCTTCGAAGGAGGTTGCTGATATAACCTCAGAAGGTGTCCATTAACCAGTAACGGTGTCTTGGCACTATAAATGGTGACCAATTGTACAGTCCCATTTTCAAATACCGTGTCTACTTCATAAGGACCTGGCCATCTGGTGCAAAGCTTTCCTTTGAAATCCTTGAATCTTGAATCATAAAAGAGAGCCCAATCTCCTTTCTGAAATTTCTTCTTCTTAATGAACTTGTCATGCCATCTAGCTATTTGCTGCTGAATTATCTCTGTCTGTTGAATGGAAACCAACCATTTCACTTCCAACTCATTAAGCTGGTTCAATCTTTGTCTTTGCGCTATGCTTAAATCCAGGTTGACCTGCAATGCCATTCTTAATGTATTTATTTCAAACTCTATGGGAAATAAAGGATTCTTACCATACACCAATTCATATGGTGAGAAGCCTGTAGTATTCCTCCATGTTGTTCTGTAAGCCCACAACATCTCTGGAAGTTTCTCGGCCCAATTTCTTCAGTGGCTGGCTATTGTCTTTGTTAAAATTCCCTCAATAACTTTATTGGTCCTCTCCACTTGACCATTTTCTTATGCGTGATAAGGTGAAGTGATCCTGTGATGAATTTCATACTTATCAACCAGCTTTTGGATCAAATGAGATGTGAATTGGGGCCCTCCATCTGTCATTATCTACCTAGGTATCCCAAAGCGAACAAAGACATCTTCAAACAAGAAGTCTGAAACAACGCCCTTTGTAGCTCTAGTTAGTGCCTTCACTTCGACCCACTTTGTGATGTAGTCAGTGCAGACTAATATGTATGATTTTTGCTGTGATGAAGGATTAATTGGTCCTACAAAATATAGGGCCCATTTCTCAAATGGATCTATCACTATCTGTGGATGTAATGACATCTCATATGATTTCAGGGGCTGGCCCATCCTTTAACTGCTATCACACCCCTTCTCAAACTTCTTGCCATCCTAGAATATCGTTGGCCAGTAGTACCCTGTCGAGAGTACTTTATATCCTGTCCTTTTTTTAGCGAAGTGCCCTCCAGAAGGTTCCTTATGAAAATATTTCAAGATATCAAAAAACTCATCTTTTCTAACACAACGCCTAATCTAAAAGTCTAGTCTAGTGTGATAGAGATTTTCCTCTATCCAGGAGTAGGTAGCATTCAGTTGTATGATCTTCCATTTTTCTTTGGAAGATAAATGGTGTAGGAATTTTCCTGCATAAAGATAATTGTCTATATCTGGATACCATGGTGAGTGAGTAGATATGGAGAAAGGACATTCATCTAGAAAATAATCCTCAGTAGGATTGCAATCATCACCTATAGTTAATCTAGAAAGAAAATAAAAAACCACATTATATTTTCTAGGTTTATCTAAAATAGTGATATCAAATTCCTGTAACAAAAATAACCATCATGTAAATCTACCATTGGTAACAAGTTTATTCATTAAGAATCAAATTTCATCATGTTCAGTGTGTAAAAATACTTGATACCTGGTGATGTAGTGCTGAAATTTGTTGATACCATGCACTACTACTAGGAATTACTTCTCAGTCACTGTATAGTTGAGTTCAGCTAGAGTTAAATTATTGCTGATGTATTAAATGGCATAAGGTTTATTTTCCTCTATCTTCCCCAAAACAACACCCACAGTTATGTTAGAAGCATCCATAGCGATATGGAATAGCAGTCTCCAGTTTGGTGCTCGCAAAATAGGTGTTACTATTACAAAATTCTTTAACTTCAGAAAGGCTTGCTCACACTTCCCTGTCCACACAAATTCTGCATCTTTCATAAGAAAATAAAATAGAAGAGATGTTATCTTTGAAATTTTTTCTATAAACCTCCTATAGTACCTTGCATGTCCCAAAACACTATGTAACTCTTTTTGAGTTCTAGGAGTTTGGATTATCAAGATTACCTCGTTTTTTGTGAGGTATACCTTGATTCTATCTGCCAAAATGAAATGTCCCAGCACAATCCCCTCGGTCATCATCATGTGGAATTTCTCCATGCTCAAAGCAACATTAGCTTGTTCACAATGTTCTAGCACCTTTTCCAAATTAACTAATGTTGTTTCAAAGGCATCCCCGTAGACTGTAAATTCATCCATGAAAATTTCAAGATAGTCATTCAAGAGGTCTGAAAATATACCCAATATTTCCCTTTCAAAATTTGTTGGTGCATTGCAGAGGCCAAAGCAAAGCACTCTGTATGCAAGATTACCCCATGGGTAGTTAAAGGTTGTCTTGTATTGGTCTTCCAGGGCAATTTGTATTTGATTATAGCCACTAAACCCATCCAAGAATGAAATTTTTTTTTTTCGAGAGAGAGTATCCAAGACCTGGTCAACGAATGGTAAAGGGAAATGGTCCTTTTGGCTGGCCTTTTTAAGTTCTCTATAGTCTACACAGACGCTCCACTTTCCATTCTTTTTCACAACAATGACGAGCGAAGACACCCAATGACTGTCAAAATTGGGTAGATGAAATTAACATTAAGAATTTTCTATAACTCCTCTTTCACAATCTCCTTAAGTGCGGGATTCATTTAGCACTGTAGTTGTCTAACTGGTTTTCAATCCTCTTTAAGGTAAATGCGTTGAGTGCATAGGCTAGGGTGGATTCCTTTCATATAAGCATAGTCCCATCCAAATGCCTTTTTATATTTCTATAATAGTTTTTGAACAATCTTCTTTGTTTAGCAGTCAAGTTAGGATTAATGTTTAAATATTTCCCAGGCTCAATTTCAACAGGACTGCTAGTAGTATGCAGAGTAGTTTTCAAATGTTCAATAATTGCATCATCTACCTCATCATCTTCCCCTAGATATATAATGGAGGAAATAAAGATTGAATTTATAATAAAACCATTAATAATATCATCCTTCATTTCATCCTTAAATTATTGTGCTTTTCCAAGTGTGAGGAGAGGTAGGGAAAAAATAGATTTAAGTTCAAATTCATCCCAACAGGGGCTATTCAAATCCATATGCGATTTTGCTGAGGGGTAAAGGTTTAGGTTCTTAGTGGTCTTCCCATTTGAGATCACCATAGATCTGAACCTACATCCTATATATGCATCTAGAGTGGCTAGATACGGTCTTCCAAAGATTAAAGGATGACCCCCCAGGTTGGATTTGGTTTGTAACATGAGAAATCAACTGGGTAATTCCAAGAAGCTACAGTGATAACCACATCTTCTATCATTTCTTTAGGCTTGACACGAGACTTATATGCTAATTCAAGCACTATAGGTGTATTTTTGAGTCCATGAAGTCCTAGGGAGATAAAAATATCTTTTTTCATTACATTAATGACTGCCCCTAAATCAATCAGAGTGTTAGTTATGGGTTGGTCATCAATATGGAAAGTGACTATAGGATTCCCTCGATCATTATATTTAGTCAACAAAGGTTGATCAATCATAAGTTCAAACAGTTTCCCCATAACATGGATAGTAACGGGCTCTTATGGTTTTCTTCTAGGATTTTTGACACACATATCTCTCACTATTTTGGCATAGATAAGTACTTCTTTACAACCTTGTAACAGTGGAATCCGCATATAAAAATTCTGTAATTCCTTGAGGAACTCAAAATCAGTTTGTGAGGTTGGCCCAGTTTCAATTAATCATTGGGGGTATGGAGGATCCTGAACCTTAACAACTGAGTCAGTTGTCATAGATGCACCAGCCCTACCCAGGTTGGCTGATGTAGAAACAACATTCCTTCTTGAGCTGGCTGTTGTAGGTGTAACATCAGGTGTTGTATCAGATGTTATAGGTGTAATATTTGTTTCAAAATCGACTATATCATTTCTAGGTGACTCACATTCTTCCTTGGTAATGATGGAAGTATGTTCAAGTCTGATTACTTTTCTTGAATGAAGTTGAACATTGTTAAGCCCAATAAGAGTGATAAGATAATCTTGGAAGTAACTGGGGCATCTATGCTCCAAGCTTCCTTGTTATTTGGATTGGGGTTAGGTTGCACATGTAATTGGGATCAGACAAGAGGTGCATGAGTTTGAAGAGGAGGCAGTTGTAACTGGTGCTGCATTGGTACTGAAGGGGGTGCTAGACCTTGGCCATTACCTCTCCATTTCTAGCTCCAAGGATGAGATTGCGATGGAGGATATTACGTTGGTGGAGGTTAAGGCCACTGGTTCCATGGTGAAGGAAATTGTGTTGAGAAAGGAGTAGGATATGACCATGGAAATTTCTGACTATTATAAACATTATTCCAAGGATTAAAGGAGGGAAAATTTGGAGGCATTCCTGTAGGTCGCAGATGCCATGGTCTCTTTGATCCGATGAAGTAGGAATACTGGACATCCTCGCTTGATTCTTGAACTACCGCTTTTAATCTGGATAGTTTAGGGAATTGAATAGTATAATGTGCCAACTCATATATGTTGCAAAAGTTGATGCTATTAAGTCCACATTCTCTTTCTAAACTTTTCCTTTTGCATCGAGGAAAGAATATCTCTAAGGTCGCTTCAACTTCTTCTTGTGCTTTCTTAACTTGTACTATAGTGATCTGGGCAGAGAGAGTGCTAAGGAGGTCTATTTTAAAATCCTCAAATAGATTCCCGATCTATGCTTTGGTTACTCCTCCACTTGTGGACTTCTGTATCCGAATTGAAGGGTCCCGAACTGAACTTCTCCCCTTGACCGATCCTCTTGAGCTCTGCAAATAGAGCTTCATTATTTATTCAAGTGGTTCTTCTGATATGTCTCCTTTTCCCAATAGATTCAAATGCTCCAAGAAATCATCTCTTATATCTCTTAAGAATATAGTTTTCATAATTTTCGGGGCTAAGTTACCAAACTTAGACCTCTGTAAATTATAATGAAATCATTCCATGTAGTCTTCCAAACTCTTCTCCTCCTTCTGTGCAATTATGAAGATTTCTTCCTTCAAATCCCTTGTTCGACAGTAATCGTGATACTTAACGAGGAAGGCCTCCTTCATATCATTCCAAGTTCTAATCGTGCCACCACCCAATATCATGAACCATCTTAATGCAGCCCCCTTCAAAGTAGCAGGAAACAATTTTAGCTTATGGGGGTCTGAAGTGTAGTCATAACATTTGCACATCACATCGAACTCGAACAAAAAGGTATCATGATCTTCAATGACCATCCCTTGAAAGGATGGTAGAGACGACAAAGTAATGTTTTTCATAGGAGCTTCATCCCATGTTTCCACTATTGGGAATTCAAAAGTAATAGAACCATTTTCCTTAACGTTCTCGTCCCCCATGGATGACCCTTCCTGATGGGATGAAATGACCTCAGAATATGTAGGGGGTTCACAAATAAATAAAGGATCAGGTTGTTCCAGGACCAATTTTTTCACTGCACTACCCGAATCCAAATGATGTTCAACTAAAAGTTGTTCCTCAGGCCCCTGATGATCCCCACTGGTCTACCCTTGTCCTTAAACTTCAAAATTTTGATTAGTGACCTTCCACTGCTATTTCAGATCTAGAGTCTTGATATCAAGAGTGGATATGCTACTTGAAGGGTGATGAGGTCCAGACACGCAAGGTACCGATGCTTTAGGTATAGATATAGTAGCAGCTTTCTATGGTCTTGTCTTCCTGTTGTCTCTGTATGAAGTGGATTGATCATTTTTTTCTTTTGAGACCAAATCTCCAAAGAATGTCTTTCTTCCCAAATTTGCACTCTTCTTTTCCTTTTTTCGACCCCGTCTTTCCTGTAGTTAGTTAGAGTGGGGGTGTTGTGTATCTTTTCTATTGTCCTTCTGGCCACATGGACCCTATGTGTATTAATCCTTCCTACAAGTGCTTCAGTTTCTACAGCGGTGAGCCTGCCCAAGTATGTTAGAGTGATGTGCAAGTTCTTACCTCTCATATTACTGCCTAATAACTGTATAGCTGAAGACACGCTTAAAAAAAACCCAAAAAATCACACTCTTAAGTGTCTAAGTGAGAAAATTATGAGCCTGCCCAGGTATTCTAGAGCGATGCAAAGGTTCTTACCTCTCTTCTTACTGCCCAACAATTGTGTAGCTGAAGACACACTAAAGAAAAAAACCCTAAAATTGCACCTCTAAGTGCCCTAGTATAGAAATGGTGAGCCCGTCTAGGTATGTTAGAGAGATGTGCACGTTCCTACCTCTCATCTTACTGCCCAACAGTTGCAGTCTAGGAGCACTCTATCATCAAATAAACAATTTTGTTTGATTATATTGTCACTTCCATCCTCAGAAATGGCACCAAAATGTTGAATTGTATTAATCAATGTTAAATGACTAAGACGGTACACATAAATTATCAATCCAGGGACGTCTTTTATTTCAATAACAGTTGCACTGTCTGTGCCGATACATCAAACCAGAAGCAAATAAAAATAAAGAGAAATTGTTGTTGAATTAAATGTTGGAAGAAATCACTCATGCATAAATAAAAATTATCTATAGGAATTTAATCATGCCTCAATTCACTGTACCTAGCGTGCCACACAATAATTACCCAGCTGGTATCTCTAATCACATCTGTTTAATATCATAATAATATTGAATTGAAGCAGATCTACTGACAGCCAGAACAAAAACAACAACACTTGCACAAATACATAAAGTAAATAAGAAATATGTACATCTACCTTAACCAATGCAATCCCTACTAAAGAGGAGGGCCCTTCCTCCCTAACAGGGCGCCAGAAGAGAAAGAAACTTAAATAAAAACTAAATCAAACAATGCATGTAACAACAACAACTTAATAAGTTTGTATTAATGTGACCAAAATTACAGAGCCAAAAGTAATATTGTTCTCCGCTAACCCCTTAACTTCCAGGGTCTAGAGTTATATAATGGTTACATGTTCATAAAACGAGGAACAAATCAGTCATGAGAATCTTACGATTATGATGTTGATCAAAATAAGATACATATAGCTGCAACCACTCCTTAATAAAAAGTCTGACTGGAAAATATAGATTACAATCAAAACTGCCCAAAAGTTGTCATCCTAAAATACAATATGTAATGACTTCTATAGTTCTCCGTGGAAAATGACAACTGTAGCGTAACAACAATTGCGGCTAGGTTAGCATCAGAAGTTGACAATGTCCAATCAGCGGTACAACTATAACAACAGTTTATAGCGAGTCTATAATAGTACGATGATGTAAAAACATTGTGGTGTAACAACGAACTTTATATACGATTTTTATGCCTCATGCCCTAGATATTTTGTGCTAATAAAAACACCTAGAAGGACAAAAAAAGACCAAAGAACTTCTTCCAACAATTATCCTAGTTAATCATAAAAAGAAATGATACATCATAATAATCAATGAAACGATAAGATAATGAAAATAAGGTAACACAACACAGTTTAGGATAGAAAGAGAGGAAAAGAGGAAAGTATAGTCCCGCTGATTGTAGTCACAAGATAATAATGGGGAAAGTAGATGTAGGAAATAAGTAAAAAACTGGCACCCAACATATGGAAATATGGTACAAAATCTCTTGCATGACCAATTTATTAGTGGCATACCTCAGTAAAAAATGTGATGAATTTAGACAACCAAACATCTTGAGGTAAGTTCCATCAGGTGAGACAAGCCAACAAGTTCTTCTACTCCATCCATAGCTTCGCGAGACATGCAAGGTGGCTCTTACTTGAATATCATATGGTACAATACTATGAGGAAGTGATTAGAAAACTTCTCCATGAATCCTTTATAGCTACACTTTGAAATAATCATGTAGAAATTATGAACAACAAGCTCTTTTCGTGTCCGAGTCCAACTTATGTCAAGGAAATAATTATGAGCACATATCCCATCCAACATGATTGCAAACATATAGAATATGGCTTTCTTTCCCTTGGGAGGATTCTTTGCATTAGTCACATTTATCAAAATTTGTTGAGCCAACAAATCTAACTAGTTGAATATCTTTTCTTCATTGAAAATATGATGTAGAGTATATGCCCAATCTTCGAGAAAGGTTTCATTAATTTTCTGACCATACGTACAACAACATAGTACAATAAGGTACTAGAAAAATTTCCTGAGAGATTTAGTTTTGTATGTGTTGTCGGGTTTCTGGAAAAACTTGGATGGCTCTTTCACCCAAGATTTGATAACATCATTGGTGCTCAAATAACTGGTGACTACATAAAAATGAGAATCCATAAATGCTTCCGGCTTGGAAAAATGATACATGAGATGAATGTCATGGGTCATATATGAATCAATCTGATGTCCACCAACATTGTTGAGGGCCATGATATTTATATCTATGTGTGACAAGATCCACTTGATGATATCTGCACAAGGGAAGACTGGGTACTTACATTCAACGTTATGAAAGCTAGACCTCTATAAATTTATATATACTTGTTTGTCCTCTAGATATGACTTTAAACTGGTGTCTATGAATGAATCTTTAACTATATGCCATGTGATATCTGAATCCTTTTCAATAAATAGTTGAGTGTTTGACAAAATAGGCATGGTGACTAGAGTACTTTGAACTAGTTCACTGGTGCTTCTCTATGTAGTGTCTTTTGATGATGATCTCTTTGAAGGCATCATGACAACTACTGACAAAATAGAGATGAGCTAAAAAAGATGCAATAGTTGTATCACAAGATGTACTCATGGAAAATAAAAATTAGATAAAGAAAATCAGTTCACACACACTGGAGAGAAGGATTGCATATTTTATGGGCTCGGGGAGGAAAAATGGGCTCATGAATTGCACATTGCACATTCTCAACAAGAAAGGGAGGAGCTTGTGGCTTGATATTGTACAATGCATAGTCTCAAATGGGTAGACTGAGGGAAGATACTACACATTGTGTAGTCTCAATGGCCATGGATGAGGCTTGAGGCCTGACACTACGCAGTGTGTAGTTGGACAAGCTAGAGGCAAAAGTTAAGGCTTGAGCCTTGAGCTTGTGAATTTCTTAGTTGGAAGGGGAAGTAGTTGCTCAAGATTGCGCAAATATGGCCAGCAAGGAGAGAGAAAATTTCTAGATCTGAGTGTCGGGGAGAAATAAATGTAGATTAGCCTCAAGGTAAGTTATACCATTGAATAACATGTTCCATAAATAAGCATGCAAAAGGAAAAACATGAATGCACAAAATGACCCATCAGCGATAACTACTGGTAGAATAAAATCAAGAAGTTGATACAAAACTTGTAAAAGGAGAACAAAAAACCAAAACAACATTTGTACAAGATAATAAAAATTAAAAAATCAGCTACTATGAAAATAAATGCACAAAAAAGGACTATTAAAATCAAACGCGACAAAAAAAGCGGTAAAAAGCGACATGCAAAAATTACCCAGAAAAGTGTTGCAAACTAAGTCAAAAGCTTCTTGATCTCATTGGGAAGGCTACAACTCCAATGTTGAATGTGTAAATGATCTCTAATAGAATTTATTATATAGATCTGGGTTGGGTTAGCTTTTATGATGCGCATGCCTAAAATTAAGGAGAAATCGACAGGTGCCTTAAGATAGAAAAAATCAACTTTGTGCCATTTTTCAGGCATTAATTATGCATTCCCTATTTTCTACAGATGAAAATTTAGCCTATTATGGGAAATGACATGTTCACACTATAAAAATGGATTACGCAATTCCCAGCAAAAGGGATTAGGTAGTTCACTACGTCACTAAATTTTGCAATTTCTAACTAAGAGAGAGGACTAGCACAATTTTTGTGCTCATTGAATGCATGTCTTCAAGGATTACATAGTTTTGATCCTCAATGAATAATGCAATTTCTAGAGACACAGGATTTCACATTTCTAGGAGGGAAGACTAACAATAGGTGCAAGACTCAAGTCATCATAAGCTCTTTATGCAAAGATAAGTCTTCAAAATCAAAAGGAATACTTTATGAAAGTGAAAGATAGGTTCTTATGAAAATAATATAGGCTCCAAAATGAAGGCATAGGAAATTTTTTGGAGGCGGGTTGTAGCAGCCACAACACTTGGTGACACACTGGTAGTAGTTTAGCTCTTTGCATGGGTATAAATTTATAAAATGGGTCTAGATATTCACAAATTATTGTTTAATTCATTAATTACCAGATATTATTTACTTTTCTTGAGTTGAAGATATAGTCCCTTCATTCTTTTCATTGATGACACACTAACAAAAGCAAGTCAAACTTAGTTGATTTGACTGGAAATAAGGAGTATATAGTTACATAAATGGGAAAGGATTATCTAAGTCTTTGTTTTCATATTTGGTGTTGCTCCGTTTCCAACAGTCCTGGACAGTACCCAACGGAGTCACTTCATAAACACACGAATCTCTCTACTCCCAATGAACCTGGACAATACCCCGATGAAGTATCTTGCTTCACCTCCCTGTGCAGGAAGCCTTTCTCTTCTTTCATCCTTTGTTCATTTTTATTATTTTATAGATATTTCTATCAAAAATTATTTATTTCATGTCGAGGAGAAAGGATAATGACTTATTGGGAGAAGAAGAGGTTGTCCCTTCAGTGAAGTATATTTATACACCTCTGAAATATAGTCCACTTGTTTAAGTTTCCTCCCCTCCTTACGCTATTTGACTTATTTGAAAAGGTAGAACCAATCAAACATAAAAATGATTAGAGAAGTGTTGGAAAGTGTAACTAGGTTCAGTATTCATAATGAATTGTAATTATGAATTTATGTAATGAAGAACATAATGATAATCAAATGTATTTTGTAAATGCTTGACTCATGGGTTTCATGAGAAAGGATATTTTATTATAGGTCAAAGACTTCTTCTTGATATCTTTAGGGGTTTATCACCTTGTCATAAATATCTAATTCAGAGTAATATATATGAAGTGTCGTTACACGTATAAAGGACAATCATTGATGTAATTGTATGCTCCAAATACCTTTTCAAATTACCCCTTGAAGACGACTTAGAAGATGCTAGAGA
This sequence comes from Pinus albicaulis, assembly GCA_034641835.2. NCBI lineage: Eukaryota > Viridiplantae > Streptophyta > Pinopsida > Pinales > Pinaceae > Pinus > Pinus albicaulis. The sequence goes on along the minus strand of CM076575.1, from coordinate 1,054,772,277 downwards.
TGCTCCTTGTAAAGGTGGCTCACAATTAGTTGGTAAATTTAGACTAAGAGTCACTATAACAAGGGATCAATCTACAAGAAGGATTTTGGATCACAATTGGAAGGAAGATAAGGGTGTGAAAGCAAGCCATGTCGGCCTAGAAGACATGAGACATTCCCTATATATACATAGGATTGCAGCCTCATAAACACACAAATATTTTAGATCAAATTTTGCAATAGAAAATGTGAGAAAATGAATGATATTGCAGAAAATTTTGGAGGATGATATACGAAGGAGAAATAGGGTATACTTACCCTTAGCTTTGGGTTATCCTATCTCACAGTTTTCTAGTAGACTAAGAGTCACCACAACAAGGGATCAATCTATAAGAAGGATTGTGGATCACAGTGGGAAGGAAGATGAGAGTGTGAAAGCAAGCCATGTCAGCCTAGAAGACATGAGACATTCCCTATATACAATGGATGACGACCTCATAAACACAAAAATATTTTCGATCAAGTTTTGTAATAGAAAGTTCAAGAAAATGACTGATATTGCAGAAAATTTTGGAGGTTGATATATTAAGGAGAAATAGGGTATACTTACCCTTAGTTCTAGGCTATCCTATTTCAAGATTTTATAGTAGACTAAGAGTCACTACAACAAGGGATCAATCGACAAGAAGGATTGTGGATCATAGTGGGAAGGAATGTAAGGGTGTGAAAGCAAGACAAGAAAGGGATCTAAGGTAAATGAAGGTGTAAATATATCTCTTTCTATTTTTAGTATAGGTCTCCACCTATAATCTCTTCATCTCAACAAGGACCAAGTGTTATCTTTGTGGTAACACAATTCGGTCTCCAGCCAGTCAAAAGTAGAGAGGTGCTGGAAGGAGGCCAGAAGGAGGAGATTCTTGGAGACCAATATCACATCAAAGGAGAACGAAGGGAAGCATATCAACAAGGGTTTCTAGACTAGGGACTGAGTGTCCCTAGAGCTGGTGAAATATAGTGCATGAAGAAATATCAACATTAGGAGCCGAGATGAGAAAGTGACAAGGGTTTTGGAGGCATACTGGTGTCAAGGGTCTGTGTCATGGTCACGGTACTTGTCAATTGAAGAACTAGAAGAAGAATTACTTTTGATTTTTCCTCTCCAAGAGGGAGAGGTCTTGGCCCTCGCTTGAAGAGCCAAATTTTTGTGCCTCTTGTGTTTTGATAATTGAATTTATGAAAGACATAATAAGCTAATGAATATAAGCTCTAAGTAATAGAAGCATAACAAGTATAAAAAAAAATAAGTTATCAATTAAGAGAATTGAATGAAACTCTTCCCTACTAAATTCTCAACATGGTATCAGAGCTAAGGTGTTGAAGATAAGAAATGGCTATTTTCCAAGAAGACACACAAGAATCAAGAGATCAAAGATCTTACTCAAAGGAATTAGACATCAAGAAGAAAATCAATATCAAGGAAAGAAAGATCAAGGAGGTCATCTTTATCTTCAAGGAATCTAAAGCTATCTCATTGAAGTAAAGTCAAAATTATTGGAGACATCATCAAATCATCATTTTTTTGAAGTCATCAAGCTATCCAAGGTGATATACAGTAATATTCCCAATTATCCATTGCTAGTTGGAATATTATATTTGCTCCATTTGTAGTTTAGAAGAATAAATGGGGTAGGGAGACCCTTCAATCTCTTTAATAGAAATAAAACAATCCCAATGTGAAAGGGGATTTGATTAGGAGGAAAAATAAAGCCACCTTGGTGTGAAAGGAGGCAATATAGGTGGACTTGATCCAGTTGACCAAATCAACAGTGCTGCTAAAAGAGGAGGGAAACCAGTAAGGACATCGCAGTTTTGAAAGGAGAATCTTTTCAAGGAAGTCACCTCATTAATGAATGGGGTCAGGGGTGAGGAGGCTCACCAAGGATAAGAAGGAAGGGATAGCAACAAGAAGATAATTCAGTATTCATCTATATTTGTTCTTTTGACTACTTGCATACTTCATCTATTTAGTTGTGGTTGCAGCACTATTTAGTGCAAGGGATTCTCATACGGGAATTCCATCCTCTTCCTTGGTTCAACTTGTTTAAGGGATCGAAGGGGAAGGTTCTGAGCTATATTTACACTATCCAACTTAGGGCCAAGTAGTCACCAACATCTACATCATAGTCTCTTCCAGAAACTACGTCTTTTCTAAAGTTGAAGCAGTGGTAGGGTTGAATCCCTTGATTTTGTGCTAGTGCTTGAGGAGAAGGTGTCTATTTCTCTCCTGGGAGACTAGTAAGGAGGGCCTTTGGAAATTTTATGTATTGATCAGCTATTTCATGTATTATTCAGTCATATAAAATACAGAGTTGTAGTAGACTATGTGATTCTCTGCAGTACTTCCTTTTATACTTGTATAATGCCGGAAACCCTTGCTGGGTTGTCTTATTTCTTGTATAAAAGACGCTAAACCTTCATTTTCTTGGCTCTTGATTAATGTAATCTCCAGATCTATATTGATTCACATTTTTATATAGAAACCATCATATGAACTATGCTATTATAGTCTTTAGAAATTATGTTGTTGAAAGTCATGGGATTGGAGTGTTTTTGAGCTATATTGAGCTCGAGAGATCTGTTTAATGTAGCTAGGATGATTTTTTTATGATTCCATTTGGTATGTGAGGTCCATAAAACATATATAATAGGACAAAAGTCTTGTTTCATGTTTCTATAGCGTAATTTTCTGAATACAACATTTTCACTGACCATGGTTCAGCAATTCTTGAAAAGGAATATTACAATGGTATCAGAGCTCTGCTCTTGGCTCAAATTGTGGGGATAATTTTTCTACAGTATGGAGGAGAAAGAGATTTCAAAACTCCTACTTCAAACCATGCAGAACATTGCAAGAGACCTCATGGAGATGAGGCATAAAGTAGGCTCTATAGGGTTTTTCCATGAGGCAAACACCAACACTTCACATGGTATGGAGCATTCAGCTACACTAAAATTCTCTACCATGCCCTCATTCCTATCTGGGGAATATGAGGAGGAAACCCTAGGAAATTATTTTGAGGGATATGAATTCCACTCTCAGAAGTTCAAAGAACACTTGAGCTTTTAGGAGTTTTTTCGGATCAAGGATGGGAGGAGAGCTATTTCTCATCAAAAGAAGGGAATTTTTATGCAGGTATCAGACCTACAGTGCAGTATGGGAAGGTTCTTATTACCTTCATATGATGGAACACCTATGTGTACAACCAAGGCTTGGGTGGAGAAACTAGACACTTATTTTCAGCTCAACAAGGTTTCTGAAGTAGAATCCATCAAAATAGCTGCGCTGCACTTAGAAGGGGAGGCTCATGAATGGTGGTTTCATGGATTAACCACACTTGGGCATGATCACATCACTTCATACCTAGTATTTACCAAAAGACTAGTATAAATATTTGATCCAAGAGATCTAGAAGCCCATTTTATCAAGTTAACCAAGCTCAAATAGGAGGGAGATGTTGAAGACTATATTGCTGAGTATTTGCAACTCTCAGTGATGGTATCCTACCTCACTATGAGTAGGAAGGTATGCATGTTTTTTTATGGGATGGCTGAACCATTGCATGGGTTGGTCAAATCCACTAAACCAACCACTCCCCTTGAAGCTATGAAGAGAGCTAGAGACTTGCAACATACCTTGCCAAGGGCAAGAACATTACTGTAGCAAGAGACTTCTTCAGGGCCAAAGGAGACAATCCTTGATCATGACTTGAAGAACTTAAGGAAGGAAGGGTATTTTCTTGCTTATCAGAAGCCATGGGTGCCAAACCATGAATGTGTTGTAGGGAAGACACATCATATTGAGACCTTCTCCAAGGAGGGGGAGGAGACCAACGTTGTACCATCAATAGGAGACTTTTCTCCAAGTGGGGGAGCTATTGTAGCGTTAAGATAGGTCCCAAAATATCTGAAATTAAGGGTAAGAGGTACTATTATGGGGCAAAGAGTGTCAGTGCTGATAAATAGTGGAGATACTCATAATTTCATTTATACACAACTAGTACAGAGGAGAGGGATCCACATGGAGGAGTTTGAGGGATTCTCAGTCTTGGTCCTAGGAGCTAGAACCATGCAGTGTGAAAAATATGTTCCAGCACTATCCATCACCATGGGGGCCTACACATTAACTGATCACTTCTTTGTGGTTGATATTCTAGACATCAATATCATATTTGGGGTCCATTGGTTGACCACTCTTAGGAGAGTTACCATTGATTGGAAAAATTTGGAGATGGAATGGACAGGAGGGAATAATGGTAAGCATCAAAAGATCAAGGGACTAAACACATACCACCCTCAGATTGTTTCAGCACATAGAATGGAAGAAAATTTGCGCAAAGGAGATTTAGAATGGGCAGTAGAACTACATCTATAAGAAGTAGGGGGCAAGGATCCACCAGTACATCCAGATGTACAATTTATTTTGGATTGGTATTCTACTATGTTTGGAGATATTCCACTAGGGAGGCCTCCTGACCGAGGGTTTGAACACACTATTGAGTTGCAGCAAGGAATCCAAGTAGTAATCACCACTCCTTATAGGCATCCCAAGGCTTATAGGGATGATATTGAGAGGGCCATTCAAGAGCTATTGGCTCTAGGACACATCAGGCCTAGTACCAGTTCTTTTTCTTCTTCAGTGGTCCTAGTAAAGAAGAAGGATGGAACATTGAGGATGTGCATTGATTATAGAGCATTGAAAAAGAAGATCATGAAGAATAAGTACCCCATACCCAATATCGATGAACTAATGGATGGGCTAAGGGGATCTAAATACTTTTCCAAGATTGATTTGAGATCTGGGTATCATCAAATCAAGGTGAGGGATCAAGATATCCCCAAGATAGTGTTCAGATGTCACTATGGGAATTTTGATTTTTTAGTGATGCCCTTTGGATTGACCAATGCCCCAACAACTTTCCAATCTTGCATGAACCAAATATTTCGTGGTCATCTGAGAAATTTTTTATTAGTCCTCCTTGATGATATTCTTATCTACAACCGCACTTGGGAGGACCATTTGCAGCATATTGAGACAATTTTACATATTCTCAAGGAGCAGCAATTCTATGCCAAGCTCTCCAAATGTGAGTTTGGGCTCATAGATATGATTTATTTGGGTCACATAATTGGATTTGATGGATTAAGGGTGCATGAGGAGAATATTCGGGCTATCAGAGATTGGTCTGAGCCTAAGAATGTCATAGAACTCTGGGGATTTGTAGGCATATGTACTTATTACTAGAAGTTTGTGAAAGGGTTATCACAACTAGCAGCACCACTCACAGACTTGACCAAGAAGGGAAATTTTAGTTGGACACCTACAGTGCAGTGGGCTTTTGATAAGCTCAAAGAGGTAACGAGCAGCTACCCTGTATTATTTTTTCCTGGTTTTTCTCAACCTTTTGTTCTAGAATGTGATGCATCAAGTGAAGGGATTGGAGTAGTCTTGATGTAAGGAGGACATCCTATAGCCTTTGAAAGCAGGAAACTGCTTCCTCATGGAAGGTTATACCCCATCTATGATAAAGAAATGTTGGCTATCATGCATGCATTAGCCAAATTCCAGTAGTACTTAGTGGGAAATAAATTCAAGGTGAGGACTGACCATAACAATCTTAGATTCTTTCTTGAATAGAAGAAACTCCAAGAAAGACAACAAAAGTGGGTGAGAAAAGTCCAAGAATATGATTTTGACATAGAATATGTCAAGGGGAAGAGTAATATAGTGGCTGAAGCTCTATCCAAGAGACCTACAATGTTGTCCTTGAGGGGCATGGACGCAGATTGGAGGGTTCAAATTTTAGTTGAGTATTCCAAAGATGACTTTGCATGTGATATACTTGATGGAGTGGCATCAGATGAGAGGTATAGGGTGATGGATGAAGTCATCTATTAACGGGACCATATCGTCTTGGCTACGAATTCTGAACTCAAAGAGAAGATCTTACAAGCATCACATGATTCCCCACTTGCAGGGCATCAAGGCTTCACAAAGACTTATAGGGCCATAAGGGAGAGATTCTCATGGAAGGGTATCAAGGAGGATGTGCTCCAGCATGTCAAGGAGTGCACCATTTTTCAACAAAACAAGGGAGAACACACCCACCCTACTGGGTTATTGCAACCACTACCTATTCCGAATGGGAAGTGGGAAAGCATCTCTATGGACTTCATCACCGGCCTACCTATAGTACAGGGTAAGGATTGTATCTTTGTAGTTGTTGATATACTAACAAAGTACTCTCATTTCTTTTCCATTTCTACACATTATACTACTTCACAGGTGGTTGATATTTTCTTCATAGATGTATTTAGACTCCATGGTCACCCAAGGACCATAGTGAGTGATCGGGACAACCGCTTCATGGGTGGATTTTGGCAAGAAATTTTCCAGTTAGTGGGGACTGATTTGACACCAAGTACTAGCTATCACCCCCAAACCGATGGACAGACTAAGATAGTGAACAAGTGACTGGAAGGCTACTTGAGAAACTATGTTGCAGGGTAGCAGAGGGCTTGGCTACATTGGCTCCACTTGGGGGAGTATTGTTACAACTCCACTTACCATATTTCTATTGGCATGACTCCATTCTAGGCTCTATATGGGTACAATGCACTCTCATTTTTTGATGTTATGTTTGGGGCAAGTAAGGCTCCAAGAGAAAAGGAATGGATTCAGGAGAATCAGGACATACTTAGAGCCCTCAAAGACAACATTGCTACTACTCAAAACCAACAAAAGATTTATGCAGACCATGGTCGAGTAGAGAGACAATTTGAGGTAGGAGATCTAGTCTATCTGTGCCTTCAGCATTATAGACAGTCTACACTCAAGGAGAAAGGGGCTGAGAAGCTCAAACCACGTTTCTATGGGCCATACAAGGTGATTAGTTGTGTTGGTAAGGTAGCATATGAGCTGGAGCTTCCTAAAGGGAGCAAGATCCACAATATTTTCCATGTCTCATGTCTCAAGAAGGCCACTGGGAGGAATGTAGTTGCCAACATGGATCTTTCCTCCATTGATGATGAGGGCCACCTAATTTTGCAACTAGAAGAGATCTTAGACACTATGGAGAGGCAAATAAGAAGTAGAGTGATCAAGGAATATCTGATTCGATGGAGGAATCTACCAGATGAGGATGCCACTTGGGAAGGGGAGAAGATCTTGCAGCATCCTTATTTGCTGTTGCTTGAGTACAAGAAAATTTTGAGCAGTGAGGACTGTAATATTCCCAATTGGCCATTGCTAGTTGGAATATTATATTTGCTCCATTTTTCATTTTAGAAGAATAAATGGGGTAGGGAGACCCTTCAATCTCTTTAATAGCAATAAAGCAATCCCAAATGTGAAAGGGGATCTAATTAGGAGGACAAATAAAGCCACCTTGGTGTGAAAGGAGGAAATTCAGGTGGACTTGATCCAGTTGACCAAATCAACAGCGCTGCTAAAAGAGGAGGGAAACTAGTAAGGACAACGCAGTTTTGAAAGGAGAATCCTTTCAAGGAAGTCACCTCATTAATGAGTGGGGTTAGGGGTGAGGAGGCTCACTAAGGATAAGAAGGAGGGATAGAAACAAGAAGAGCATTCAGTATTCATCTATTTTTGGTATTTTGACTACTTGCATACTTCAGCTGTTTAGCTATGGTTGCAGCACTGTTTAGTGCAAGGGATTCTCATGCGGGAATTCCATCCTCTTCCTTGGTTCAGCTTGTATAAGGGATCTAAGGGGAAGGTTTTGAGCTATATTTCCACTATCCAGCTTAGGGCCAAGCAGCCACCAACATCTACAATGTAGTCTCTTCTAGAAACTGCATCTTTTCTGAAGGTGAAGCAGTGGTAGGGTTGAATCCCTTGATTTTGTGCTAGTGCTTGAGGAGAAGGTGTCTATTTCTCTCCTGGGAGACTAGTAATGAGGTAATTTGGCCATTTTATGTATTGATCAGCTATTTCATGTATTATTTAGTCATATCAAATACATATTTGTAGTAGAATTCGTGATTTTCTGCAGTACTGCCTTTTATACTTGTGTAATGTCGGAAACCCTTGTCGGGTTGTCTTATTTCTTGTATAAAAGAGGCTAAACCTCCATTTTCTTGTCTCTATGATTAATATAATCTCCAGATCTGTATTTATTCACAATTTTATGTAGAAAACCTCATATGAACTACGCTATTGCAGACTTCAGAAATTCTGTTGTTGAAAGTCATGGGATTGGGGTGTTTTTGAGCTATATTGAGCTAGGGAGATCCGTTTAATGTAGCTAGGATGATTTTTTTCTGATGCCATTTAATATGTGAGGTCCATAAAAAATATATAAGAGGATACAAGTCCTTTTTCATGTTTCTATAGCATAATTTTCTAAATATAGCATTTTCACTAACCATAGTGCAACAATTCCTGAAAAGGAATATTACATATACCTCTTTACACTACTCTTGAAGAAGTATATCTAAGAGGGAGTTTCTGATACTATATATATCATCATCAATAAGGATGCTATTTGAAGAAGAAAAGCATCTATTAAAGTAAGTATATTTATGCCTTCATTTGAAATTGTCAAAATGTATTTTTGCAAATAAAGCAACAAACTGGTTGGGATTTGAAACTTTGTTACATGGAAGAAAATAAAAAATTTAAATCTGATTGAGAATGAATTCATGTACTATATTAGGAACTAAGTCTTCAAAAGTATATACTCATGCACATGAAAAATACATGAAGGGATACATAATATCCCAGAGGATTCTTATAAAATCCATAAAGGAATCTCTCATCCCCTATGTATCAAAACTAGAATCTTCAAAATAAATATATGAGAAATTGGTGGAGCTATTATCGATGGATACTGCAGGGGAAGAAGTGTCTCAGAGATAATAACTATACAAGTTTAATATGTTAAGAGAAGGAATAAATTCATACTTTTTGAAGTACAAGATCAACTGCAAGTATTGAGAGAAGTAATGTTTGATAGAAAAATGACTACAGTGGTGCTTAATTATCTACCGGAGGGATGGGGAAACTTCACTTAAAGTATCTATGGGAAGAAAGAAGTAAAACCATTCTAGGATCCATGGTCTCTATGTAATATAGAAGAGATGAGGTTAAAAGCTAAAATTTATATAGGATCAAATGAAGAGAATCAAACCTATGCTTCCATGTCAAGAAGAAAGGGAATATTTGGTAAGTTTGTTCCTCAAAATAAAAGGACAAACATGGATAAGATACAATGATATGGATCTAATGAGCTTGTTTACTATAAGAAGCTCATCTAGCCAGAGAAATGGAAGAACTAGATTCAAAGAAACCTAAGAAAGAAGAAATGAAGGATCTCTATCATGATTGAGATCATCTTCCTCTTTAAGAGGTATCTGTTGGTTGTAGAATGGTATGTTAGGAAGCATTGTATATTGATTGGAATCATGATGAAATCATTGAAGGAGGATCACTCTTCGTAGGAGGATGGGTGACAACTACGCTATGAGATAAGTAGCTCCTCGGTACCTCACTGAAAAACAACACTTATGGAAGGTATTTATCTAGATCGAGGGTCATTATTCAATAATCAATATGGAAAAAAGTTCTGACATTTTCTAATGGAATTCTCTTTGGATTCATTAGTTAGAAATAAATCAAAAGGCTTCATCAAGAATTCTAACTTGCAGAATTTTGGGATTAGGATATTATGACATATTGATGAAACAAGTCAAAGGAATGAAACTCTTCATTCTAAGGAAACCTACTGTAGGAAGAATCAAAAGGAAAAAATGAGGTACATGTATATATATATGTTGACACTGGATGTTATGAATTCATGCCATGTGGTTGTAGGTAGTGTACTTCTATATTTGGAAGTATGATCAATATAGAAAGTAAAAACTCTTCGGATACACATGTTGCCAAAGGGCATGATCTTCACTAGATGAAATAAACAGAATATGTCCTCATATGGAGTATGAGGCAATTGTACATTATCAAGGAACTGCGCAGTGGAATTTCCATGGAATGAAATAAAATTGTGTCGAAGGAAGATATCGTGAGAATTGAAACCATGGTAAAAGGTAGTCAACATCCAAGGAAACCAAGAATAGTTGACAAGGAGATCTCCTGGGAAGATATTTGGACTCTGATAGAAGTGTGGAAAAGATAGAGACCACTGAAAATACATATCTTTAGGAGCTATTTAAACCTATAACAAAGGATGTCAATTCCTAGAAAAAGGATGTCATGGTGAAAGATCATCACTAAGGTAACTCTTGATTTAAGTATTCATATTTGTAGTTGAATAATATCTGATGAGCTTATGCGGGGTTGATAAAGGGACGTATATTTCTTCTGCAAGTTGATAACCATATGGAAGGATGAAATATTCTTGGAAGAAAGATGGTTTGAAAGAAAGAAACATGGAATGAAGATAGATTAGATGAAAATATTTATGGATCACTTTCTGACAAGTGATGGATGATCAGTTCCCCAATGAAGAAAATATTCCAAATGGATGAAGACTCGTCAACAATGAAGAAATTCATGACATAAAAAGAAAGGAGTTCTTCATGAGAAACTGGGTGTTTTTTTTTTTTTATCATTGCTGCTATAGGTCCCTAGTTAAGAGGGAGCCTATTAATAAGTTTCTTACTTGGAAAAAACTCGGTAATTCCTAATCCAAGAGGGAATGTTAGGTACATTCCTTTGTAAATATGTCCTCCCTAGTTAAGAGCGAGAGATAGACACATCATTCTGGTCTTCACCTAGAAGATAAAATGCGAGATTGGGTAATCATATGGAATTTGATACTCTTTTGGGATGTATTAGGGCATCATTTGAAATAGTAGTCATGAAAGGACATATATTCTTTGAGGATTAGCTATCTCGATAAGAATAGTCCTATGAGGTGATACTCAGTGAACACTAGGGTAGAGTATGTACCTTCGATACCATGATGAAGGTGTCTATAATAATTTGTCTCACCAACATTGTAGTTCATGATCTCATGGAGAGATGGAGATATTATTCAAGGACTTGGACTGTAACAATGTTGGTTAATAAGATTCTACAACAGATGGATTACCACTCGAACTATTCTTATGATATTATTCAGATTAAGAGTGACCATGTACCATTATGAATACCTCCCTAGTTAAGAGGAAGTGTTGGAAAGTGTCTAGGTTCAATCTTCATAATGACTTGTAATTATGAATTTATGTAATGAAGAAGAAAAATATAATAAAATGTATTTTTAAAATGCTTGAATCATGGGTTTCATAAGCAAGGAGTTTTTATTATACGTCAAAGAATTATTCTTTATGTCTTTAGGGGTTTGTCACCTTGTCATAAATATATAATTCAGAGTCATGTATATGAAGTCTTGTTACACTTATAAAGGACAATAATTAATGTAATTGTATGCTCCAAAGACCTTTTCAAAGTACTCCTTGAAGATTACCTAGAAGATGCTGGAGATGCTCCTTGTAAAGTCGGCTCACAATCAGTTGATAAAGTCATCCCTATAAAAGAAGCCATGTCGGCCTATAAGAGATGCACCAATCCCTGTATATACATAGGAATACAACCTCATAAACACATAAATATTTTGGATCAAGTTATATAATAGAAAGAGCGAGAAAAGTACTAATATTTCAGTGAAGTTTTAGGGTTGATCTACGAAGGAGAAATACGGTATACTTACCCTCAGTTCTTGGCTATTCTGCCTTGTAGTTTTCTAGTAGACCAAGAGTCACTACAACAAGGGATCAATATACAAGTAGGAGTTTTAATCACAGTGCAAAGGAAGATAAGGGTGTGACAACAAGACAACAAAGGGCTCTAAGGTGTGCGAAGGTGTAAATATCTCTCTCTATGTTTTCGGTCTAGGTCTGCACCTATAATCTCTTCATCTCAGCAAGGGCCAAGGGTTATATCTATGGTAATAAATTTTAGTCTCAGGGTTGTCAAAAGGTAGAGAGGTGCTAGAAGGAGGCTAGAAGGAGGATATTCTTAGAGACCAAGATCACATTAAAGGAGAACAAAGGGATGCATATCAACCATGGTTGCTAGACTAGGGACCAAGTCTCCATAGAGCTAGTGCAATAAATTCCAGGAATAAAGATCAACATAAGGAGTCGAGATGAGAAAGTGACAAGAGTCTTGAAGGCATATTGGTGTCAAGGGTCTATGTCATGTTCATGGTAATTGTCAATTTAGGATATAGAACAAGAATTACTTTTGAGTTTTACTCTCCAACAGGGAGAGGTTTTGGACCTGGCATGAAGAGCCAAAATTTTGCATCTCTTGTGTTTTGATAATTGACTTGATGAAAGAAATAATAAGATAATGAATATAAGATATAAGTAATAGATGATGAAAGAAATAATAAGCTAATGAATATAAGATATAAGTAATAGAAGAATAACAAGTATAACACAAGCAGTTATCAAGTAAGAGAATTGAATTAAACTCTGTCGTACTAAATTTTCAACAAGAAGAGGGTGCAGTTATAAATTCAAGCATTGTAATTCCTCTAAGGTTTTCTCCAAGGAAGAACATATTTTCCGTCCGAGAATCATCAAATAAAAGATAGAAGCCGATGCAAGGAGAAGGCATATACAAAAATCCAAGCATTGAGAGTCATGCAATATCCTATTGAAATTTGACATGCTCATTAATAAGAAAACCATGGTCTCATGCAAATATTATTACAATGGAAAGGAAAGAAAAGGGGGGGTAAAAAATAAACAAGAAAAAAACTTAAATAGACTAACACTACTCCTAAAATAACAATGGATAGGCCAGGATTATGTAAAATTAAAGTTTGAATGAAACCAACAAAGCATTTCCTGACCTATATCAATGAGGGAATCAAAATCAAGAAATATCATCAATAACAACACATGAAAAGAAATACAAAACACAACATGCTCCATAATTTGAAGGCATAAATCACAAGTTTTTTTTTAATAAGATATCATATGCTAAACATTCTTCTAATGCACTATGTTGATTGTACACATCGCAACAAAATATCATATCAAAAAATTCACTTGAACTTTAAAACTTGGAAAACAATAAAGAAAGACATGAACTGGGTTTTGCAAAAGGCCTTTCCAAGTATGATTCCTCCAACCATTGAGAAATAGGATGATGAAAAGTAGGTGAAGTATTTGGAAGTTGAGAGATAGGTTCAATTACAACTTTCATGATCACCTAATGAGGATTATTTTGAGAAAGGGTGTCAACTCGATCATGCTTGGAATATACATCAAGACTACAAGAACTTGGCTTAACCATCAATCTAGGCTAAAGTGCCTTGAAATTTTGAGGTAGTTCAAAGATATCAGAAGACAGATTATAAAATATCGGTGGCTTGGAATAATCAACTATTGAAGACAAAAAATCATTACTAGATGAATCAATGAACATACCGAGACAACCATGATTATAATTTTCCTTTTAAGAAAGAAAGGAATCCTCATGATCTGATGAATCAAAGAGAGGGGTTGATTGAAAACAAGAAATTTCATTCTTTATTTCTTCAAATTGATAGATTGATGAATGAAATGGTTCACAAAGATAATACTTTTCCTCACCCTGATTTGATGTAAAACTAACATTCCACCATTCCTGAGTGCAATCATAATTGACATTATCAAATAAAGATGCATTGAAAGATGTGATAGTTGTGATAGGCTCATGGACAATGTCAGGATAATGAGTGAGAGGTGAGGGATAATTTGAGACATTAGAAGAAAGATAATTGTTGTGAAGATAAATCCCCTTTGCAGAAAGAGGTGATATCTCTAGCCCTAGAGTGGGTATGGCAACTTAAGAGACTATCTAATGCAATATTTCTTAGCTAATATTCAAAAGAAGATGATAAAGGGAATAGGCCTACCTCTTCTTGATGCTATGCTTGAATCCTTTGATGATGGCATCGATCCACAGTCCCTTAGGCTTTATCCTCGCTACTAGTGGTGTAAAATTACCTGAAAGAGATAAAGAGGCAACAAAAACATAATCCAATACAGAACATACATTGAATATCGAATCTCTAACAAATCAAGGAACATTGGACTATTTGCGCAAATGATTAGACAAATATAGAAAGAAAACACCAGATGTTTTATTAGTTAATATGAAATAGAGAGCTTACAACCGTGGCCTTGATGTTGGAGGCCTCACTTTGGTGATGTCTGATTCCTTCACCAGAGCTCTTAAAGCACTCCTTCTCCCAAATAACTTAGGCCTTATCACAATACAGGGATGCAAGGAAAATGAATGATCAGACTAGCCCAATAATGAACCATCAGTAGTGGAAGGATGAGGATAAATTTATAGGAAGGGAGAGGGAATTAGGAGCCCATTAAAGAAGGAGGAAGGTCCAATTTTCAAGGGATAATCCCCCATTGATAAGATCAAAAGCTCTAAATGAGAGAGCTCGACCCTATCTCCACCGAATGACATCGATTTCGTCGTCCTGGAAACTTCTACAGGTCGAAGCTTCTCCTCCATTTGAGGAAACACTGCCATAAAGGGTTCAATGTGGCTTTCTCAGTAAAAGGAGCATTGACAACACTATGATAGAAATGTCAACCTGCCATCAACACGGGCAGGCAACTAGAGAAGCACAGTGACCCAAAAATTTAGGGTTTTAGCTAAGTTTCTTCAATGATTTTTCAAGGAAGATTTCTTTGAGTCTTTAGAGGATGTCTTTATGTATTTTTTTCCAGGTGGAAATACTTCACAGGATTCATCACAAGAAACTTTAGGATCAGGAACAGGAAATAAGCAAAGTGAAAAATTACTATGTAAAAAATTCCCCCTAAAGCATGAAGGCAGAATAGGGAGTGATGGGTGAAATTCTTTACAAAACAAGGCAAAGAACTTGAAATACCACCAGGAAACATTCCAAATAAAATACAATGCAATATATGACATCTCTGATGTGAATATGCCTAATAAAATATCTATGGACTAGGCATCAAATAACATATGAACCCATGGCATTGTCGCAACCATCCGTCTGAAAGAGATCATGTAAATGGATACATGGAATGGTCACAACCATCCGTATATAAATGATCATATGTACAATCATGAATACTCAATAAATCCATGCAACCTCGATAATGACAAATGTGATTAAGGTTCTTAAATAAAATATCAATCTACCCAATGTATGAATCTAGACATGCGAATAGATGATCTAATGTTGAACATGGTAGAAACCACCTGATTACCGGTCAATGATGAAAATTGTTAACATGCACGAGAGAAAACATCAATAAAAACAATGGCCCTCAAGGTAAAACAACACAAACTACAAGTATGAATAAATTTGTTGAGGTAGAATACTTGCAGAATCATAAGATCGAAGGCCAATGAGGTGAACCTATCGTCGAACGGGAAGAAATTCCCATTGAGGCATGCAAGCTCCAAGGTACTTAAAAGGAGTTTGTAAACCATCCTCCTGGATAATGAGCTGAAGTCGTGTTACACGTCAGTTTTTCACCATGAAATTTGACTGTCATTATGGATTTATCACCATCTGTATCATGTTCCCTTATAAGTCAAAAGCATTCATGTTGTTGAACCAAGTCTTGGAAACTGGAAAAAAGCTCTTTAAAACCTTTAAAAGATTACCTGCATGCTTTTTGTGACCATTTCCCTGCATGCACTGATACTTCTTCTATTAGCCGTGGAAATCGCCGCTCTGTTCACCAATAAAAACTACGCACACCCATAAAAAGAAATTAAACATGAAAAAGTAACTTCTAGAAGCCTAGTTTGTCGAACATTCTCCCAGCTGGAAGCCTATAGAGTCGTTCCAATTTGAGTTATATCCCTCTACTCATGGAGCTTATCCCTTGGATAAAGGAACCATAATCCCTTCATCAAAGGATCTCATCCCTCTATTTATGGATCTGAAACTTCCTCAATCTCTCTATAAATTGATTTGAAGTTTCAAGTTGAAGGGTAGATTCTAAACTAGAGAGAGTTCATAGAGTTCATATATTTTGATTTAGTAGTTGTTGTTTGTACATTGAGGATCAAACCTTTTTGCACAAGACTTCATGCTAGCCATTCTAGAGAGGAAGGCTCATCAAACCGAGGATATGATTCCATAGACACATGGGATAAATCAGTACAACATCAAGGCTCGAGTTGTAAGATTTTTATTTTTTATTTTTGATAATACATATGGATCTCTTTTTCTCATTGTCTTGTTTCTAAATTCATTGAAATGATGTCAATACTTATACTCCTTGGTCACTAAGTTGGACTAGTATTTGTGATTATTATATATTGCATGTGATTTGATCCTTTGCATTGTTTGTGATTGGAGGTTCTTCTCAGCATTGAATTATTTCTTTGGAGAAAAAGAAAAAATTCTACATCAAACGTCTCGATTGAAAGGTATGAGCATAAACTCCTCATTTCTAAGTTATTATAATTTAAAATGAAAACAGTTTAGAGAAAGAGGCATTCAAATTATTGTTTGTTTCTAGTTACCTTTTGGGGTACTAGGGAGCTCACTCTTGTCTGCAAGAGGTATTAATCCACACAAAAAATTGGCGACCATAGTGGGAGAGAGAACCTTAGTTTTCCCTTGATTTTGTTTGGTTTGACATTATAGCTTTCCTAGTTTGACTTTTCTGAGTGTGGTTGGGTATATAAAATTTTAGATTCTCTGAACAAGAAAGCCTTAATTTTTTTTTTCCAACTTTTATCTGCCCTGCATAGTTTTATGTGGAAAACAGAGTGGCAACATAGGCAAGTTTCCGGTATAGTTTAGTGCACATGCGCACTAGTTTGCACTGAAAACCTACGGACCCCTTGGGAAATTTTGAAAAAATTAAGATTTTCTCTTTTAGAGTCAGATAACTATTTTATTAAGGTTTAACTTGATCTATACCAACTCTCAGAGTCTGTGTATGAACTCTTCCTTAACACCATAGAGTCTATTTTGGTAAATCATCCTTTTCACATAATTCAATTAGGGTTTGTGTTGGTTTGATATATCGCTCTTTTTGGAAAATAGATTCATTGCCAAAAATCATTGGTTTTTTGTTATTTCCTTCTTAAGCCACCAAGACTTTTTCCAGCCTTACTTATTTGATTATTTGTTTCTTACTTTATTGTAAAAAGGAAAATCTCCTAGATTACTGAAGTCTGATTTGTCTTAAACTAGTCTTTTATGATTTCATTTCTGCTAGTTCAAGTAGAAAACATTTTAGTTTGCTTTCAACTAAGAGAAATCATGAAAAGACACTCATAGGTACTTAGTTAGGATTGTTAATTAAGAGCTTTGATTTTATTTGAAGTTTTTACAATATTTAGGGTTTTTATAAGTTTCTTTTCTTTTCAGATTGATTTTTTCATAAAATTGTAGTTTTTGGCTTTGTAATCAACGAGATGTTTCATCACAAAATAAATATTGGTCATGCTTGGGAATGAAATTTTTTTCTCAATGAAAAATAAATCTTATTTGAAGTTTTAGGAAGCCTATACTTTTTGAGTCCAAAAATCCTTCAACTTTCTCTTAAATAGAAATTCATCAAAATAAAGAGTTGGATTTTCATATTGATGCATTTAGAGTATTTTGAGTCAGGTCACAATATCATCAAGTTTCATCTCCATCCCCCTCTGCGTAAATAACATCCAAATAAATACAACTCTTAATAAATTTGATCTAGATATTTTTACATTTTCTAGGGCTCATTCCACCAACTTAGATTAGGGCTAGTGCTTTGGAATAGGTTGTAATTAACGTTCCAAAGTAGATAAAACAAACAAGTAGCATCTTGTGGTAGGGGAATCAAATTGTTACATTTGTGCTTTCATAATATCTTCTTAAAAGATTCAAGAATGAGGTCATGTTGGACCTAGTGAGGCAATCATACCTACTTCATTGGTGAAGATAGAAGATGTGCACGTAATACGAATGGTAAACCTCATATTAACCATTGTTGAGGAGCCTGGGATCACTTGTTAGAAAACCTAGGATTTACCATGTTGAGGATATTTCAAGAGGATTGAGATTTGATACTCTACCCTTGCAAGTATTTCGGACCAAAGACTGATCCCCCAAGTTCAATTGCCTCAGTTGGTGACCTTAGTGGCCATAATATTTAGGATTTTTCTCAATGTGATGGTGGAGGGAAGGTACCACTACAGCTAGAGAAGATGTTGACTAGAATCACTTGGAGTTTCTGTAAGGTACTCTTCACTTCGAGATGGCATAGTGAAGTTACTTGCAGCAGACTGTTTCATTAAGCAGGTTGTTAGGGTAGTTGCTCCAACCGCCATTTTTCCACATTAATTTCCACGACATTGGATTTCATCACCAGCTAGTGCTTTTATTGTGGAAACATATTTTTTGTGTGTAATTTGTCTCTTATATTTTGTAGGTGCATGTTCATTTGTTTGATTTTTATAGGCCTTAGGTGTATTCTTTTGAATTTTTTTTATTTCATGTGTTAAAAAGACTATCCATGGCTGAATTATCGATACATTCATGTAGAATGCAGTGGAAACCCTATGAATATACACCCATTCAATTTGAAAAAATCAAAAATAAAAGAGTTCAACAATGAGGAACCAGGTCTACTAAACAAGGAGAAACATCCATTGTAATACATCCTGATTTCAAAGTTAATAAACCTCAGATAACAGAAAAAGATCAAGAACAACTAGAAATTTTTGAAGTAATGAGAGTTGAATCTATTACAGGTGAGTTGTTAGATACGCACTCACTGAACATGAAATATCTGAGCCTAAATCTGATTCCACTTCATGTAAGTCACCTTCGAATCCCATAACCCCGACTCTTGGTCATTCTCATTCACTTTGAGTGAAACTTCTCATCACTGAGAATTTTCCTCCTTGCCTAATTAACATTGAAGATATATTTGACATGGAAGAAGAGATTACAATTCCCTCTTGTCAAGAATATTTAGATCTAAGGTTTAGTGAACCAGTTTACCCTTTCACTCATATTAGACCGGATCCTTGGTATCATAAATTTAGCAATTTTTTACACAGCTCTGGTTACACTCAATCACCATGTCAAATACCATTCTACTCTTTACCCAAAAGTAGTAACATGGCTTCTCAAAGAATGTGTACTAAGTCATCTATGTTTTCTTCTTCACCATAAATTTTTTTTTATGGCGGTCCTTCTATTCTAACTGGGTACAGTCGCTTTCTGGCACTTTCTCAAGAGAATTTCCATTCTCCAAAACATCTACCATGTCAAATAGTTTGTATGAGTCTACCACCGAAGCTTTGACAATAGAACATGTCTATGTGTTTTCCGGGAATATCCCTCAAGTTAGCTCACAAGATGGCTATAGAGCACCTGGGGGGAAACAACCTCTCTAAGGACAACAACCTCTCAAAGGGAAAAGACCTTTTTAAGGACAACAACCTCTCCAAGGGCAAAAATCTTTTCAAGGGCAACACATTTTTCAAGAGAAACCATCCTTTCAAGGAGGACAACCTTTTATTGGAACCTATCCTCTGGTTGTAGGGAAAAATATTCCTGGTAATTATCAAACTTATATTCCAATGCCTCAAACTGGTTATGGTCAACCTTATGCATCGCAACTTTCAATAGGAACTCCTTAACCAGGGATAAATACTATGTGGAACCCTTTGTTTACACAACACTCTTTGCAACCTACATTGCAAGTACCTTATAATCAACCTGCTCAGGAAGTTGGAAAATTTGGTTTTAGCCAAGTCCAACCGCCTGTTGAAGGTGCACTTCAAATTACCCCATAGGTATCTGTGCCAAGTAGTCAGCAAGATGATCTGAGTACTCCTAGTACTCCTATTCAATTTGTTGTGCAAACTTTTTTTCAACAACCAAGTAAACTTATCCTGGGAGTTTCTCAAGTCCCTTTTGTTATGACCCTTCAAATATCAATGCTAACTATTACACAGGTGATTCTTCAAGTTACTACTCATCAAACTAGACCTATAGTTTAGTATATTCCTCAAATCTCTGTAGGACAACCTAGTGCAACTACGGTTCAAACAAGTCTACCTTTTATAGGTCAAACCTTTAAAGGACAACCCTTTGTTGGTGAATCTATTCAAGGGAAAACGTTTACATGAACAACTATTTAGGGACAACCTTTTGCAGGCCAACCTTCTCAAGGTTAGTTTTTTCAAAATCAAACATTTCAAGGGAAATTACAATATGGAAAAATGGGAAAAAATCCATTTTAGCAGAGCCAACCATATCGTGGTTATACATATAAAATACCAACTCAACCTCAACTTATTATACCTAACCATGGATACCCTGGAGGTATACCAATTCCAACTACTCAGGCTATCCCAGGTTTTCCTAGATATCCCCCTCTAGGTACTGGCATTGTCCCTCAAGGTTATCAATTTTCTCAGCAATACCCTAACTGATGGTTACCATTCATTGCAACTTTAGATTTACCGAACTTGACTCGGCTAACGAATGATCCAATTTACTATCTTCCATTTTGGCTAGTAATTCCTACTAAGTTACCCAGTGACATTCCAAAGTCTGAAGGAAAATCGGGAGAAGACCCCTCGAATCATGTGATGACTTATCATCTGTGGTGTGCATCTAATTCTCTAATCGATGATTTGATTTGTTTGAGACTTTTTCAAAGAACTTTGATTGACTTAGCCGCAAAGTGGTACATTGAGTTACCACGAGGCTCTTTCAACAATTTCAATGCTTTAGCAACATCCTTCCTGACTCATTTTCAGTTTCCATTCCATTATGATAATGGCACGGGAATTTTTACTTCGTTAAAAAAAAGTGTGCCTATGTACATTTCATATCACATACACGAATGGCGATGTTGACACCGCTTAGTCAAAGTTTTCATTCTGGATCAAATTCTAGATGAATGGTTCATCAAATCATTACTTCTTAAGATTACTGAAGATGTAGCTAAAGGAGGCATTGTAACAAAAGAGCAAGTCATAGCTCAAGCCTAGTACCTGGACCTTGTTTACACACAGTTCGGTACTTTGTATGAAATTATTCCTGATTTACCATTTCCAAGTCAACTCACTACAACTCCTTTTGGTTCTCATGCCACAGACAGTGTAATTGGTACAATTAATCTGACAAAGAGTAAGATGAAATCATATAAATCTAATTCTCCAATCATAACTCTACTATATTCGCTTAAAGGAGATCCTTTCCTAGAAAATTCTTCCAATATTCATGTTGTAGACTCATCTACATCAAAATCTAAATCATTCGGAAATAAGAAGAAAGGGAAGGGTAAAAATAAACAAAACACTTCTCCCAAAGAGAAATCAGAAAAAAATGAACCATTAGACAAAAAATGGAATCCTCGTTATTCTTTTCTTATCTGTGACAAGGATCACTACACCGAAGAGCACCCTCATCGGGCCGAGGTATCCAAATTTTTAAAAGTTTCACCCACAACTGCTATCCTTAAAGATCCTTTTCCATCACAAGACAAAAAAATGATTGGATCTTATTACAATTCATCAATGGATATCTTGATGATGTCGCAGGTCATGTTTTCCATGTGATCTCAAGACTATATATCTAAAAGTCCTGTAATTGGAAGGGAAATTGCATCATTCAATCAACCTTCAATATCAACTCCTCCTGTTTTCAAACCATTACACATTGAGAAACCTAATAATGATTTAGTTATTAAATCACCTACCAACTTTTGTACTTAAAAACTTGACTTTCAACCCACATGCAAGAGCCGCTTAGAATTACAATATTGTTGAAGATTTGGCCATATCCCCTTCAACAATTTCAACCCTCAAAGTGCTGCAATCTTATCCATCTCAGTGGAAATTACTTTATAAGCTATAGGAGTGATTAATCCTCAAGACTCAAATATCATTGTCTTTTATCTCGAGAACTTTGTACCTATACTCCCACATCAAATGGCTTTTCAAATTCTAGTTTTAGTCAAATATAGGCGAGTTTTTCACACAATAATTGATGAAGAAGAATCTACGTGCATAATGTCCCTAGTTTGTTGGAAAAATCTTGGTTCTCTACCAATCAATCAGTCACCCACGATTATTAAATCCTTTGATGGAAGATGTTTTCGCCCATTCGAAAGACTCCAAGATCTACCTATAGAGGTAGAAGGAAAAACTGTAACACTTGATGTTGAAGTTGTTGATGCCCCTATTGATTACATTAGGGGAATTTTGAGGTCTAAAATGGGCCTCCTCAGAAAAATTTACAACCAAAAGAAAATTTATAAGAACTAATAGGATTCAAAATGATGATGTCAACTATGGGGAATGATTCGCCATTTTTTAAGTAAAAGGATAAAAATATTAAAATACAATAAAACAATAAAACTACTTTTTCAACTCGTATTTTCAACTTATCTCCAAAATTTTTTACTCAAATTTCGAATGGGAGTACTCGTTGGATGAAAAATTTAATTCCTCATCCAAGGAGTACCCATTTTTCATACTTTTGATGGACCCTATTACACGAAAAATGAGAAATACATGAAAAATGTGATTACAATAATGTTTTTCATGTATTTCTCATTTTTTGTGTAGTAGGATCCATCAAAAGTATGCAATATGGGTACTTCTTGGATGAGGAATTGAATTTTGCATCCAATGAGTACTCCTGATGGAAATTTGAGTAAAAATTTTGGGAGACAAGTTTCAAATACGAGTTGAAAAATTAGTTTTTTATTTTTTCCCTCCAAAATTTGATGATGTAATCAAATCTTATTTTATTATTTCCACTATTAGTTTATAATTTCCTTAGGAGGCCCATTTTGGACCTCAAAATTCCCCTAATGCAACCTCCTTCTAGGTTGAATTTGGTCTTATGCTATGACCGCTGTGGTTTCATCGGTCTCTTTAATGATCATGGTTCCTCATAAAGGAAAGAATGTTAAAATCGATCAGTTGTCTTACTTCGCTTCAGACCCTACATCTACAGATAGTATCCAACATGTCAGAAAAATGGTTATCCCTAATGAATATGTTGGGGTAGGACTAGTTAAATATTTCACACTTATGGGAACTTTTGCTATACCTCCTCCTAACATACCTCAAACTATTGCCAATATCAATATGATTACATCAAGCACAATTCCATTTGATGACAAATGGAATGTGCCTTTAGAATCTGAATTTGATTCCTATGGTGGCGAGATGCCTTTAAGTCCATATGAATTGGCATATGTAGCGGTACAATCATGTTATGAAATTTCATCAACTAATAATGATCAAATGAATGTGTTCAGTGAAGTGTCTTCTTCTGTATCAAGCTCAACCATGACATCATTTTCTGATCCTTTTCAACAAGTGTTTTCAACTGATGAAAATATCTAAAGAATCTTGTCATTGGATGAATTACCATGGGATGATCTTCATCATCGATCTTCTTTTTTACCTGACCTTGATAGACTCGAAAATGACTTTGCATTCATCTTTTCGATTGATTATATTGAGGAACCTCAAAATCCTATGTCCATTCTTCATTCAGATTCTGAGACAAATTTAGGAAATGTTTCCACCACAATTCCCATTGACATATCAATCAAACCTGGGATAGATGAAAACATTCATATAGGTGCTTCTTGCTCGATTGAAGAGATCAATTTATACAAAGTCCTATTTCAGGAATTTCAAGACATTTTTTCCTGGTATTATTAATAAATGCCAGGTATTGATCCTAATATTGTTATTCTCGAAATTAATACATACCCAAATGCTAAACCTATTAGATAGAGATTACGTCCAATACATCCGCGAAAAACTTCTGGAGTTAAAGATGAAGTTGAAAAACTACTTCGTGCAGGATTTATTTATCTTATTCCTTTGACAAATTGGGTATCTAAAATAGTTCCAGTAACCAATAAAAAAGGGACTATCAGAGTATGTGTCGAATATCAAGATATTAACAAGGTCTTTCAAAAATAAAATTATCCTACCCCTTACATCAATCAAATTGTTGATGATTATGCTAGAAACAAAATATTTTCATTTATGGATGGATTTTCTGGCTATAATCAAATAAACATACTCCCTACTGATCAACCTAAAACAACACTTATATGTCCACGCGGAACATTTTCATGCTGTAAACTACCATTTGGACTAAAAATGTTGGCGTAACTTTTCAAAGAGCTATGTCTTATGCATTTCATGATATTAAACATATTTTACAATCCTACTCGGATGACTTACCTGCTCATTCTTTACGCAGACAAGATCATCCCACACATTTACGTGCCATCTTTACGCAATGTAGGAATTACAACATTCTTTTGAATCCACACAAATGTGTTTTTTGTGTACAATCAAGATGCTTACTTGGGTTCATTATTTCAAAAGAAGGCATTTGTATCGACCCATTGAAGGTTGAGGGCATTGTTAATTTACCTCCTCCTTCCACTCTTCGCCAACCCCAGAGTTTCGAGGGGAAAGAAAAATTTCTGCGTCATTTTATCCCGAACTATGCGTAGTTAAATAAATGTTTAACTCGGTTATTAAAATAGGATTTTCCATTCATTTGGGAAGAGATTGCTGATAAATCTTTTGATGCACTCAAACACGTGTTGACCCATGCACCATTGTTGCATCCACCTAATTATCACCGATATTACTTTATGTATTTAGCCGCATCTGATTCCATGATTTGAATGGTTTTAGTTCAAGGGAATAACTCCAAAAATGAGCATGTGATTTATTACCTAAGTCAGAATCTCACCCTGATAGAGATCAAGTATTCGCATGTGGAGAAATTGGCATTGGCAGTTGTTCAAGTTGTCCAAATATTTCATCATTACATATTGTTATGTAAAACCACAATGATATCTAATTGCAACACGATGATGTACATTTTGAAAAAACAATTTCTTGGTGTCAAATACCCTAAATGGATAGTTATCCTACAAGAGTTTTATTCGGAGTTTGATAAATCTAAGTCTAAGAAATCACTGGTTTTTGCTGAACTTGTGTGTGATTCTCCCTATACTGAATCTGAAACAGTGGTAGAGGACCATCTTGCTGATGAATCTCTATTTATAATCAATACATTAGATCCTTGGTATGGATATATCATTATATATATTCAAACCCAAAACTTTCAGCCATAGCTTTCATGATCTAATCGACGTAGAATACGATACCAATCTCAACAATACAATATTGTTGGCGACACTCTTTATCGTCGTGGTGTTGATTTTGTTTTTCGACGTTGTATAACTCGTGAAGAAGCTGAAAGGGTCTCAAATTACTTCCATTCTGGAGTGTGTGGTGGTCATATGTATGGGTTTTCCACAACTCAAAAGATATTGTGTGCTTGCTATTTCTGGCCGTCACTTTTCAAAGACTCTATTCTTACATTTAGAAAATTCCATAATTGCCAGAATTTTTATCGAAAGATTCTTTCACCTCCAACTCCTCTTCACCCAATAATTGTTGTCAGTACTTTCGCCGAATGGGGCATCGATTTCATCACATGTAACCCTCACTCAACCATAGGGCATGGATATATTATTATCGTTGTAGATTACTTTATATTACATTCATGTCTGATGGTAAAAATGTAGCAATTCTCATATTCAATCATGTGATTGCTAGGTTTGGTGTCCCTTAAGATATCGTTACGGACCATGGTAGCCACTTTCAAAACATTATGATGACTGGAAATTCTGCTCAACTTGGCCTACGCCATGATAATTCTACACCATATTACCCAGAAGCCAATGGCCAAGTTGAGGATGTCAACAAAGTTTTAACCAACATGATTAAAAATATTTTAGGAAGTCATAAAACGAATTGACATACCATTATTTTTTCGACATTGTGGACATACCATTAGGGGAATTTTGAGGTCTAAATTGATCCTCCTAAGAAAAATGTACAACCAAAATAAACTTTAT
The DNA here is from genome assembly GCA_034641835.2 of Pinus albicaulis. Classification (NCBI taxonomy): domain Eukaryota; kingdom Viridiplantae; phylum Streptophyta; class Pinopsida; order Pinales; family Pinaceae; genus Pinus; species Pinus albicaulis. Next base: position 1,054,746,328 of record CM076575.1, on the reverse strand, counting down.
AAGAACCTGTTGTACGGTACAATAACCCTCCCCATTTCAAAATTTCATAATAAAGTTTGTTTAGAAATAGGTCCCCTTTCCTTTTAGATAAAATAAAAAAAATTGAGGAAATCCGATTATTTTATATAAAAAATAAAAAGATTCATTGTTTAAAAGTCACATATCACATGTCGCATATATCAAATACAAGTGAACAAATGTGACATTGAAATTTTTCCAATCCGATGAACTATCAAGTCTTATATCGCATAGGCACAAAGCATAGAAGTATTCATGTTAAAAAGTCCGATGCGATAATGTAAATCACAATCGCAAATCGGTAGGGTCTTAAAGGTTTCACTTTTGTTTTATAAAACTCTGATGTGATGTAACCCATTGCAATCGCATTCCGAAGAGGATACCCTTCATTCGGTCTATTGTAAAACAACGATGCGATGCGATTTATCGTAATCACATTTTGGAGAAGCAATATCAAATTTACATGTTTTATAAAATCCCGATGCGATGGACCCCACCATCATCGTAATCGAAAATCGGCAGAAAATATGAGATGTCATTTAATTTCCTTTTGAAACCTCCAATGCGATGGACCCCATCATCATCGCAATCGAAAATCGGCTAAAATGATGTACAACTTAATTCCTTTGGGAATGTCTGATGCAATATAGTATCATCACAATTGCAAATCGGCGGAACATATGAGATTATATTTGATTTCCTTTCGAAACCTCCGATGCGATGGATAGTTAGTCATTGTTTATCGTTGTTTGCACTGCGCATATATTTATTAATCGCAATCGGAAAATCCAAAAGGAAATTTTTACGTTAAAATTTCAAATCGCAGATCTTCGATTGCATGATCATTATTAATTAGAAAATCAAACAAATTATGGTGATCGATCCTATGTGAATGCGTGAATGTGACTCTTATGGAGAGCATTTAATTTTAAGACGAGTTAATCAATTGGGATCATTAATAAAAATATTCTCACACAGTTGTTCTTTTAACTTTGTTCCTTTTCATTCTGAAAGACTTTTCTCATTTGCAGAGCCATAGACCATCCAACCCTATCGTTCGTTGGGCCAGTGAAATGATACCAGATGAGAAAATGTCTAAGAAGTTTAAGAAAGCAAGAACTTCAGCCACCACAAAGACTGTTGTCACTCCCACAGTACGAAAAGAAAAACCAGCCAAAATCAATCTGGTTACAGATATGACATGCCAGGGTCGCAGGAAAATTTCCTGGGAAGAAGTGTATAATTTTCTTGAAGCAGAAAGACCCACTGTTATAGAGGTTAAAGCGATAGTTACAGACGAAGAAGACTCAGATTCTTATTCTGAGACTCCTCTCAAAGCACTTGCAAATTCTTTTCTCCACAAGAATTGTGGCTCGGGAAAATATATTCCCCTATTATGATGTAATACGATGGGTGATAGACAATATCACCATCACAAACAGAACATTTTTTTTGGCTGCGGGAACAAGCTTTGGGTCTTTTAGAGCAGAAGATATCAAAGCAATGTATCATCTCCCAAATCGTCAAAAGTTCTACAACAAAGCTTTCATAGTAGATTTCACCGCAAGCAATGAAGTTCAATCAGACCCTATTAAAGATTGGAGACGATCTCTAGAGAAACATAAAAATGAAGCATCAGGTATGTACTCTATGGAGTCTCTTGCACCCCCATATTGCTATGCTGTTGCAATAATGTGTAGAATATTTGGGAATGAAAATTCTATGAGGTTTTCAATTCAGATGGTACCCCTTATTCATGCTGCTATAAATTATGAAATTATGGAATAGTTGGTTATCCTTTATGATAAAATCGCTAATAGAATTCTAGAATATAGAAAGGATAAAGACACCGGAAATACAACTCCTTTTCATTTCTGTGCCTATATCTTAGATGCTCTATGTTTTAATTCGAAATTCCCTATTCTGGGTTGGAAATGGATTCCATGGGAACCTGTTCCAATTCAAATTTACCATAAGTATTTGTGGAAGGTCCATTTTAAAAATCATGTACATAGTATTTGTCATGGCTTTTTGTTACCTGTATATCAGACCATTTTTAATCAATTTCCTCCTCGGCTCTCTAAAAAAGCAAAGAATGATATATCCCTTACTGGCAATTGGTTTGGAGAAGAAAGGTTTACCTATATCAGAGTTTTTGGAAGCATTGTGGAACCCCATATCTTACCTCTATATGTTCATGACAAGCTGTTAGCCCAAGAAATTTCTTACCAGTTGACAGAAAGAGGAATGTCAAGATGTTTAAATAACACCAAGAAATTGATGTGGCCTACCATTCCCTTTCATTGTGGAAATTATACTCTGAATGATTTCAAACATGCTGAGAAATAGGTCATTAAAATAAGAGATCTTAAGCTGGAAACTATCCCAGGCAGATAGTATGACCCAAATAAAGTAGCTTTTGATTTCACAACTTTGGTTCAAATTGCTAGGTTTGAGCATGAACCTGATGAATTTGATGATTTATTTGTTTCAGTTGAGAAATTCTCCCAATTTTATGAGTTGGCTAAATATAAGTTTCAACAAGAGGATATGAACAAATTCATGCAGTTCAGAAGTCAGAGATTGCTGAAAGCTCCCCTTGACCAGCTAAGGATTCCTTTGCAAGAAGCTAAAAAATATAGAAACGGAACAAAAGAAAAAGGAAGACACATCTAGAAAGATAGGAAAATAAGTGTCTACACGTAAGCCTGATGTACATACTGAGAAGGGAAATGTAGCTAGCAAGCTTGATAATTAGACAGAGAAGGAGAATACAGGTACCAAGACCAATATGTAGGCTAAAGAAAGAAATACAGGTGATAAACCCAATGATCAACTTGAAAGAGAAACAACCACATAAAGAGTGGTTAATTCTACTGAAATTATTGTTACTCCCCAGTTGCTAAGACAATATGAACAATTTGAACAAAAAATTGGAGGAAAAAATAATCCTCAAGTTGATAATTTGAAAGATCAAGATATGGATATAATTCCTGAACATCCATCAGAAGAAATTGTGTTGAAAGTTGAAGAAATCCCTCCTCTGGATATCTTTTATAGTCCTAAGCATAGGGCTATTGTCAGGAAACAAAGGAAAATAAGGAGGACAGATCAAGAATCACTTTCATCCCCACAAGTTGAATTCATGAATATTGTCTGGAAGAATACTGAGGTAAATCCTTTAGAGGATCTTACCAAACTGTCACAATATGCAGGTGCCTATAGTGCAGCCACTATAGATAAAGCTGCTGAAGTCAATCAAATGATAAAAAAAAAAGACTCACAGATAGCAATGCTAGAAGAAAAGACATCAGATGATCAACAAAAAATAATGCAGTTGGAGTAGTAGTTAGAGGAAGAAAAACTCAGAACCAAATAGCTGGAAGAACAACTGAGTGTGGAAAAGAAAAAGCTTGATCAAAAAGCTTTGAATAAGCAACAACAATTGTCCCAAGAGGTGTCCAAGTTACAAACTTTGCTGCAAAATGAGGAAACCGCCAAAGAATAGCAAGAGAAAATATTTCAAGCAAGATTGGATAAATTTAACAATTATCCTAAAATTGACCAATTTAAAACTGAAGCTCTAGAAAAAAATAAGCTATTGTCTCAGCAGTTAGATGATCTCTGTCAAAATATTGCACAAGTAGAACCTTCATGTGAAATAACATCTTCCCTTATTGATGGATCAATCAATACCATAATTGAATTTGAGAATGAAGATGATAAGATATCAGAGGTTATTTCATGGCAAGACTCAGAACAAGGAAAGAAGGCAAATCTTCCCAGGATTGAAGAAAGGCATAAAGAAATTTTTTATGCTGAATGGGATACACAGTTAATTAAAGAATAACGTGCTACATCAAGGGCTAGAGCCATAATGAACAATCTGACACAATTAGTAAATGATAGCTTATATGCTACCAATTTGATTTCAGATTGTACTCCAGGTAAATTTCCAAGGATGAAAGAAACTGATAATAGATGGAAGCAGGAAATAATCAACAAGAATCAAAAGGTCAACAAAATATAAGAAATTACATGGGATGTACTATGGACATATTTGATCAAACCACAAAGTTAGTAGATGGCGATCAAATGCCTTTCTAATGCCATAAATTACATCATTCCGGAGCTATCCAATGCCACATACACTAGTCAGTTTCATTCGAGGCTGACTCATCCAACGAAAGTTAAAGATATGCTTAAAATCTGCCACCTTAGCACATTGAATATAGAAGAAATTCAGTGAATCTGTTTTATTTTATATCGCAAGTCTTTTCAAGGATCTCCGATGATAGTTTCCAGCGTAAATTATAGATAATCTGTTTTGTTAATTTCCTATTTAAACCCCTTTCATGCATTTAGAAAGGGGTCCTAAATTTGTAATATTTTGGCTTGGATGATACATTTCTATACTCCATTGACTATTTTATTTTTATAAAGGATCACATCATGTGATTTATGGCGAAATATCTTTAAAAATTGCATTTCTGTACCTTGGAGGTTGTTTTAAGTTAAAGCACAAGATCTAGATATTGAATTGCATCAAGAAAAATATCTCAATGAATCTGGTATTTCTATCGATTTAATGTTATTTTCTTTATGTAATGAAGTATTCTATTTAAAATTTTCTATCATTATATCTGCTTCTTTTCTCAATTATTTCTTTGTCATATCATTTCTGAAGATATAGAAATAATTATCTATCATATTATATGAAAATGATATATATATAGAATTATGAATGCGATCTGTTATTCTAACTCTGTTTAATTTCTTAAACAGAGTTATCATTATATGATACTGCATCTTTCTGTTGAATAATAATACATTTTCATGGTTATTAGTTTAATTGAAACCATCTTTAAGTCGTATTCATACTTAATACCTGGGTTAGTTTTAGAATTATTTGCAAGTTATAATTTAATTTAGATAGATTATGTCAGTCAGTTAGTTCCATTATTCACCTACACAAACACTCCATCAACAATCCATTTATTATTAGGAAACTGGTCCTATAAATCCAGTTAGAGCCACCACACCAAATGGAAAAGGAGTTGTCCTAAGGTCCCGACCGGGTGGTTTTCCCCCAATGTTTGAAGAAACTATTTTCGAGGCTTCAACAGAACCAATAGAATTCAATATGATGATGTCAACCATGGAGGATGATTCACCATTTTTTAAGTAAAAGAGTAAAAAGATTAAAAAATAATAAAATAATAAAACTACTTTTTCAACTCATATTTTCAACTTATCTCTCAAATTTTTTACTCAAATTTTTAGTGGGATTACTTGTTGGATGCAAAATTTAATTCCCCATCCAAGGAGTACCCATGTTGCATTCTTTTGATGGACCCTTCTATGCGAAAAATGAGAAATACATGAAAACAATGTGATTGCAATCACGTTTTCCATGTATTTCTCATTTTTCATGTAGTGGTTTCCATTGAAAGTATGAAACACTGGTACCCCTTGGATGAGGAATTAAATTTTGCATCCAACGAGTACCCCCACTTGAAATTTGAGTAAAGAATTTGGGAGATAAGTTGAAAATAAGATTTGAAAAAGTAGTTTTTTTCTTGTTTCCTTCTAAAATTTGATGATGTCATGAAATCTTATTTTATTATTTCCATTATTATTGTTATAATTTTCTTAGGAGGCCCATTTTAGACCTCAAACCTCCCCTAATGCATATTTCTGCAAAAAAATCCACAGGGTTTACTCCTTTTCAACTCATTTACTATTTGGAAGTTGTGTTACCCATTGAATGTTAAATCCTGTCACTCAAATTAACCATCAAATTGTTACCAAATACCTCAGAAGAGGCGAAACGATTCCTATACCTAGCACAGTTAGATGAGACTTGTCACACTGCTAATTTCACTGTCGAAGCTCATAAAAGAAGTGTTAAGGCTTAATATGATCAAAGTGTTAAACCTCGTATCTATTCGGAAGGTGACCTAATTTTAGTATACAATCAAGGTCATGACAAACTAGGTGTTGGTAAATTCGAACAAATGTGGCATGGTCCTTATATTGTTAAGCATGTGCTTGCAAAAGGATCCTATGAGTTAATTGATTATGACAACTTCCATTTAGATAAACCCAGAAATGGGTTTTATATCAAGATATATTATGCATGATTTTTCATGTGAAGATCCTCTTTGTACATTAGTTACATTTTAGAACAATGTGCCTTAGATTAGAAAAGTGTGCCTTAAATTAGTTATTTTGCTTGACGAGTTATCACTACTTTTTTTTCTTATCTTGATTACTCTTGATATTATAGATGTCGATGTTCCTTCAGACTTACATTGGTTTTGCTGATGGTGCCTGTCGTAGTACACAGAACATTTCTTCCACTACTTGGGTTATCTATTCATGCACCGATGAACTAGTCTCTATTCATGGGATTTTCCTTGGTCAAACATTGAACAATATTGCAGAATATAGAGTAGTCATTGAGATATTATCTAATGCAATTGCATTTGGAATTTGACATTTTATTGTTACGTTATATTCACAACTCATTGTATTACATCTAAATGGTGTTTATGCTATCATAAATCTGTCATTGTTAGGAATTCTTTTAAGGGTTTGTCTCTTGGAAGGAAAGTTTGATTACATTGAATATCAAAAATTTTAATAAATTTAAACACATTGTTTGATGCAATATCTAATCAAGTTTAAATAGACATCTGCAAAATTAAAAGTAAAACAAAACAATATTTTATCCATATTGAACAAGATACTCAGAGATCGAAAGTAGTAATATCATTAGGTCAAAATGGTTGTGTCAAAAAATATTACATCATCTGTGATCATAGGTTTCAAACACCTTATGATATAAAGATACTGATACAAAAAACAAAATGTCAATCTAGATTGATCATCAACTATCTAGGATGGTGATCATGGTAGGAAAATATAGCACATGCCACCCTGCTCAGATATCGCCTGAATGGGCCTGGAACCCCAGTCACATGTCTCTAGAGCCTAAGAGCTATATCATCCATCCTTATCTCTGGGATTTCAATAGTCAAACTCTCTAGGCTATGCTTCAAATTTGCAAGGGCCTCTGGTGCATCGGTCTGTGGTGGACCTGCTACTATAGGATGTGTGTCACGTCTATCAAAGAGAAAAAATGATGTTGGTCATTTTGGTCCAACATCTGCATTTTAATATTTTTATAAGTATTGGATGATAAAAAATAAAATAAAAATTAGATAACAAAAAAAATCAAAATGAGATCTTTTACCTGATGCATCCCACTATGTTTTCGATGGGAGTGATGTTTCAGGCTCACCCTTGAAATCTACCCCTACTTAAGGAAAATCCTCAATCATGAATATTTGGCTCTTGAGCCATATAAAGAACTGCGAGGTATATCAAACCACAAGACCATCATTGCCACCATGGTGAGCCATCAATGACACCCATCGCAACATACGTGGTTCCCTAGGTCTTGTCAGATCCACTAGTGACTACTGCGGTGCCAGGAGTGGAATCATCTCCAAAGAAAAATGCACAAGAATGGCTCTATAGCCAAATTTCTTCAGCTTCCCATTCTTCACTCTCATAAGTTGGCCTTTCATGTTGACCAACACTCCTTCACATCAGTTGAAAATTGTTCCATTGGAACACTCAATAGCAGTCTGCATTTGTGCTTTGGTAGCCACATGTGGAGATGCACTACCACACAATCAATAACTGTAAATGCAATGATCTTAAGGTCTAGTCACACAATGGTTTTGATATCAATGAAACCATCCTTCAACTCTAAATCTTGGATGTAATACTGCACCATATAATATTCAGTAGGAAGTCCCCCTGGTCATGACCTAAATAAGGAGAAATATCTTCCTCTACGAGGTAATCCAATGAGGAAATAAATATCCTCTAGCTCGATCACAAGCCTGTGATCCCTAATAATGAAGCACTACTCCTAAAAATCCTAGGCATTGACCAACCAGGACATCAGTTCCACCCCATGAATTCTTTCCTTGTATTGCCCAGAATTTATAAAAAATGCAATTCTTCAATGTGCGAAGTGTTTCAGGGTCATCCATGGCTTCATTATCATGCAGCTCATGCTCTCTTTCTCTCCATTCTAACATGATTGCTAACCTAAAAACAATCAATGAGGAACATTAGAAATCATTAGAGAGAATTTGAACCATTTTTTATGGATAGAAATGTAATTTTAAAAACCACATCATACTTGCACGAGTTTTATTCATACACAACGCATTTTTTAGCACGGGTTATTTATAAAAACCGTGGCGGCTGGTTTATTTTTTCTATTAAAAAATCATCAGGATGCACGGGTTTTGTAACGAAAACCTGCAGATCCCTGAGGGTGGATTTCAAAACCTTGTTTCCCCTAAAAATGACCTAAAAACTTAAAATGAAAAACTAAACAGATGAAAACCAAGATAATGATGAGGTAGAATACCTAGAACTGACGGTTCTCGAAATGGCTAATTGATTCTCCCGATATCCTCTCTGAAAAGTTTATGGAAAAAAAAAACTCTTTTTCTCTTCTCTGAAAATCAAAAGGTAAAAATGACTTTTTTTTACCACTTTTAATAGGTTTCAATGAATAAAATAATATTGCTTTGTTTATTTTCACCTTTAGAAGTTAAATTTTTAATGTTTTTCCATGATTGAGAGAAGGTGATTGTAATTTTTTAAGGTTTTGTGCAGGGAACTGTTTATGTTTGAAAATGAACCATTTTGACAATGACTAGACTTTTATCACTTTTTCAGGCTCTTTAAAAATATGAAAAAGCAAAACCCAAGAGTCTTATTTTAAGCCCTTTTAAAAATCTCTAAATATGAAAATATCATCAAGCACTTGACTCTTAGAACTCATTAAAGTAAATGAACAGTTGTCTATTTAGTATAATTTTACCCCTTTTCGGAACTGAACTAGACTATTTATGAAAAAGGTATACGTTGACTAAGTATGGTCAATAGAGTTCTCTCCTACATTATTTTATCTTTTTTTTCGGTTTTAGAGACTAAATTTACGAAAAATAACACTACAAACTTTACTTATGTTTTTCTTTTGACTCCTTAGAACTGAAAAGTGCCAAGTTAATCCTATGTTGGACTCGTTAAAACTAAACATTGCAGGACCTATCAATTACAACAGGATTGAACCACTCCTTCTTAGGGTTTGCTAAAAATACAGATATGGACTCGTCCGAAGGATGAGCTTACATGACAAGAAAATTTTATCCTCCTCAATGTTGACAAAAATAAAGAGGTAATTTCCAGTAATGGTGGGGGGGAAGTGAGAAAAAGAATAAATTTTTTATTCTTGTTTTAAAAAACCACACGTCGCTCTTGAACATGAAACTTTTTCGCACTCCTGTCTGGGTTGGGTAACCCTTTTGTCTTAACATTTAATCAAACCTCATTGAAATTATTCAACTGGTTTTGGGTATTATCTTTAAGTCAAATGCTTCCAAGCCATTTACAATGTCATTATGTGTTCAAGAGAAAGTTCAAGTTCAAATTCACTATTCTTTTCAAACATTTGTCTGCATTCGTGTTGACCATATTTGAGTTAATCCTCGTAAAAAATTTCTTCAAAACTTGACCTAATGGTTTCATGTCGTAGCCTTTATTGCAATGGATCACTTTCTATCGACATTAGCTTGTTATTTAGAAATTTGATTTAGAATCCTATTAGTAACTTGGAATCTACATTTCCTAATGGCAGGTTTCTCACCTACGATGATAGGTTTTCATCATAGACATTCGATTGAATTATTCTATGAGTGTTTGACTGCAAATCATTCATTCACACTTCATAGATTGTGCTGAAGTACTTTGAAAGCCATTTTCATTATTGGTGGTTTCTCTCACACTTTTTAATAGTTTTCATCATGGACCGGTAATCAAGTGGTTTCAACCATGTTCGACTTCGAAACAATCAATTGCATGGATATATTTTTACTAGTTCATGAAGTAGAAATCAAGACCCTGGATCTAGTTTCCACCATCTAGGGAATGAGGAGTTATGTATTCATGATATAGTAGACTTCTTTATAATAGATGGTTTCACCCATGCTGTGTCTACTTTTTATGTAATGCTAAAGTCATATATGTACCAGAACATTTAGTTAGTTTTGCTTTGAGTATGGGAATGCCTACCTCAGTGATGATATATATTTGCATTGAATGTTTCTTACAGGTTTTCGACAAGTGTGTCCAATCCAATCCCTAGAATGATAAAGCGCTTCACTCTCTTGAAAAACTTTCTCAGACTTCGCACTTTAGGGGGAAATTTGTTACACGTCATTTTTTCACCATGACATTTGACTGTCATTATGGATCTATCACCATCCATATCATGTTCCCTTAGAATTCAAAAACATTCATGTCCTTGAACCAAGTATTGGAAACTAGAGAGAATCCCTTTAAAACATTTAAAATATTACGTGCACACTTTTTGTGACCATTTACTGCACATGTGTTGATACTTCTTCTATTAGTTGCGGCGATCACCACTCTATTCGCCAATAAAAACTACACACCCCCGTAAAAAGGAAGTAAACACAAAAAGCTAACTTCTAGAAGCCTAGTTGGTCGAATATTCTCCCAACTGAAAGCCTCTAGAGTCATGTCGGTTCAAGATATATCCCTTTACTCGTTGAGATTATCCCTTGGCTAAAGGGACCCTAATCCCTTCATTGGAGGATCTCATTCCTCTCTTTATGGATCTGAAACTTCCTCAATCTCTCTATAAATTGAGCTGAAGTTTCAGGTTGAAGGGTAGACGCTTGTATGGGTAGATTCTAAACTGTAGAGAGTTCATAAATTTCATAGTTTCTGAATTAGTAGTTGTTGGTTGTACATTTAATATCACACCTTTGTGCACAAGACTTCATGCTAGTAATTCTAGAGAGGAAGTCTTGTCAAACCAAGGATGCGATTGCGCAGACACACGGGAGAAATCTGTACAACATCAAGGCGCATGTTGTAAGATTTCTCTTTTTGATTTCTGATAACACATATGGATCTCTTTTACTCATTGTCTTGTTTCTAAATTCATTGAAATGATGTCAATACTTAGACTCCTTGATCACTAAGTTGAACTGGTATTTATGATTACTATATACTGCAGGTGCTTTGATTCTTTGCATTTTTTATGATTGTATGTTCTTCTTACCATTGAAGGATTGCTTTGGAGTGAAAGGAAAAAGGCTACATAAAATGTCTCAATTTTAAAGTGAGGAGAATAAACTCCTCATTTCTAAGTTATAATAATATAAAATGAAAATATTTTAGAGAAAGAGGCATTCAAATGATTGTTTGTTTCTAGTTACCTGTTGGGGTACTAAGGACATTTCTCTTGTCCGCAAGAGGGATTAATCCACAAAACAAGTTGATAGGAAGTGATTTGTTGAAGGAGGGCCATAATTATTCCCACATCATCAACATGAAACAATGGATAACTCAAGATAGTAGGAGTGATTCGGGATTTTTACTGAGAGGGTCAAATAAGAAAAGGATGTTTGACTTCTGATAAAAAGGACTTCTCTTGAACATATCCACAACACGACTCTAGAGTGTGGAAACATTCAACTCAAAATGGGATCAGAGTTCATGATGACAAAAATGGTGATTGAATAAGAGGCAAATGGATTTCTAAGATAAGGAGGAAAAATGACGAATGAAGGATATCCCCAACTCAACATGAACTGTAGATGAGTATCATGTTCAAGAGCGACAAGTTGTCCAAAACACACAAGGTGTTCCACTTTCAATTTTCCCTCGTTATTGCTAGTGAGTACATCTTTACTTTTTATAGAAAACGTGAAGAGGATAGCATATGCTGAGCGTGTAAGGTCATTCTTCGAATGAATCCATCCTTGTAATTTTAATGAGTCCTTGGAAGGAGGAACTTGATCCTGCCATGGTGACAAGTCTTTCGCCATTTAATTTTTAACAAGTCCGACAGAAATAGGAACTCAATGTCTTTTTCATGTTTAGGGAGTTTGAAAAGGAAACGGAAAAGAAAAATCCATCATGTCCCTTTTTGTAAATTGTCTCTTGAATCCGAAAAGGGAGAAAATAATATTTGAGAGAACCACTTGATCATGTTCAATTGTAAATAGTTAATCCCAGGCCGAAAAAGGGGTAAAAACATATTGAGACCATGTCAATTAATTTACTTTAATGAGTTACAAAAGACAAGTACTCGACAATATTTTCATTTATTGAGATTCATAAAGTATCTAAAATATGACTCGGGGGGGGGGGGGGGGGTTCCTTTTTCGTTTATTTTTACTGAGTCTAGAAAAGAGATAAAATAAAACTCGTTGCATCAGAAATAATCATTGTCAGTATAAAGAATTTTTTTGTTGCAAAAAAAAATGGAAAACATCACTGATATTGAGGAAAAATAATAAAATAATGGTCAAAATATCTTCAGAAACCTATAAATAGACAAAAAGTAAATCATTTTAACCATTCTATTTGGAGTAAATTGTGAAAGTGCATTTTAATCCTTTCTACTTCGAACTTTAGATCAGTGGTGCAACCGATCCAAGACACCTTTCGACAATCTATCTACTTCAGGTAAGAGAAATTTTCTCTTCATTTTAATTCCATTCTTAAGTAGTTTAGTTTATAAATTTTTTGATTGAGGGGGAGAATTTAAAATTTTATTTTCCCTGATGATCGATGCAGATCCAAGCATCGGGTCCGCGTTGGGCACTCTTAACACAAAAGGTGACCGCACCGTCAGTGCTCTTTCAAATTTTATAGTCACATTGACTGTGGGGAATAACTTAAAACATGGAAATTTCTCCTTTTCAATGGTTTAATTCAAAAAATATTGCGATGAAAACTCCTAAACTGTCAATTAAACATGTTTTGTGGGTGTTTTCAATGAATATGGTGCTCGAATGGAAGGAAAAAGGCCACGAGGTGGAAGACCACCAAGATATCCAGGATCAAAACTGCATAAATGCATTGAGGAATTATGAACTGCTAAAATTCATCCAAACTGCAGGGTTGAGAGCTCAGCTGGAGCTACTTGAGTATTTTATTAGACTATGGAATGTGGATTGCCAAATTTTCATAATTTGGGATCAAGAACTTTAGATAGATTTCATGGATATCTTCTTCATTACAGGGTTTCCCAGGAGAGGGTAGAGAGTCCAACTCTCTGGGGCCTGCGTTGGAGGGGACAATAATAGTATGCTCATCAAGAGATATTTTCCCAAGGCCAAAAGGACTCAGAGTGGCAAGGTGGAAGTAACATCAATCACATATCTAACTTTGCGCACAACATTACATTGTATGGCTCGAGTTGCTAGATCCCATGCATTGCATGTGGTAACGAAGTCACAATTCTAGTATGTGGTGAATTTTCTGGCTTCCAATATGTTTATTTGGTGCAAGGGGTTGTTGGCTAATATGAATAGTCAACTCACCAAGTGCAAGAAAAATTAGTTAAAATAGTTTGGGTATGTTTCCATCTTAGTCACCTTCTTTCTAGAGAGGGTGCCTTTGTTTCAGTATCAACATTTAGAGGTCTATGATCCAGTCATAAGGGACTCGAGGCCAATGAGGTGGTGCGAAATCATGCCTCGACAGGGAGGGGGCCAACAGATGCAGTTTCTGACAACATTTTTCAACTGGTTGTGTCATCAACTGATTGCAGTTGAAGACTATGCATATGCGAGCACCAATTTCAGAGGACACCCAAATATACCACTTCCGCTAGGAAAAAGGTGCTCTGATGTAGGTAAAAAGTGAATTTTGGAATTTTTTACTTTTTAATGTTTTTGTTATGTATTCCAACACCTAAAATTATGATGTTTTTACAGATGTTGGGCCTGAGAGACCACCCGGTATGTACCTGCTTGTGAGGAGAGTAGCTCGCCAAATAGAGGATGATCCCTACAAGGAGGGTGAAGACCCACTAGTAGAGGTGGAGTGTAACCTAACAGGCTTAACCAGAGGCATGCCATAGTACATAAATTTTGATGACATCCAAATAAGCTATTAGAGGCATACTGTGGGAGTCCCAAGACGACTGCGCCATTTAATCTAGAGATTTATTTGAGCAGTCACATGCTATCATGAGCTTCATGTGGGTGGATAGCATCTTTTATTTTACATTTTTGTACTGATGTAGGCTCATAGAGCCATTTGTGTCACAAAACACATATTTTTTAAGATTTTGATGTAACACACTTGACAGAATAGATATATATATATATATATATATATATATATATACACACACATATATATATAATACATGTTACACAGATGTCTATGTAATACATAGTTTGCTAATATATCCATCAATGTATTCAAATTTATTGGAATGTGTTGATATGTAATGTAATCAAAATTCCTTTCCAATAATCGAACACATAAATACATGCACAAAATATTTGGTTTTCTAACTAAATAATGACCATTTAATTGCAACACAACGAGTTGTGAGTCGAAATTGACAACCAAATCTCCAATACTGATATCGATTGCATCCGATAATAGTTTGATGACCGCACTATATTTGGAAATATTATTAGTTATTCGACCCAAAAAAATACCTTGTATATCAAAAACCTCTCCATCAAGGGAAAAAAATGCCCATGCTGCAGAAGGTAAGCTTCGTGTGCTATGGAAATCACCATACTTTTACATCATACCATACTTGTGATCAAGCATAATACTTCTTTAGATAGAGCCAATTTCGGGGCTCAACCAACTGATTTCCTTCGTAATCTACTAGCTCATAAGCACATATTTCCAATACACATTGAAAAATATATGGCCCATGCCACATTGGCTCGAGCTTCCCAACTCCCAATTTATCATTGGCTTGATCGAAGAGAAGGACCAAGTCACCTTTAGAGAAAATGTGAGGGTTGAAAGATTTGTCGTACTGAGCTTTAACTCATTTGTTTTGTTCTTCAATGACTAAAGCAGCAAGTCTTCAAGTCTCATCGAGACACTAGAGGTAAAGAAAACATCTCTCTTCTAGCAAAGTACCAGGAAGTAGCTTGATTACTAGATCTAGAGAAGGGATTTAGCACTCGATCAGGAGTGTTTCTTCCAGACCATACACCATTTGAAATTGTGTAAATACCTTAGAGGTATTAGCATAATTTCGGTAAGCCCACAGAGCTGAGAAAAGCATGAGATGTGAATCCCGTTTGTGTCTCCCAATGGTTCGCTAAATAATTGTTACCAAAAAATTGTTAACCATTTCGACTTGGCCATTGGCCTATGGATAGTAAGAGTGGAGCTATCGTGGTATAGCCTCAACTGAGCAGTAAGCTCTGTCATCATATGATTTCAAAAATTAGATCCATGTTCAGTGAAAATGGCTTTCAGGACTCCAAATCGAGCTATAACATGATTAAACAAGAATTGTGTCGCACTTTGACCTTAATTATCATATGTACGCATCGCCTTGGCCCAATTTGTAAAATAATCGATGGTGACAATAATAAAACCATGCCCCCTAACCGAATGAGGGTTACAGGTCATAAAATCGGTGCCACATTTTCCAAATGGCTTGGCGATCACAACTGGGTGCAAGGGTGAGGGTGGGGCACACTATTTATGAGAATATATTTGGAAATCATGACATTTTCTAAGGGAATAATGAGATCTTTAAAAATAGATAGCCAAAAGTATATTGTTTGAAGGATTTTTGAGCGCTAGCATAACCGAACATGTGACCACCACAGGCCCCTAAGTGGTAGTCGTTAAGAACTTTTTCAGCTTCTTCTAACATCATGCATCGATGGAGGATAGACTCAATACCAATGTGATACAAAGTATCTCCAACAATGCGATAGGGTTGGGACTGGTAATGAACTTGCCATCTCTCACAGTGAGATAGCTCCGGTTGAAAGGTTTGGGTTTGGAGTGTTATGAAACCAACTAAAAAAATATAAGAAAAGATATATCAACGACTTAGAAATCAGCCTCTTCGAGGGGGGAACCTCCTTTTCCTTACATAAATGAATAATTCTTTGATGATACAATGAAAAAACCTCCTTTCTATATATAGGAGTCCATGAGGTCACAATATAATCCTAGCTGACCTAAAAATAATAATTTAAGAGCATAAAATTAACAATATTTGGCACAATAATAACAATATGGAGACTATATGGGTACAAAATAACAATAAGGGGGCTAGAGTAACAATAATAAGGGACTACACTATTAATATAGGGACCTAACATGGCCATCTCCTTCCAAAAAGTGTTGTCCTCAATGCTTGAGTAGTTCTAGATGCTTTTGTATAAAATTAGCATCCTTCCATGTGAAATATTTAGTGGTTAAGTTCTTCCACTTGATGAGATACTCTGAAATTGATTGATTCCGTAGCTATCAATTTCTTGTTTCCGTGATTGCTTTAGGTTCCAATATGATTTTTTCTTGCTCATAAAGTTATGGAAATATTTCTTGAACTAGAATTTTGTCACTTATAACCTTATTTAATAATGAAACATGGAAAACTCAGTGCACTTGGGAAGATGCAAGAAGCTCCAATTTGTATGCCATAGTACCAATATTTTGCAACACCTTGTAAGGACCATAATAGTTTGGCGCTAATTTATTATCCTTCTTAGCTTGCTTGAGGGAAATTTGTTTGTATGGTTGTAGCTATTAAAAAAATGAGTTGCCTACATCAAAAATTCTCTTGCTGCGATGTTGATATGCCTGTTGTTTCATTTGAATATGTGCCAAATTTAGTTTATCCTTTAAAAGTTGGAGAACTTTTTGTTGATGCTTGATGTGATCTTCCACTTCTTGAACCTTAGAATTTTCTCTTAAAGGTGATGTGATGGACAATGGATGATATCCATAAAGTGCCATAAATGGGGTCATTTTTTTGGAGTGTGGAAGGAAGTGTTATACCACCATTCAACCAGAGGTAACCACTTGACCCATTGTGTTTGTTTATCAGATACAAAGAAACGAAGATATCCTTCCAAAAAATTGTTCACTATCTAAGTTTTCCCATCGAATCGAGGATGATAAGATGAGCTATGAGATAGTTGAGTACCCAAATAAGAAAATAATTATGTCCATAAATTTACAGAGGAAATGGGATCTCTATCACTTACAATAATATTTGGGTTTCCATGTAGCTTTTTAATTGTTTCCATAAATGCAGTAGCAATTGTAATCTCTTTAAATGGATGAGACAATGCAAAAAAGTGTGCATACTTGGTAAGTCTATCAACTACCACCATGAAGACACTCTTTCCTTTGGAATTACGTAAACCTATGATAAATCCATTGAAACCTCCTCCCAAAATTGACTTGGAATGGATAAAGGTTGTAGCAAACTCGGGATCTTAATTTTCTCAACTTTATTTTACTGGAAAACCAAACATTTCACCACAAACTTTTAAATATCATATTTAAGGCCATCCCAAAAAAATTATTTCTTCACCCTGTGGTAAGTTTTTAAAAATCCTGAGTGTCCTCCTAAGGGAGACGTATGCAAATCCAAAATAATATTTTGTTTTAGTTGGGAATTATTACAAATATATAAGAGATATTTGTACCATAAGGAATCATTTTTCCCAACTAAATGTATCAGATGTACTAGAATCTTTCTGCAAATTTTGAATGAGTGTCCACACTTCTTCATCATTCTTCCATTCCTCCCTTGCCTTGGTTATCCAATATGGTTGTATAATATAAATCGGACAAAGCAATGCTTCCACATCCTCATCCTTTCTTGAGAGTGCATATACAACAACATTTAACTTTGTTCTTTGTAAAGGATTTAAAATTCATAACCCAATATCTATGTGACCAATTTTTGTTTCTCTTATGAAGATAGTATTTGTTCCCAAAATTATTTAAGACTATCATGATCACTTTTTATGTTGAAGTGTCTTCCCATTAGGTAAGGTTTCAATTTCTTTAGTGCATGTAGTATTTCCAGCATTTAATTCTCATAAATATCTTTTTGTAAATACTTTCCTTTGATTGTATGGCTTTCAAAACCAATGGGTCTTCCTTCTTGCATTAAAACAACACCAATTCTATTTCCTGAGGCATCACATTCCACAATAAAGATTTTTGTGAAGACTGGTGTAGCTAAGAACAGTGCTTGGCACATTGCCTCTTTAATATATTCAAGGCCTTGGTTTCTTCAGGAGTCCATGAAAATGCATCTTTCTTCAATAATGTTGTTAGATGCATTTGAATCATCGATTTTATCATAAAATTCTAGGGTTTTTTCATCTGAATCTAGTGAAACAGTTTCCTTATTACTTTCAATGAATGAAATGAAATCATGATCTATTACACTATTATGTATGTCACTTTGTGATTTTGTTTTAAACAAAGATTGCTCAAAAGCTAAATCAAATTCAATGTCTTGTAAATTTGATAATTTATTGGGAAGATAATTTTCTTTTATTAATGAATTTTTATTACCTAAACTTTCTACTTTTTTGTTTTTCTTTAAAATTCTATCAGGATTATCTACTATGATAGCAGGTTCTGGATCTAGATTAGACCTAGTATAGTAGACTCTTCTGGAAGCTAGAATTTCAGTTTTTAATGAAAATTTTACTAACAAACTTTTAAAACAATCTTAAGGTGAAAAGATAAGTAAAAGTATTTCCTTTAAGATTAATTTTAAACACCGAGTACTGGTTAGTTCCCCAGTATGGTCGCCAATATGTTATCACTCCAATAATTCTCAAGGGTTGTTTATATTTTGGTTTAAAGAATATTAGAGGTAACCACAAACCTACTTTTAAGCCTTAGGATCTAGCCTTCCTAATGCTCAGAGAGGGCTCTCTCTATAAGATTTAACATTGTTGGTTTTAGTTGATTTTAGGCTAGTTATGTAGGGTTACTTGGGATTTGATTTTGGATTTGATTTGGTGGTGAAATAACTTACTCAGATGGATAGATGCAGGTCTGTATTCCATTGGGCTAATGGAGTCAAAGTGTTAAGCAACAGAAGCAGGATCAGGGTTCTAAAGGGAAGTATTCACAAGGAAAGATAGTTTAGTCATTTCAGATCCTTAGGCTGATGGTGAAAATGCTTTCAATTGGGGTAAGAGAGAAATTAAGGGTTCTCAAATTTGGATAATGGGTAAAAAGACAGAGGTCAATCAAAATAAGGGAGAAATTAAGAATTCCCTAATCTGGATATGATAAGAAAAACATATAAATGATAAACACTTCAAGACAAAGTGTAATTAAACATATTATGTAATAACATTCTAGCTATATCATTTATATTTAAGCAAACATATGAGCATGTGAAAACTTCACAAAGAAACAATTGAACAAATAGAAATTACTTCACTGTAATGGCCCAACACATGAATCCCGTAATATAATCTCTTTATTTCTTTAATCCAGTCTGCTGACTTGAAATTGGTACAATCACACTCAGGTTCTAGAATAGTACAACTATAGAAATGTTCAACAATTCATCCACACTCAATACTTCAAAATGAGAAGTATTTATACAAAAAATCTTACAAAATATCCTAAAACAACTTAGGAATTATTCAAGGAAAAAGAAACATCTTAATGCAAGAAGATATAGACAACTATCTAAATAATGCAAGTTGTCCTTGCTTTTACCGAATTTAATGCTTTCTATCTTTGATTTGTTGCTAATTTCTCTCTTTTTTGTTTGCTCAATGTAGGTTGCAGTTAGGCAGTGAAGTGTCCTCTATGCTGGCAGCTTTATATCTGATTTTATTGATACTCTTTTATTGTAACTGATACTCTTTGACTGTCTTTGTTTTCACTGTTACTGTTGTTCTTTACTACACAGTGTAATTGTAAAACTGCATGCTCTGTTTTATCTTTTCTTGACTGATATTTTTCTCTTTTGACTACCTTGTTTGACTACTTTGATCTTCATAGTAAATCAGTCAATTTATCCCAAAGTTCTACGTCTGATAGCTTAATTTTAACCATTGTCTTGAATATTTCATCAGCCTCTGTGTATTTTGAGAGTGTAGGCTTGTTGACAAATAGGTGTTTCACCTCATGTTGCACGTAAAATAGATTCTCAAAATTCTTGTAAAGTACCTTCCCTGTTGGAATACCTTGCATGGCTGAGTAATTGGCTTGCTCCTTAGCCACTTCTCTCATATTATTATCATAATCATCCATCTTCATTAGTTTTTCATGAATAACTAATGGATTTGGAAGGCCTTTTTGTTTGAGAGTGTCAAACTTCATCATGAATATTGTGATGGAAACTTCCATGTTTTGGCATTTTTCTTCTAGTTGTATCATCAAATTATTTTTAGAAATAATCTTCCTAACTTCTAGGATGGTTTCTCTTCTGTCATTAATTCCAATTTCTTCAAGTTCTTTCCTATTCTTGGAATTAAGAAATTTTATGGTCTCATTTTCCATTCAAGCTTATTTCCAAGTTCTTATTTTATCTTTTGGATAGCTTCTCTTACTGCTTTGAATAAGTCTTTTTGTTCATAGATAACCTGTATGGATGGACAAATATCATTGACAGATTCAATGATATTGGCCCATAACTGTTGTTTGGCTTGTGCCATTGGTTCTTTTAGTGTTAGATATTTCTCTAACTTCTTCAAGGTCTCATTCAACCTATTTTCCTTCTATTCTTCATTCTTGTGCATAATATTAGCAAGTTTATTTTCATCTTCCAGGATTTTCACGTGTTCTTTACATATTTTAATTTCATTTTTCTGAATAGACATGTCTTGCGTATATTTTACTAGTTTACTTACTTCATCTGTAGGCTAGGTTGTTGTTGTTGAAGACTCTGTTGCTGAAGTTGTTCATGAGGTGACTGGAAGTGCTATAGCCATTGGGAATGTAGGAGCCAATGATTCTACTAGTGTGGAAGGTACAACTGTTGTGACTACAGGAATTATAGTTGCAGGGACTTCTTCTATGGTCTTTTTCTC
The DNA here is from genome assembly GCA_034641835.2 of Pinus albicaulis. Taxonomy (NCBI): domain Eukaryota; kingdom Viridiplantae; phylum Streptophyta; class Pinopsida; order Pinales; family Pinaceae; genus Pinus; species Pinus albicaulis. Next base: position 1,054,725,365 of record CM076575.1, on the reverse strand, counting down.
CTGGACCAACTTGTCCATTTCATTCTCCATTTCCTTTATTTGGAAAGTCAAATGTTGAATGAGACTCATCATCTCATATTTCTTATTTGTATCCTATAACACTTCCTTTGCTTGAGGATGTTCAGTAGGAGGCAACTTAAGTTGCTTCTTTAGTGCAACAATGTCTGCATTTTTCTTCTTTATCAATTCATCTGCAACTTTGACATTACTAGGATCATATCCTACTTCAATAATCAAATATTCCAGTGATTTGATTCTATTATCCTTTTCCTGTGAAGATGCTTTTTCTAACTTGAGCTAATATTTAATGTTTGCAAGAGTGTTTTGGAGCTTATGTACACCCATGGCCTTATTATTCATTATTGAATAAAGCATTTCACCAGCTTGTTTGAGAAATTATATTTGATCAATAAGATGAAGATCATATGTTCGAACATCATATGATGACTTTTTGTAATCAGTTGATGATTTAGGATGCTTTACTTTAGGCTGCAGGAAGGTCATTTGCATTTTTCTAGTCTTATAGTCAAAAGAAAAAAGTAATCTACTTTGGTCACTAGGTGACTGTTTCCAATACTGGTTGTATGTATCAGTCTTCAAAGCTTCATTTCTCATCTTTATCTCTCTGTATTTTTGTATAATGTCCATCTCCTTCTCTCCTAGTTTGCTGGAATATGACATTTCAACACTGTGCTGCTTCTGAATAAGCTGAGTGTTTGAATTTGTAGGCTGATGTATTTCTTCAATCACTATAGGAGGTGCATTGTCCTTTGCTACTGTATCTGTATCAATCACATCTATTGTTTCTACTCCTTCATTGATAGGATTTAATTTAGGCTTCCTCATGTACATTAATTTAAATTTGGTTTCATTTGTAGTCTCTGTAGTATATGATCCTTCCTCTCTGATTCTCCTTGAGCTTTTATCTTCTTGGGCTGGAGTTTGCAAAGTTTGACTAGTATCACCTTGCTTCTCTACCTCAATCAAGGTGTTCCCCAACCATTCAGACTGTTTGGAGTATTTATCAATGTTTTGTTTCTTCTCATGTACATAAGGAGTTAGTTTGCATTTAATTATCAGTTTACTTATTACTCCTAGAGGATCATAATACCATAGAAAACTCTTACTGAATTTAAACTCCTGCAAATACTTTTTAGCCTCTAGACCTACATCTTTGTTGTTACAAATGAAAGGACCAACCTGATTTTTTATTTTGAACTGTGTCTTCTTCTTTGTTGCTAATAAATTGATTGAAGCAGAATTAATAATCTATCTTATATACTCAAGGGAAAATAACCTCATTGGGAGGTATTTAGATAGTTTATATGGAATAAGATTTAATTCATATAGCCTTATGTCTGTATGGTTTTGGTACAAGTACCAATATCCTATTATATTATACTCTGACAAATGTAGGACCTTCTTAATTTCCTCACTGATTCTTGGCTACATGCTAATGTTCAGAAAAATGACCATAGAATGAATAAAGGAATAAATAAACTCTGTATAGGTGGACTGTGTGGAGCCTTTTCTTATTAGAGTACAAAATATGACTCACTGTGGGTTTCCTTCAACGTCAAACTTTTGAAGGTTGATGGAAAATTTATCAAACTGAAAGTAAAAAAACATGTGAAATAGGATTGAGGAATACTTGAAAACACCTTCTTCAGGAATTTTGACCAACTGTTCATGAATATTATCAACTAGGTATTGGGAAATATTGAAAATGGTAGTAGGAGGCTGACCACGTGTGAAGGTAGATAAAAAAACCTAGTACTGCAACATCAACATGCTCAGATGTGAAATAACCAAGAATAAAAGACATCATGCTAATGATATGTCTGGTTATTTCAGAAAATTTTGCAGATGGGTAAGGAGGATTTATCTTGGGAATTTCTACAGATGAAGGCATGAAAGTTTGAAATATGTGGAACCTCTTAGGGAAGTCCAGATTTAGATACAATTGTGTAAGAGCTTAAATGGAAAAAGGGGTTTCATCTGGCCTATATTTGATCTGGAGCATTTGATTGATTGGCTCAACAGTAATAGTAATAATAATTCCTTTTTCAGGGTTTATTATGGCTATCTGGTCAAGGAAACAACAATATTAACAAAGTGTGATTACTTTCGAGCACTGGAAAGTTTGTTGGAATACATACTTTGGAAAATTAGATTCCCATATGAAAACATCATCTGCATGGTCTATGGATTTTTCATGGCTCCAGCAGTGAAGCTCAAGAAGGTTCAATTCAGTGACTGTGTCATTAATCTTGAAGTCTCTATCAGCTAGGGGAGTGTGTTCTACATCTACAACTAGGGGTTGTAGAGGATTAACAGATACAATACTTCTGGAAGCCATCTTTTTGTTTGATTTCTTCAATTGATTAATATTTTACTTAGAAAACACTGATTTAGGCCTTTAGGAGCACCTCAGATAGAGGATTTACAGTTTGCAGATTGATTTAGGATGAAACGGGGGTGTATCCTCTGGTTTAAAATGATTTAAACTACTCAAATTGTAGTCACTATATTTTAAAACAGTTTTTAGGACCTTAGAATTTTGCAAAAGGACATTTAGGGTTTGCAGAAAGGGATTTGGAAGGTGAAAAGGGTTTTCTTTTAGGTCTGCAGAGGTTTAAACTTCTTCAATTATTCAATATCTATGATTAAAATAGTCTCAGGCCTCAGAATCTGTGAAAATATGCATATGGACTGTAGAAAAATGAATTTGGGAAACTATAGAGGTTCCTTTTGGTTTGCTAAGGCTCTTATGCTAATTCAATTACTTATTACTCTTTTTCTATAAGCACAATTCTTAGTACATTAAGGAATACCTGGAGAAAGATGGAGATTTGATTTGCAGTAGGGTTCTGGGGTTGCAGAAAGACTTTCTAAGGCTTCATAGGTCTTTAATAGCGCTTTGGATGAATTATGCAGTGTCTTTTGGTAGCAAATGGTTGAATTCTGGTTGAATTGTGCTTAAAATGAGGTCTGCAGTATAATCTTTGCTTGAAAATCAGTCAACAATTTTCTTTCTGTGTGAAGGTGTAATAGAAATGGTAAAAAGGGTGCAAGGGGCAACTATGTGAATTTTAATCAATAGTGATTATATAATTGAATGCGCGGTTAATTTGAACTGACAGGGTGGTTTGTGCAATGGGCAAGAGAAACCGCTCAATGGTTTTCACAAGAGCTAAAGGTGGTTGATGGAATTATTTGTGGCAATGCAATCAAATGAAATTCAACACGCAGATAGGAGGTGAGCTCCGCAAACCATGCATTTCACAAGGTTGGGGTGTAGTTAAGGGTCAGGATATCGGATATGCGAAAGGTGATTAGGGCCATCGGATCTGATTGGTTTAGATTTGACAGTTGGGAGGATGCAAGGGATGCGTCGGGATTTAATGACGTGGGGCCCAAGATATTTGATGCGATTGGTTATATATGCATAAAATCTATGGTTTAATATACATGGGGTTGGGACTATTATGATAGGCAAGGTTTATAGTAGGTGGGTCTGGGATATATCACATGTGGGGAAATTAAACCATAGGTTATATAAAAATAATGGGTTGGGAATGATATATACGGGAATTATTTTAATACGGGATAAAAGGTTTAATGCGGGAGTCAAATATAATAATGTTAAATGTTAGTAATATATATAATGCAGGAGATTAAATACACTAAGTTTAACTTTAAAACTGATATCGCGAAGGCATTTTTTCACTGTGGGACCCGACCTATCACCTTTTTTAAAGAAATACTTAGGATAAAGGTATTTTTGGGTTTTAATATATTTTTGAATGAAAATGGAAGTTAATAAAGGATTTTTACTTTTCCAAAGGATAAAGTGCATTTTAACTTAGGAAAAGGGATTTTGTAGGGAAAAGAATGAAATAAATGGAAAGAGTAAAAATGAAGGGGATAGGGTATTTTTACAAAGGGAATTATTTTGAAGGGAAATTAGTAAATGAAATGACCAATTTTCGGCTATCTATGCTTGTGAAAAGTGCTTCTACCTACCCATCAACTACCCTAGCATTTTTTTTTCTTCATTTACATGGGTGCATTTGAGCTTGCAGACCCTTATTCATTTTTCTTTTAAATATCAAACTTAATAATTCTATCCTTATTTCTTCCAAGGGCTCAGATTAAAATGTTGAGCTCCTTATTATTCTCTACCTAACTACTGATCTGCCAAGATTAAATAGTTTGGCTAGGTCTTTATTCTCTATCTATCAACATGAAATTTAAAGCATGAAAGATCAAGATTAAGCAGTTTGACCTTCATGTATTGTGGCATTCTTAATAAGCTACACATAATATTATTTTGCAAAGTCAAGTAAAAAGTAGTGGAATTTGAATTTTCATCACTTTCATGTTTTATTGTTATCTCTTTTTGGTTTTGGGTTAATTTTCTATACTTTCTGGATCTTTTTTTGTTTCAAGTCCTTTGACTTTTCTTTTAGGACTTTTACCCTTTTTACATTTTTTTATTTTTATAATATGGGAAATTTTTTTTGCAGAAAGCGAAGTATGTACATATTACAAGACTAATCAATGTAAATTCAAAATTATGAATTCTATTATTATAGGACCCTAACAGGTGTGAAAAAAAAAGACATGGAGTGTAGTTGGCTGACATGACATGCCTCATGGTGGTTTTTTTAACATATGATAAACATGATTTGGTAAATTATTCATCAAAGACTTGACCAAATATGACATAACATGAAACTTATGGTGACCTTATCAAAAAAAAAATTGAAATTTTTGAGTGTGATAGCAGTGGTTCCACTTGGGATGGTGTGCCCCTATGGTACAAAAAAGAACTCGTAGTTCTAGTACATCTCTCTTGAAAAATTGAAAATTTTCTGAAATTGATGAAGACTTCACCAAGATTGTATGAATTTCTCCTCGAGATCAAGCTTGATGATTACTGTTGAAAAACCAAATCTATACATACTGAAAATATGCTTAGTCTACCTGATTTTATTCACACATGCTCCTACCTACCCTAACAGCTGCAATATTCATATTTGATTCAAGCAACATGAAACCTCCAATAAAGCCAGTCAATGAGATGATCTGATACTTTAACCCCTTGACTGCACTTGAACCGAAATCAAACTATATTCTGAAATGATAAAGGTAAGAGAATATGGATCTGTTTTTCATAGTGAAAAAATAATTGAAAAGTTGGACTGTAGAACTCTTCCGTGTAACGAGCTATGGGATCATAGAAGACATAATTTATTGATATCCCTTTTAAGCTCTCAATGACAAATTGATCCTGTATATCCTTTTCATTTTCTTCACCAAGGCCGAACCTTAATTCCAACTCCACAATATCAAGCTCGTAACCATATTCTTCCTCTATCTGCAAGTCAAATGATATAACAATTTCCTCATTTTTTAGAGGAGGAAGACCTTCCAAGAACTGTTTAGGATCTTGGAAATCATATGATCCAATTTAACATCTAATAGTTCAATTTCATTCTCTATTATTTCAACATATAAACCAAGAAAACAAATTTTATTTTTAGGTGTGAGTCAACTGGATTTCAAACAACGAAATAATATTGTGGAGAAATGTTCATCTATCTGAAATTATGTTAACTCATCCCTTACACTTTGTAACATTTCATCATATAAAGAGTTTCCTACATACCATGTCATCTTGGATCACAATGAATGTTTTGAAATCTAGATTCGTCCCAGTTAAGTCGCTTTGAAATTTCAAGCTTGGGATCTTGAAAAATGGTTTCGCCAGGTGAATGGTATAGCCTTCATGTGTTTGGATACTATTCACCATTAGAATTCAAATCTGAACCTTGTCATTCTGCCCGGAGAAAATTTACACCTTCGTCCTCGGCAACAATGCCAAAATGTTATCACCAAATTTTGTCTTGTTGGGCTGCTTCAATGGTCAACTTGGAGTAACTATTTCAAACCAATTGTAACTAGAAATTAGCCTTTGCAGTATGAGAGGACTCTCTCAAAAGCATAAAGGATATTCAATGAATAAATTGAAAGCAGATGGCTAAATTTGAATTGGATTAAATGTGTTTTTGTGTAGGTGAAAGATGTATAAGGTTTACTACCATTGGGCTTATGGAGTCAATATGAAAATTAAGTCACAAGTAAATCTATTTCATGGAAGATGAGGCAATTGTATTCTTATAAAAGCACACATGAAGGAAAAAACAACAAGCTATACACATACAAGAAGTTGGAGCATGTCACCATGAATTCCAAGTGATTATACATAAGCAAACTAATAAACCATGACAAAACAACAGACTAGGTGTATAAAGGAAGTTGGAACATGTAATGAGGAATTCCAAGTGATTATACAACTGGAAAACTAGAGAGAAAGTAAAATACTGATATAAGAAACATACATAAGAACACATAGAAGAATATCAAGTCTGAAATAGGCTGTTGCAACTGTATATTACTGATAGACAAATATTACAAGAGTAGTGCCTTCATAACATCTACCAACCCCCTCTGACTCTAAAAATATATCATTTATAGAGTGAGTACTCATAAAAATGATTTTCCACCTTGATAGCTTCTAATTCCCACCTCAGAGACCTATTTCGAACATGATTCCATCACTTGGAGACTTCCTAGGGATATATTCTATTCTACAGAGTTTGAATACGAAAAGGACACTTATTTCATTAATAGTTCAAAAAATCCATTTAATAACCCTTATCAACTTCAAATAACTAATTTTATGAGTGTACTGGAGTTCTGATGTGTCATTGTGCCACGTGGATGCTAAGTTGAACCTCCTCCAAGTCAAATTTTTAGAATTATTTCACAAATCTGGTTAGTGAAAAATATGAAAAAATAGGCTTCAAAGATAAGTGTATAATTTCCAAAACTTGATGGCTTTACAGAAACTGAGAGAGGTTTTTGTATATGGACCTATGCTGAAGAAAAAAATCTTTCCAATTTCCACAATCATTTTTTATTTGGTCAGAAATCAAACTTGGAGTTGACTGCTAAAAGAGTCATGTACAAAAATTTCGTACATTTCGAGCAAACTCCAAAATCCACCTTTTGTATAACCTTTGACCTTTATGACTGTTGGAGGATCTTCCTTGGGGATAACGAGCCAAATGAAATTTTTTTCCCTCCTTAGTTCTCCATGAAACTAAATTTAAAGGCAAAAGAGCATCTTCAGAAATTTTGTACTGCTTTTTGGCCTTCAAGCCTGGAGCATGCTACAAAACTACCTGATATGGCTGAAAATTAAAAAATTGTCATTTTTCTTCCAAATTTCATCTGTATGTCTAAAAAGTGATATAATTAAATATAATTTTGCAAAATTGTCTCTTACCCTCTTCAAAAAACATCATTTTCACCTTTAGCAAGTTTATTTATCAACAAAATGACTTTGTTTTTTATGAAAACATAGCATTTAGAGATGAGCTTGTATCTCAATATCCTTGATAGATATTGAAAAACTAAATGATTTTTTTATATGTTAGTATGCTATGAAGAAAAACCTCTCTTTGGTTTTTGAAAAACATCTACAGCTGTCCACAATCGGTATTCTAAAAACATCCATAAAACAGGAAAATTTTACATTCTAAAAATAGAGCCAAAAGACATCTCTGAATCTCCCAATTTATAGCACCTTTGAGAAAGGTGAAAGTTTAATGTTATTTTATATGATATTGAAAATAACCTCACTCAGTTTATTAAAATTCCTCCGTTTTTTCCCAGAAACTGCCCTTGAAGTTGAATGCTCAAAATTCAAAAAACAGAGAACTCCTCATATTCGCTACGAAATTATCAAGCAGTTTCATAGAGAAATATGCCTATTTTGCAATGAATTCACTACGAAACTATGTTTAACTGGAAATTGGCTCACTTTTTTAATTTGATGGCATGGGTATGAAAACAAAAATACATGGAGTGTAGTTGACTGACATGACATGACTCATGGTGGTTTTTTTGACATATGATAAACGTGATTTGGTAATTCTTCAATAAAGACTTGACCCAACATGACATAACATGAAACTTATGGTGACCTTATCAAAAATAAATTTAAAAATTTCGAGTGTGATAACAGTAGCATTCACTTTTTCAGTTTCTTGAGGACAAACAACATTTTGGCAGGGATGACTATAATATTCCCAATTTTCCACAAGATAATTGGAATATTAGAGTTCTTAATTTTCATAAGTAATTAAGTAAATAAGAGGGTGGAGGGACCCAAGAACCCCATAGATGAATAAAATCCCCTTTTGATGTGAGTATGCGGATATTTCAGATCTAGATCTACATTATGGAGTAGTGGAGCAACCTCTTAAATGAAGGAAGAGTGGAGATCATGGATGTTTAATGTAAAATCATGAAGTTCTTGGAGGAGGTCAACTAAGATCATAGTGCATTCAAAGTAGGATCATAAAGCACTTTTGATGAGATAGTGGAGGAAGTGGTGCATCTAATGCACACATGGTGGAGAGAGTGGGAATTAAATGCATACTTGATGGAGATCATGGAGAGACAACGTAGTCTTCATGGGGGCTAGTGGCCACATGTACAACATAGTTATGAGCTAGGCCAAGGATATGGAAGGCTCATAATCTATATAATGAAGATGAAGACACAATATAAGGAAGACTTCATATTATTATTTTTGATCTGTTTAGATCTAGATTTTTCATGTGACATTTCTTTGCACACTTATGCTGTTTAGCTAAGTCTGCAGTGTTGTTTAGCACAGGGTGTTCCCGAGCGGGAATCCCACCCTTACCCACGAGGGAATTGGAGTGCCTACTACGGGAAGGTTTCTATTGAGCTCTATTCATCATCAGGAATTAGTGCCATATTCATACCAATCTCATATGCTCATTCAACCACAGGAATAATGCTTTCCTGCATCAAGGTTTGAGAGGTGGAGGTTGTTTCTAGCATTCCAGCTAGAAAACCAGTGGAGGATTCATCCTTTCACGTTGTTCTTCATGTTCATCCTTTAAGGTGTAGTAGATATATATTTTGCATTCAGGCCATTGTATTTTATTTCCATGCAGTAGCAGTCCCCTTAAGGATTGCGCAGTTCAGTTTTGTATATCCAAAGGAGGAAGGAATTTTCCAGTATTTCAGCTAGAAATCCTATGAGGTACCACTGCCTCACTTTTCATTCATTTTTTCCACCATTTTTGAGCTGATTTGACATATTTATTAGCAATCTAGAGAGCCTCCCTCCTTAACAGCACATTTTTCTGAAGCTGTTGAGTCTTCAACAGTCATAATTAGTGGAGAAGGTTGGAGGAGCTAGTTCTCAAGCTTCTAGCTTGAGGATCTAGTGAGGGGGTCAACCCTTCAAGCATAGATATTCTTGTTATCATATTGCAGCCATATTTTTTCAGATCTTGTTTGAGATCTGCATACCCAGCGGTTATATGTACAAGTCCTAAGAGGGTGATTTTCTTAGATTGATAGATCTGGAAAAACCTTTCTGGGTTATATTGGGTATCCATCATAGAGCCCAGATATATATTTTCAGCATCATCGAAGCTCCATTTTTTCCTAGATTTACATTTTATATTTTACCAGAAGTTGGAGTCCAACATTTGAAACAGAGACAATGCATTTTTCCTTCCAACAATCCAACAATTACGCAGTCCCTCTTGTGGGATTATTTCAAGGTCATTCTAGGCCATCTCTTTGTCTTGAGTACCTCATATTTTGAGCACTGTTGTAGTGTTTATCCACCTCCCATATAATAAAATGGCTCAACTATTATATACATGTGTATGATGTATTTAGATTAATTTTTTACTTTGTTGTAGTTCATCTATTGTGTTTTTTTATTACTGCATTCTCCCTTTTGGGATATTACATCCCAGTTGGGGTTACTGGTACTGACCCTCCAAAATTTACTCTTATTGGACACCAGGTTGATTGGGGTGAGCACCAAGTTGACTCAAAGGGATATTCAGACTAGTTTGGGTGTAAGGAAAAAACTAAGGGTTAGTCACAATAGTACCCATTGGATGTTGAGGATGTTGGATGTATTGTTGCGAGACGTTTGATTGAAAAATGTATTGATACTACATATTTGGTTGTTGAACATATTTATGAGGTATGTTGGGTTGCTGAACATACAAATATTCTCCATTCGGTTGTTGGAGATGTGGTTGTTGAACCTGAGAATACTGAATGTGGGGCTACAGATATACAAATTTAACTGAAGTAGGTTGACCACTCAATGGATTAATTTCTACCAAATCATTTGTCGGTTGTGAAAGCAATTTTCCACCTAGACTAGCATTAGGTTGTCCTGCCCCCGAAACAGGTCCAGAGTTCAGATGTCCCCCACTCGAAAGAGAAGGTATGTAAAGAAGATTGGACTGCCCCCAAAGCATGAACTAAATCTTATATTTTCCACTCAATGGTGGAACTGTAGTAATCGTAGATAGCAACATGGGGGTAGTAGATCCTATTGAAAGGGTCATTTGACCTATATTTCCTGTAGGTCGAACAAAAGGTTGAGACAAGATAGCCATATTTGAAATGAATGGTTTGAAAGATGGGGGAATTCCCGTTAACCAAACAGGATTAAAAAATAAATATGTAGCTCCAGAAGCTGCAAAAACAAGGCTTTTAGGAGAAGTATACCCTTGCGGAAGTGAAGATACGACTTGACTAGAGGGTATTCCCATCCCACTTCTTCTATCTTGAGGAGTGGTGAGGTAAGGATAGCCTTCAGGAGGAAACATGGATGAGATGTTTTCCTGGAATTTTATTTGCAGTGGTTTCCTATAAATTTCTCTGAGGGGCACTCATGAATGGAATATCATCAGCATTAGATGCCATTTCAAGAGGGAAAAATTAACGAGCAGTAGCGCAAGATGTTACTAGAGAAGCAGTAAGGAGAACTTTGGGTTCGTTAAAAGGACTATGAGAATGTTGAGGCGAGACCAATATCAGATCAAAGAGAGGATTTTGAGGAAATACCATAAAATGTGCAAGTGGTTCGATAATTTCTAGCTCAGGATCCTAAGATGATGATGAAAGAAAATCTTGAGGTGGTGGTCGCGACGAAATAGATTGTACACTTATGTTAAGCTTCAAGGGGTCCAAATGGAAATTGGGGGACCTCAGGAGGAGGGTCTTGAGATCCTTCAGAAGAGGAAGGAGGTGAATCCGACGATTCAACCATGATTACCTTTAAGGAAAGATCAAAGAGAGAAAAGATGAATCAATTTTGAGTAATTTAAAATTTACAATTAAACATGAAAAAGTGAGGTCGGATAACCACATTGGTTATATGTTATCGCGAGCAATTGATTTTATAAATTAAACAAAAAATAAATCAAAAGGGGTGGACTAGGCATAAAGGATTACTAGTTATCTGTGAATTGTAATATACACCTTGGTGATAAATGATATAAAAAAATACCGAGGACTTAACATACTACAACCAACCTCCCCGAATGTTGTGTTCGGTGTATCACATCTACAAGGAGGACGACTTGGTTTCCTATGGAAGGCTTGCAACCTAGTGGTGTCTCCCCATATATACTCAATGATACGTGGGAGTCTAGTCCATATTAGTGTTGTCTAATGTGTAACCGTATGATGAGAGCATCCCCTTATACTTTTCATATGTGGAACATAGTCCTATATACTTCCATATGTGGGATAGGGTTTCACCTACGAAATGTAACACACTCTCTTAGCAACAAATCCTACGTTTAATGACAACAGAACATGTCTCTAGCCTAGACCTATACATTTTTTCATTAATTTCAAATGATCCTTAAGGTTAATTGGATAAATTTTAAAGTTCATCTTCAGTTAAGTCTCAGTTTAAAGCTCAATATCGATGTCACCTGAACCCTATAATGTAGCTAAATTCTAAAATATATTATTTCCATTTCGATGAATTCTAACCTAATGAGGGAATAATCGCAAACAAGAGTGCAATTAATGCAATAAACAATGATTCCCCCTAACTTATTTGAAAACTAATGAAATGTTTCTTTTAAGGATTGAATTCATTTTCACTATCCCCCAAAATGAAAACTTATTAAAAAATGAAATTTATTCTCTTTTCACTAAGATGCATAACATTTTTTTGTTTTAATTTTACTTTGAAAGCCAAAAATTAAAATGAGATCAGTAAACTAAAGTAAAATCAACCAAATGAATAAATAAATGCAAAAGAACCCTTTCCCTTTTCTTTTTATCAAATGGAAAACAAGGTCACTTTAAAAAAATGCATGAATGAAAATCACTTTCACTTTTTTTTCAAAATGATAAGAACAACCCAAATCAAAATTTCAAAATGAAAATCACTTTAAATTTACTCTTTTGAATTCGATAACTAGATAATACACGCCCTTCAGAACTTGTGAATCAAACAATCGCTATCTTATGTTCGACATTTTATTGAAGGTGATCTCTAAGTGTGTTGATGACCAGTGAAAATGAAAACAACTTCAAAACAAGGTAGAAGTAATGTGCGACGATGTTTGACCTGACTGGAATAGAACTATAAAGCAGAGCCTATCAATTCTCTAATTATAAACACAAGTGACAAGCGAAGAGAAGTTGAATAGAAAACCTAGGGAATGTTTTAACTTCACTCTAACCACAAGCAAGTCAAAGATACAAAACCAACCATTCAAACAACACAAACAAACCAAATAAAATGGAAAGAGGGTATTCAGACTCAACATAATTTCTCACGGGTCAAGACACACTGGGAGGATAGGGGAAACCCTAAATTTTTACTAGCCTTGGGATCAACGTGTCTGTGATGAACACAACAACGTTGAAAGGAAAATCAGTGCATCTACTTTGTATAAAACAACATTGTTAGTGCTATCGTAAGGGTAGAAAAAACGTTGAGTGCTAAAAAAAGGGAAAAAAAAATTGCACTAAAACTAGACTCGACAAACTGAAATAACTATCAAATCCTATGCAGTCCTATAGAAACCAAATCAGACTTAGATCTTGATGATTGGTCAAACTAATCAGAAATAAACCCAGGAAAGGGAAGGGAAAGACGTTAAAGCTCCCTAGTGGAGTCGCCAATTCAGTTGTGAAGATAAATCCCCTCTGTGGATAGAGACAATCTCTCTATCCCTAGAGTGGGTCTAGTAACTTAAGAGACTATCTAATGTAAGATTTCTTATCTAATATTCAAAATAAGATGATAAAGGGAATAGGCCTACCTATTCCTGATGCTATGCTCGAATATTTTGATGATGGCCTTGATCCACAATCTCTTAGGCTCCCTCCTCTCTACTATTGGCATATTTTTACCTGTAATAGATCAAGAGACAATAACAACACAATCCAATATAGAACATACATTGAATACGGATTATCTAACATATCAAGGAACATTAGACTATTTGTGTAAATTATTAAACAAATATCGAAAGAAAAAACTAGATGTTTTATTAATAAATATGAAAGAGAGAGCTTAAAACCATGGTCTTGATGTTGGAGGCCTCCCTTTGGTGATGTCTGAGTCCTTCACCAAAGCTCTTAAAGCACTCCTTATCCCGGATATCTTAGGCATTATCACAATACAAGGATGCAAGTAAAATGCATAATACAACTAGCCCAATAATGACCAACTAGTAGTGGAAGGATGGGGATCAATTTATAGGAAGGGAGAGGGAGATAGAGCCCATGAAAGAAGGAGGAAGGTCAACTTTTCAAGGGATAATCCCCCATTTATAATATCAGAAGATCTAAATGAGAGATCCTGACCCTATCTCCATCGAATGACATCGAGATCGTCATCCTAGAAACTTCTAGAAGTTGAAGCTTCTCCTTCATTTAAGGAGACGCTACTAGAAAGCGTTCAACGTGGTTTTCTTAGTAAAAAAAGCACTAACATTGCTAGGATAGGACTGTCAACATGCCATCAACACAAGTAGACAACTAGACAAGCACACTGACCCAAAATTTAGGCTTTATCTAAGTTTCTTCAATGATATTTCAGGGCATCTTTCTTTGATTCTTTAGAATATGTCTTTATGTATTTTGTCTAGGTGGAAATACTACATAGGATTCGTCACAGGGAATTTTAGGATCAAGAATAGGAAGTGAGCAGAGTGAAAAATTACTATGTAAAAATCATCCTTCATTTTAGGGAATTGTTCAGAATCAAAATCCAACACATGGTAATTATGAAATATATCACAACTTTCTTGGTTATCACTGAATCCATATTGGACTTGATCCTCTTGAGAATCAGAAAAAATTTAACTATAATAGGTTGGTGTGACAACTCAAGATTAGGAGGATCAAGGGAATTAATCAATAGAGGATGAAATGAAAGAATATCATTGATAATATCAGATTCTCAATTGGAACTTGCATTCAAATTTTGGATATGTGGGGTAGGAGAAGATGGTGTTAGATAAACAGATTGACTTTAAAGTTCTCCAACCCCAACGTGTGTACCTGGAATTGTTTTATGGGGCGAAGACGAAGAGTCACTCAAAACAAAAAAATATTCTTTCACAAATTTGAGAGCTCTATGACCAATAAATGTTGGGAGACTTTCAAAAGACTCATATTTAGTTGGATTCAAATAAATTTTAATAAGATACTCAAAATTTTGTTTTATATTAAAAAAATCAATATCATCCTTAGAAAACTCATAACAGAAATGAATGGAACGATCATGAAAATATTTAAGAGATTCACAAGATTCGTTTCTAAGAAAAAATATTTTCTTATAAATATTTTCATAATCATACCTACCAAAGGCACAATGAAGCACCTTGACAAGATGTTCGAAAGAGTGAATGGAGGCGATAAAAAATGTATAACACCATTATTTAATGCACACTTCAAATGTAAGGATGAACAAGTTGCAAGCAATATCCTCATAATCAATTTCATAATAGGTGAAAAATTCAAGAAAACAAGCAATGTGCTCAAGAATGGTTGTTCCACCCTCACTGCCAAATTTAAAATTCGACAAGTCTTGAATTATCGCTGAGGGAATTTTGAGATTTTCAACTTTGGAAAAAAATATTGGGCTTAAAATTTGGAAAGAATCCATTTAAAGAAAATAAAGTTCCAAAAGACTTCACATGCTTGACATGTCATCTGGCGCTCCTTCTAGCACCAAAAACCTGTTGACAATGCTAGAAGCTGCGAACAAGGTGAGGAAATATCCCTAATGTGAAGTCCCAATTAGACCCCACACTGTTTGGAGTAGGAGCCCCAAGTGTAATGCATGAGAGGTTCTATCACATCGAAAGGAAATAAAGTGGGCCCCTTGGAAGCATTTAATAGTGCTTAAAAGTGCTTTTTAAAATGGTGATCTTACTGAAGAAATTTATATGCAATAGCCTCCTAGTTTTATTTCTGCTGAATCCTCAAGTTTATTATGAAAATTACACAAATACTTATATGGTCTCAAACAAGCCTCTAGGGCTTGGTGTGATAAAAGTGATGCATATTTCTTGAATAATGGTTTTAAGTATTGTATATCTGATCCAAATCAGTATGTCACGAACTTTGGTGATAATGCCCTCATTATTGTTTTATATGTGGATGATCTAATTATCACTAGCAGCCATCTTGTATTAATTCAAGATATGAAAATTGCTCTTTACAAGCAGTTTGAGATTATATATCTCAGTATATTGCACTATATCTTGGCTCTTCAGATCTGGCATATTGCTGATGGTATTTTTCTCTCTCAGCCTAAGTATGCGATAAGTCTATTGGATTGTTTCCATATGAGTAATTGTAAACCTGCTCCTACACCATTTCAATCTGGTGTAAAGTTAACTATTGAGTGTACCACTTCACTGGTTGATGTTACTCTTTATTGTCATCTTGTTGGAAGTTTAATATATTTAACTCATAGTAGACCAGATCTCTCTTTTGTAATCGGTATGATTTCTCGGTTCATGCAGAAACCTCGTGAAAGTCATTGGTAGGTATCAAAAAGAATTTTGCGATGTTTTCAGGGGGAATTGCATTAAGGTGTATTTTATTTGAGCAGTGGTACAATTTTACTCTTTGGTTATACAAATTCTGATTGGGTAGGTGACAGTTCTGATTAACGGTCAACTGTTGGTTACATATTTCAACTTATTTCAGGTCCAGTCTCTTGGTCCAACAAGAAGTTGAAGACTCTTTCTTTATCTTCATGTGAAGAATAGTATAGAGCAGACAAAGAAGCATCTAAAGAATCTGTTTGGTTACGACATGTTCTTACTGAGCTTGGTCTGGTTTCGAAATCATCCACCATGTTGAAATGTGACAATCAGGGTGCATTCGAGCTTGCTTACAATCTGGTATATCACTCCAAAATGAAGCATATCCACCTTGATGCTCATTATATTCGAGGTATTGTAGTCGATGGTATTATTTCTCTGGAGTTTTGTCCTAATGAGCAGCAGGTAGCCGATATCTTCATCAAATCCTTGATAGAAGCGAAGTATGTGTATCGTCATTCTTTACTTGGGATGAGGGAAGTTGTCATCAAGGGCGAGTAGTAATGACTCCTTCCTTCCTTATTGTTAGGTAATGTTAGGATGGGCCCTACTCCCAGCCATTATTAAGGGCGAGTGTTGGAATATATTATATTCCTTGGAAGGTAATAATTTCTTTGTATTATGTCAGAAGTTGAATACAATCTTATGTAAAAGAGTAACACATTATATCCCATATTCATTATGGCATACTATACTCTTGCACCCATTTATTATATAAAGAGGTGTTATTTTGGAGAATTATACTATCCCACATTCAATATGTGAGAGTAATTCCTCCACATATTTGGGTATATAATAGGGTAAATGGAGATTTTTCATAGATCACATCCCATCTTGTGCTCATATTGTTATTTGTATTGGGTTATTTGTAGTTGCTTTCTTTGTAAGATTGCAGGATATTTCTGGAGATAATAGAAGACAAACTTCCCGTGGATGTAGCCCAATTGGGTGAACTAGGTATATATGTTGTATTATTTTCATTTTTATCTTTCTATTCTTATTTATATGTTGATATGTTGTTGGTTTCTTAAATAGATAGCTAGTTTAGTAGATCTAATATTCTCACAAGATTGATTGTTCGTGCAAGAAAAGTTATATTGGTGAAACCGGGTGCTCGCTTCAAAAACAACATAAAGAACACAAAGCTGATATTAAACACGAGAGATCTCGTACCTTAGCCCTTGTAGATCACTCCTCAAAAACTAAACATCATTTATGTCTAATGGATGCCAAAATCATTTCCAAGGAGGAACACTATCAAAGAAGGAAAATTAGAGAGGCACTAGAGATTATAAAACATCATCATAGCCTCAACAGGGATGGAGGATATGAAATCAGTGATGTTAGCGACCTATAATATGACATAATTGTTCCTCTAGTTCTTCTTCCTCCCAAGTATATTATCACAGGTTTGTTTCTCTCCTATATAGTTTTAGGGTTTGGGCGTTTTTAGATCTAGCAAACAAATGATTGAATTATTTACTTTTAATAATTATCTTTATTTATTAATTTGTATTTCCAATTAATAAAAATTAATTAACTAATTAATAATTATTATTAGTATCTAACTTTTTTAATAAATTAAACTAATCATGATTAAAATCAATTTTCTTATCCTAATAAAAATAAAAGAATTATTACTAATAATTATTAATATTTATTTACTCGTTTGCATAAATGAATGTTAATATTAAATAGCAAACAATTATTTTATTTTTCTTGTTTTAGTTTTATTTTTGTTAACTCTTTTTATTTATAATTAAATTTGTAAATAATTTTAATAATATTATTATCTAGGGTTATCCCAAATTCTATGATAATAAATTAAAATATTCTTTATTAATAGGTACTAATATCTAATTCTATAAAATAGATTAAATGATAAATAAGAATTTATTTTATTTAACTCATTAACATTTATTATTAATGTTTATTAATTTAATTATAATTTTTTAAGTTTTAGTTAGTAATAAATATAATTGAAATTGTTAATAATATTTAAATATTATTACTTATTAAATAAAATAATTAATATAATTATTATTGATTATCTCATAATAACTAATATTATTATTCTTAAAAACTATTAGATCAAATAAAATAAAATATAAAAATTTATAAAAATTTAAAACTAAAAATTTCTTAAAAATAAAAGATAATAATAAAATAATATAAATTATTATTGAGTTCTTGTCGACTCTTCTTATTTTACTCATTTCACTATTAATCCTTTACCTCTATTCTTCTTTCATCCTTCATTCAACATCTTGTTTTGAAGATGGATCCCCGTTGGGATTCGAAACGCCGAAGAATGTTCTATAACACTGTGGATAATCGTGAGAGCTCTTCATTAGACTTTGGATATGTGAATCAAAAGTAGGGAAAGAGCACCCCCAAACCACAGAACAAAGGAGCACAATCCTATTCAGTACAGTTCCAAACTATGGTTTTAGCATTATATGTGGCCATGAGACAACACATGTATCACCATGTAGATCTACAACGCTGTCACTTAGCAGCAGTGATGAGATGAGGGGCCCATTATTCTTGGAGTATTATAAAGGTAGCTTCACTCATGAAGCATTATAGGGATAGATGATAGATGGTATACATCTTATGATGGAGAGTAATTTCCATTGTCAAGATGATTTTTTCTTGATGAGCTCCTCACAACTCAAAGAGGAGATTCTACCTACAACATCTATGGAGCCTTATGGGTTCCAATGGGCCATTGATGAGAGGATATCATGGAGAGACCTCAATGGAGGTGCACTTAAAAATTTCATGGAGTGAAAAGCTATTAAAATGGAGGATGTTGGTATTCTACATTGGGAGGATACACAAATTGAGCTTGGCATGATTCATCATCCACATTGGCATGAATGGATCCGGATGAGGAGAAAGAGGCTTCCTACCTTCTTGCATATCTATAATACCGGGCAACAAGAAGCATTGTTGCGTTGGTTTCTTTTGGGTGAGTATGGATACTACCCAATAGATCAAAGTTGTGTGGTCCATGCTAGATATATCACTGATGACATGCAACAACAGGAGGCATGGCAGCACTATTTATTGATGAGAGAGTTTGGACATCTCATGATGTATCTTATGTCCATGTATTTGATTTTTTTTGGGATATGTCTCATGTCTTTACATGTATTTCTGTTTGGGATATATCTTATGTTCATGTATGTACTTGGGTTTGGGACATGGCATAACTCTCGCATGATGTGGCACAAGGGAGCTTGTTTGTATTGTTTTGATGAGACATTCCACATGTCCATTAGTATGTTGTTGCTCCTTGACTTGCATCATGATGATGTAAGGAGGTAGCAAGAATTCTTTTTGCTGTGGTTAATTTTGAGAGAGTATGGCTCTCACATTTATATTGATGTTGATTTGGCATGGTGGAAAGAGGCATTTTTGCAGTGGCTCCTATTAAGAGAGTATGGATCTCTTACTTGCTTTCATGATGATCTAGCATGGTACTAGAAGGATTTTCTGCGGTGGTTGTTATTGGGAGAATATGGTTTGACATTGTCCATGTTCATCCATATGTATCTACTTCTTGCTTTTCACTATGTTGATGTTATGTTTGGATCCTACATGGCCAATAGGGCTAATGATGAGAGAATTAATAGATCCAATCTACTCTATGTGACATGGGTTGGAGAGATAGTTCATGAGTTGGGACTTTCCACTTTGGGAAGAAACTACTTCATTTCAGGTACCTCATGTATAGAGGAGATCTTTGGACATCATATGGTTGTGACTTGGAGATTCATTGATGAGGGGGTATCAAATTTTTTAGTTGGAGGCCATTCTAGACATTCTAGAGAGGCAGCTTTGGATTTAGGCATGCATGACACATTGTGAAAGATGGGGATGCCTTCCATATGAGGATGCCATTTGGAGGGAGGATGTTTGTTGTAGCTGTTATGACCAAATTGTGTCTTGTTGGGATGATTCAATGGTAAACTTGGATTAACTATTTCAAACCACTTGTAACTAGAAATTAGCCTTTCTAGTCTGAGAGGGCTCTCTCAAAAGGATAAAGGATATTCAATGAACAACTTGAAATCATATGTCCAACTTTAAATTGGATTGAATGTGTTTTTGTTTTGGTGGAATATGTATAAGGTTTAATACCATTGGGCTTATGGAGTCAATATGAATACTAAGTCACAAGTCAGTCTATTTCATGGAAGCTGAGGCAATTGTATTCTTATAAAACCACACATGAAGGAAAAAAAATAAAGCTATATGCATACAAGAATTTGGAGCATATCTCCATGAATTCCAAGTGATTATACATAAGAAAACTATTAAAACATGACAAAACAGAAAACTAGGTGTATAAAGGAAGTTGGAGCATGTAATGATGAATTCCAAGTGATTCTAAAACTAAAAAAATAGAGAGAAAGTAAAATAAAAATATAAGAAACATACATAAGAACACATAGAATAATCTCAGGTCTGAAATTGGCTGTTGCAACTGTATATTACTGATAGACAAAGATTACAAGAGTAGTGCCTTCATAACATCTCCCAACCCCCTCTAACTCTAAAACTATTTCATTTATAGAGTGAGGACTCATAAAAATTATTTTCCACCTTGCTAGCTTCTATTTCCCACCTCAGAGACTTATTTCAAACATGATTCCATCACTTGGATACTTCCTAGGGATATATTCTGTTTTACAGAGTTTAAATACAAAAAGGACCGTTCTTTCATTAATAGTTCAACAAATCCATTTAATAACCCTTATCAACTTAAAGCAAGTAATTTTATGAGTGTAATGGAATGCTTATGTGTCATTATGCCACATGGATGCTGAGCTAGACCTCCTTCAAGTCGAATTTTATAATTATTTCACAAATCTGGATAGTGAACAATCTGAAAAATAGGCTTCAAAGATGAGTGTATAATTTTCAAAACCTGATGGATTTACATAAAGTGAGAGAGGTTTTTGCATATGGACCTGTGTTGAAGAAAAAATATTTCTGATTTCCAAA
Organism: Pinus albicaulis; assembly: GCA_034641835.2. NCBI lineage: Eukaryota > Viridiplantae > Streptophyta > Pinopsida > Pinales > Pinaceae > Pinus > Pinus albicaulis. The sequence goes on along the minus strand of CM076575.1, from coordinate 1,054,704,330 downwards.
ATACTTTTTAATTTGGTCAGAAATCAAACTTGAAGTTGACTGCTAAAACAACCATCTACAGAAATTTCGTAAAAAACTCCAAAATCCACCTTTTGCATAACCTTGACCTTTCTGACTATTGGAGGATATTCCTTGGGGATAATGAGCCAAATAAAATTTTTTTCCCTCCTTAGTTCTCCATAAAACTTAATTTAAAGGCAAAAGAGCATCTTTAGAAATTTCGTAGCGTTTTTTGGCCTTCAAGCTTGGAGCACGCTACGAAACTACCTAATATGGCTGAAAATTACAAAATCTTCCCTTTTCTTCCAAATTTCATATGTAGGTATAAAAAGTGTTCTAATGAAATAAGATCATGCAAACTTGCCTCTTACCCTCTTCAAAAAACATTATTTTCACCTTTAGCAAGTTTATTTATCAACAAAATGACTCTATTTTTTCTGAAAAAATAAGGTTCAAAGATGAGCTCTTGTTTCCCTATCCTTGATATATGTTGCAAAAATGAGGGAGGTTTGTGTAGTTCAGTTTGTTCTGAAAAAAAGCCTCTCTTTGTTTTTCGAAAAACATCTCTATCTGTCCAGAATCTACATTCTAAAAACATCTATAAACCAAGAAAATTCTGCATTCTGAAAATAGAGCCGAAAGACATCTCTAAATCTCCCAATTTGTAGAACCTTTGGTAATAGTGAAAAAATTTAATTTTATTTGATATTTTCTTGAAAATAGCCTCTCTCAGTTTCTTAAAATACTTCCCTGTTTTCCCAGAAACTGCCCTTGAAGTTGACTACTCAAAAGTCAAAAAACAGAGAAATCCTCATATTCGCTACGAAATTATTAGGTAGTTTCGTAGGGAAATCTAGCTATTTTACACTGAATTCGCTACGAAACTGTGTTTAAATGTAAAGTGGCTCACTTTTGTAATTTTAAGCCACGGGTTTGAAAACAAAAAGACATGGAGTGTAGTTGACTGACATGACATGACTCATGGTGGTTTTTTTGACATATGATAAACATGATTTGATAAATTCTTCATCAAAGGCTTGACCCAACATGACATAACATGAAACTTATGGTGACCTTATCAAAACAAATTTTGAAAATTTTGAGTTTGATAATAGTGGTTCCACTTGGGATGGTGTGCCCCTATGGTACAACAAAGAACATGTAGTTCCAGTGCCTCTCTCTTGAAAAATAGAAAATTTTCTGAAATTGATGAAGACTTCACCAAGTTCTTATGGCCTTATCCTCAGGCTCAAGCTTAATGATTACTACTAAAAACCCAAATCTATATATATCGAAAATATGCCTAGTCTACTTGATTTTATTCACACACGCTCCTACCGACCCTAACAACTGCAATAGTCATATTTGATTCAAGCAACATGAAACCTCCAATAAGGCTAGTCAATGAGATGACCTGATACTTGAACCCCTTGACTTCACTTGAACCAAAAGAAAACTGTATTTTGAAATGATAAAGGTAAGATAATATGGATCTTTTTTTCATAGTGAAAAGATAATTGAAAATTTGGACTACAGAACTCTTCCATGTAATTAGCTATGGGATCATAGAAGACACAATTTATTAGTATCCCTTTTAAGCTCTCAATGACAAATTGATCCTGGATATCCTTTTCATTTTCTTCACCAAGGCTGAACCTTGATTCCAACTCTACAATATCAATCTCATAACAATATTCTTCCTCTATCTGCAAGTCAAATGGTATAGCAATTTCCTTGTTTTTTGGAGGAGGAAGACCTTCCAAGAACTATTTGGGATCTTGGAAATCATATGATCCAATTTTAACATCCAATAGTTCAATTTCATTCTCTAATATTTTAGCAGCTAAACCAAGAAAAGAAAAAAATCAGGTGTGAGTCAGCTGGATTTCAAACAATGAAATAAAATTGTGGAGAAATGTTCATCTATCTAAAATTATGTTAACTCATCCCTTACACTTTGTAACATTTCATCATATAAAGAGTTTCCTACATACCCTATCATCTTGGATCACCATGAATGTTTTGAAATCTGGATTCTTCCCAGTTAAGTCTCTCTAAACTTTGAAGCTCACGATATTGAACAATGGAGTCATCACGTGAATGTTACAACCTTCATGTGTTTGGCTTCTGTTCACCATCAGAAATCAAATCTAAACCTTGTCGTTATGCCCGGAGAAAACTTACACCTTCGTCCCTAGCAACAACGTCAAAATGTTATCACCAAATTGTGTTCGGTTGCGCTGCCTCAATGGTAAACTTGGAGTAACTATTTCAAACCACTTGTAGCTGGAAATTAGCCTTCTTAATATGAGAGGGCTATCCCAAAAGGATAAAGGATATTCAATGAACAACTTGAAAGCATATGGCTAACTTTGAATTGGATTGAATGTGTTTTTGTGTAGGTGAAAGATGTATAAGGTTTACTACCATTAGAGTTATGGAGTCAATCTGAAAATTAAGTCACAAGTCAATCTATTTCATGGAAGATGAGGCAATTGTATTCCTATAAAACCATAGATGAAGGACAAAACAAAAAGCTATATGCATACAGGAAGTTGGAGCATGTCACCATGAATTCCAAGTGATTATACATAAGCGAACTAATAAAACATGACAAAACAACAGACTAGGTGTATAAAGGAAGTTGGAGCATGTAATGAGGAATTCCAAGTGATTATACAACTAGAAAACTAGAGAGAAAGTAAAATACTGATATAAGAAATATACATAAGAACACATAGAAGAATCTTAGGTCTGAAATAGGTTGTTGTAACTGTATATTATTGATAGACAAAGATTACAAGAGTAGTGCCTTCATAACATCTCCCAACCCCCTCTAACTCTAAAACTATCTCATTTATAGAGTGAGGATGCATACAAATGATTTTCCACCTTCCTAGTTTTGAATTCCCACCTCAAAGACCTATTTCAAACATGATTCCATCACTTGGAGACTTCCTAGGGATATATTCTGTTTTACAGAGTTTGAATACAAAAAGGACTCTTCTTTCATTAATAGTTCAAAAAATCCATTTAATAACCCTTATCAACTTCAACCAAATAATTGTATGAGTGTACTGGAGTGCTGATGTGTCATTATTCCACGTGGATGCTAAGCTAAACCTCCTCCAAGTCGAATTTTACAATTATTTCACAAATTTGGCTAGTGAAAAATCTGAAAAATAGGCTTCAAAGATGAGTGTATAATTTCCAAACCTTGATGGCTTTGAAGAAAATGAGAGAGGTTTTGGTATATGGACCTGTGCTAAAGAAACACCTATTTCATATTTCTAAATTCATTTTTCATTTGGTCATAAATCAAACTTGAAGTTGATTGCTAAAACAGTCATGTATAGAAACTTCATAGCGCTCATTTCGTAGCAAAATCCAAAATCCACCTTTTGCATAACCTTTGACCTTTCTGACTATTGGAGGATCTTCCTTGGGGATAATGAGCCAATTACAATATTTTTCCCTCCTTAGTTCTCCATAAAACTGAATTTAAAGGCAAAAGAGCATCTTTAGAAATTTCATAGAGTTTTTTGGCCTTCAAGCCTGGAGCACACTACGAAATGGCAGAAAATTACAAATATTAATTTTTCTTCCACATTTCATATGTAGGTTTGAAAAGTGATATAATGAAATATGGTCATGCAAACTTGCCTCTTACCCTCTTCAAAAAACATCATTTTCACCTTTAGCAAGTTTATTTATCAACAAAATGACTCTGTTTTTTCTGAAAACATAGGGTTCAGAGATGAGATCTTATCTCCATATCCTTGATAGATGTTGCAAAACTGAAGGAGTTTTTTGTATGTTAGTACGTTATGAAGAAAAAAATCTCTTGGGGTTTTGAAAAACATCTCTAGCTGTCTAGAATCTGTATTTTAAAAACATGTATAAAACATGAAAATTTTGCATTCTAAAAATAGAGCCGAAATGCATCTCTGAATCTCCCAATTTGTAGCACCTTTGAGAAAAGTGAAAGAGATTATTTGATATGTTATTGACAATAAGCTGGCTCAGTTTCTTAAAATACCTCTCTGTTTTCGTAGAAACGCCCCTTGAAGTTGAATGCTCAAAAGTAAAAAAACAGAGAAATCCTCATATTTGCTATGAAATGATCAGGTAGTTTCGTAACAAAATCTACCTATTTTGCACTGAATTCGCTAAGAAAATATGTTCAACTAGAAAGTGGCTCACTTTTTTAATTTGAAGCCATGGGTATGAAAAAAAAAAGACATGGAGTGTAGTTGACTGACATGACATGACTCATGGTGGTTTTTTTGACATATGATAAACATGACTTGGTAAATTCTTCATCAAAGACTTGACCCAACATGACATAACATGAAACTTATGGTGACCTTATAAAAAAAAAAAATTGAAAATTTTGAGTGTGATAACAGTAACGTCCACTTTTGCAGTTTCTTGAGGACAAGCAACATTTTGGCGAGGATGACTGTAATATTCCCAATTTTCCACAAGATAATTGGAATATTAGAGTTCTTAATTTTCATAATTATTTGTTGATCAACAGTTGTCATTGATGTCAACACAAGCAGCACCAGGGTCTAACCCAATATTGCATGGGAATTTTGACCTACCAAATTAATATATTATGGGTCAATAATGATTTTGATGGTTTCTACTTGTCGAGATGTTTCCATTGATATATGGCATGCCATGTAATTCTTCACGGTCTGAGAGATATTCGTGTTTGAAGTTTGTACCCCCAGTTAGTGGGCTAAAACCCCATGGGTTTGGGGCATGGGTCATTGAAAAGTCATAATTAATATTTTTTATTCTCCTAAAATCCCTCCCACATTCACTTGTTGAAGCCCCCCTCAACCTAAGCATTTATATAAATTGTGATCCTCATTTCCTCCTTATGCAAGGGATTTCGCTATCTGAAACAGGTCATCGTGGCATTGTCACTCTAAATTTTTTTCTACAAAGGTTCAGAAGCTGAAATTTTTATGAGGTGAAGCTGCAATCCTGAGGACACTGTTGTGAAAATTTCAGATCAAGGTGCACTATATTTTTGGAGATATGATATGTGGAATTCAAGGTTTTTGTAGGCTCCTGAAATTCATCTCAAAGAAGTTACCTTGGTAAAATTTTCATAACTCTCTCTCTGAGTATTGGATTGGAATTCCATAAGAATTGAAAGATAGTGCACAGACTTTAGTTTTCTCTCTATCAATTTTAGAGCTGAATAAAGAAACAATGACACGTGGCACTCCGTACAAGTTCGCTCTGCTGAAACAGTCCATAATTAGGGCATTGTGAGAGATTGTGTATAACTCTCTCTTGAAGAATCCAAATTCGGTCAGAATTGTGGCATTGGAAAGACGACTCAAAGGACTACTACAATACTGAAAATCAGATATTATGGATCTGAAATAACAAAGATATTCTAGATTCAATATCGAGCTCCTAGAAGGCAAAGAAAAAGCTAGATCATGTGTTGTCAAGGGTTGCAAAGGACCAGACTTTCTAGGGCAGCAAAGCAAAGCAAGGTGTAGCAGAGGGTAGCATGAAAAGAGCATCAACCAAGTGCATAACAGAAGCAAGAATTTCATCCTATGAAGTCTTCAAGTGGGCAACACTGCATAAAATCATTGTAAATACATTATTGTACAAATTGTACTAGTATCTATCTGCCAAGAGTTGAAGAGGCAGTGTCAGGTGGTCTAGGATCATCATTAGGTGGTTGTGTCATAGTTGGGGTTATGTTCTAGTGTTTCTTCTTCTTCATCGTTACCATATCATTGTAAAGTGGACCATTTTCCCTGGTACAGGAGTCCATTCTTCTTTTATTCTTCTACAGGGTGGTAGGGTGGTGCTAGGGTGAGTTGTAGCTCATTGGGTGTTGGGGCATCCATTCAGTTGACTACTAAAAAATCTCGGGTGTTGGAGCGTCCATCCAGTGGGAGCTGGAGAATAATGCTTTTCTAGATTCTACAAAGTTGGAGCTTTATTTTCAATTGGAGCTGAATATTAAAGAACCATTAGAAAAGCATTAGGTGGTTTTTGTCCCGGAGTGGGTTTCCACCTTAAAAACTGTGTGCATTTGTGTTCCTCTTCTTTGCTGCTATCATTGTAAAAACACTAATAATAATTGAATATTAACTAATGCTCTAATTTAAAGGAATACTAATTCCCCCCCGATGTTTCAACATTGGTATCGAAACTTGGTTCATGTTAACATTTTAACAATTTGAAGAATCATGGAGCATACCAAGAATGGTGTACCTCTGTTCAATGAAAATAATTATGCACTATGGAAAGGAAGAATGGAGGTCTATCTCTTGGCGCAAGGTTACAAAGTATGGGACACTATTCAAAATGGATTTACATCAACCGCGGATGAACAAGGTAAGAAGAATTTGGTAAATGATGCAAAAGCAAAGAATATTATTATCAATGGACTTATTGAATCTTCTTATCATAAGGTGTTGGGTTGTAAAACCGCCAAAAATGTATGGGACAAGCTGGAGAATATATATGCAGGTGACTCAAATGTCAAAGAAGCAAAGCTTCAAATCTATAGAGCAAAATTTGAGCAACTCAGAATGAAAGAAGATTGCAAAATTGTTGCATACTTCCAATACGTTGATGAAATAACCAATACTCTGGAAGGATTGGGAGAGCCAGTTGACGAGAAGACTATTATACGGAAGATTCTTAGAACGTTACTAGGGAGATTCAACCCAAAGGTATTGGTCTTAGAATACAGTGCAAATCTGGACAAAATTATCAAGGAGGAATTACATGGAGTTCTCATAGCATATGAAATGAGACTTGATGAAGAAAAGGGTACTTCAAATCTATAAACTGCGTTCGTTGCATCTAAGCAAACCAATGAGGAAAAACAACCTTTAACTGAAATGACATGCACCTGCAAGTGTGAAGAAAAGGGAGATGATGGAGAAGGTCTTTCAGATGAAGAATATGCTTACTTTACGAGAAAACTAAAACCTGGTAAGGGAAAATTCAAAGGTAAACTTACATTGATATGTTTCTATTGTGGTGAGGTTGGGAATTTCGTAGCAAAATGTCCAAACAAAAGTGATGGAAACTCAAAAGGAAAGAAAGGCTTTAAGAAATTCAACAAGCAAGGAAAAAATAAAGGACCCAAAATGAAATTTCTCTCTAAAGAAGATAGCTCATCACCCGATGAAGAAAGTGACAGTAACTCCATGCGGTAGCATTCCCCTCAAAGATTGCGCAGTTCAATCTTGTAGATCCAAAGGAAGGAAGTTTCCAGTATTTTAGCTAGAAATTCTATGAGGTAGCATCGCCTCACTTTTCATTCATTGTTTCCACCAATTTTGAGTTGATTTGACATATTTAGCAGCAAGCTAGAGAGCCTTCCTCCTTGACAGCACAACTTTATGAAGCTGTTGAGTATTCCACAGTCACAATCATTGGAGAAGGTTGTATGAGCTAGATCTTGAGCTTCTAGCTTGAGGATATAGTGAAGGGGTCAACCCTTCAAGCATAGATATGATTGTTATCATATTGCATCCATGTTTTTTCGGATCTTGTTTCAGACCTGCATACCTAGCAGTTATCTATACAAGCCCTAAGAGGGTGATTTTCTTAGATTGATAGATCTGGAAAAACCTTTCTAGGTTATCTTGGGTATCCATCACAGAGCCCAGATCTATATTTTCAGCATCATATAAGCTCTAGAATTGCCTAGATCTACATTTTATATTTTACTGGTAGTTGTAGTCCCAACATTTGAAACAGGGACAATGCATTTTTCCTTCCAACAGTCCAACAATTATGCAGTCCCTCTTGTGGGATCATTTCAGGGTCATTCTAGGCCATCTCTTTGTCTTCAATCCCTCATATTTTTAGCATCATTGTACTATTTATCCACCCCCCATATAATAAAATGGTTCAACTATTCTGTACATGTGTATAGTGTATTTAGATTAATTGTTTACTTTTCTACAGTTCATCTATTATGTTTTTGTATTACTGCATTCTCCCTTTTGGGATATTACATCCCAGTTGGGGTTACTGGTATTGACCCTGCATAATTTACTGTTATTGGACACTAGGTTGATTAGGGTGAGCGCCAGGTTGACCCAAAGGGATATTCAAACTAGTTTGGGTGTAAGGACCAACCTGAGGATTAGTCACAATAGTACCCAAAGAGAGAAAGTATGAATCAATTTTGAGTAATTTAAAATCTACAATTAACCAAGAAAAAATGAGCCCGGAGACCTGCACAGGTAAGATGTTATTGCGAGCAGTTGATTTTATAAATTAAACAAAAAATAAATCAAAAAGGGTGGACTAGGCATAAAGGATTACCAGTTATATGTGAATTATAATATACAGCTTGGTGATAAATGATATAAAAAATACCAAGGATTTAACATACTACAACCAATCTCCTTGAATGTTGTGTTTGGTGTATCACATCTACAAGGCAGACGACTCGGTTACCTATGGAAATCTTGCAACCTAGTAGTGTCTCCCCATATACTCAATGATACATGGGAGTCTAGTCCGTATTAGTGTTGTCTAATGTGTAATTGTATGATGAGAGTGTTCCCTTATAATTTTCATACGTGGATCATAGTCCTATATACTTCCATACGTGGGACGGGGTTTCACTTACGAAATGTAACACACTCTCTTAGCAACAACTCCTACATTTAATGACGACGAAACACATCTCTAGCCTACACCTATAAAAATTTTCATTAATTTCAAATGATCCTTAAGGTTAATTGGATAAATTTTAAATTTGATCTTCAACTAAGTCTCAATTTAAGGCTCAATATCGATGTCACCTAAACCCTATAATGTAGCTAAATGCTAGAAGATATTATTTCCATTTCGATGAATTCTAACCTAATGAGGGAAGAATCGCAAACAAGAGTGCAAGTAATGCAATAAAAAATGATTCCCCTCGACTTAGTTCAAAACTACTAAAACATTTCTTTTAAAGATCGAATTTATTTTCATTATTCCCCAAAATGAAAACTTATTGAAAAACAAAATTTATTCTCTTTTCAGTAAGATGCATAACATTTTTTTGTTTTATTTTTACTTTTAAAGCCAAAAGTTAAAATGAGATCAATAAACTAAATTAAAATCAACCAAATGAATAAAGAAATGAAAAATAACCCTTTCAATTTTCTTTCTATCGAATGGAAAACAAGGTCACTTTAAAAAAATGCACGAATGAAAATCACTTCACTTTTTTTTCAAAATGATAAAAAAAAAAAAAAACCAAAGTTTCAAAATGAAAATCACTTTAAATTTACTCTTTTGAATTCAAGAATTAGATAAGACACGCCCTTCTGAACTTGTGAATCAAACAAATTCTATCTTATGTTTGACACTTAATTGAAGGTGATCTCTAAGTGTGGTGATGACCATTGAAAATGAAAACAAATTCAAAACAATATAGAAGAAATGTGGGACTGTGTTTGACCTAACTAGAATAGAACTATAAAGTAGAGCCTATCAACTCTCTGATGATAAACACAAGTGACAAGAGAAGAGAAACTGACTAGAAAACCTAGGGAATGCTTTAACTTCACTCTACTCATAAGAAAGTCAAAGAGACAAAACCAACCATTCAAACAACACAAAAAAAAAAAATACAATGAAAAGAGGGCATTCACACTCAACATAATTTATCAGGGGTCAAGACACACTGGGAGGATAGGGGAAACCCTAAATTTTTACTAGCTGGGGGATCAATGCATCTGTGATGACCACAACAGTGCTAAAATAAAAATCAATGCGGCTGCTTTATATAAAACAAGATTGTCAGCGCTACTGTAAGGGTAGAAAATAGGCTGAGCGCTAAAAACAAGGAAAAATAAAAAATAATTTCAGACTAAAACTAGACTTGACACACTAAAACAACTATCATATCCTATGCAAACCTATACAGACCCAAGTAGACTTAGATCTTGATGATTGGTCAAATTGATCAGAAATAAACCTGATAAAGGGAGGAGAAAGAGGCTAAAGATCCCTAGTGGAGTCGCAAATTCTGTTGTGAAGATAAATCCCCTCTGTGGATAGAGGCAATCTCTCTATCCCTAGAGTGGGTCTAGTAACTTAAGAGACTATCTAATGTAAGATTTATTAGCTAATATTCAAAAAAAGACGATAAAGAGAATAGCCGTACCTATCCTAATGCTATGCTCAAATATTTTGATGATGTCTTGATCCACAGTCCCTGAGGCTCGCTCCTCTCTACTAGTGGAATGATTACCTGCAGGAGATCAAGATACAATAAAAATGTAATCTAATATAGAACATACATTGAATACTGATTATCTAACAGATCAAGGAACATTAGACTATTTGCGCAAATGATTAGACAAATATAGAAAGAAAAAACCAGATGTTTTATTAATAAATATGAAAGAGAGAGCTTAAAACCATGGCCTTGATGTTGGAGGCCTCCCTTTGGTGATGTCTGGGTCCTTCACTAAAGCTACTAAAGCACTCCTTCTCCCAGATATGTTAGGCATTATCACAATACAAGGATGCAAGGAAAATGCATAATAAAACCAGCCCAACAATGACCAACTAGTAGTGGAAGGAAGGGGATCAATTTATAGGAAGGGAGAGGGAGATAGGAGCCCATGAAAGAAGGAGGAAGGTCAAATTTTCAAGGGATAGTCCCCCATTTATAAGATCAAAATATCTAAATGAGATATATTGACCATATCTCCACCAAATGACATCGAGATCGTCATCCTGGAAACTTCTAGAGGTTGAAGCTTCTCCTTAATTTGAGGAGACACTGCTAGAAAGGGTTCAATGCGGTTTTCTTAGTAAAAAAAGAATTGACATTCCTAGGATAGGACTGTCAACATGCCATCAGCAAAATCAGGCAACTAGAGAAGCACATTGACCCATAATTTAGGGCTTTATCTAAGTTTCTTCAATGATATTTCAAGGAATATTTCTTTGATTCTTTAGAATATGTCTTTATGTATTTTGTCTGGGTGGAAATACTTCATAGGATTCGTCACAGGGAATTTCAAGATCAAGAATAGGAACTGAGGAGAGTGAAAAATTATTGTTCAACAATCATCCTTCATTTTAGGGACTTGTTCAGAATCAAAATCCAACACATGGTAATTATGAAATATATCACAAATTTCTTGGTTATCACTGAATCCATATTGGACTTGATCCTCTTGAGAATAAAAAAAAAAACTATGATAGGTTAGTGTGACAACTCAAGATTAGGAGGATCAAGGGAATTAATCAATAGAGGATGAAATGAAAGAATATCATTGATAATATCATATTCTCAATTGGAACTTGTGTTCAAATTTTAGATATGTGGGGTGGGAGAAGATGGTGTTAGATAAACAGATTGAATTTCAAGTTCTCCAACCCCAACTTGTGTACTTGGAATTGTTTTATGAGGGGAAGATGAAGAGTCACTCAAAACAAAAAATTGTTCTTTCACAAATTTGAGAGCTCGATGACCAATAAATTTTGGGAGACTTTCAAAAGACTCATATTCAGTTTGATTCAAACAAATTTTAATAAGATACTCAAAATTTTGTTTTATATTAAAAAAATCAATATCATCCTTAGAAAACTCATAACAGAAATGAATGAAATGATCGTGAAAATATTTAAGAGATTCATAAGGTTCCTTTCTAAGAAAAAATATTTTCTTATAAATAGTTTCATAATAATAGCCTCCAAAGACGCAATGAAGCACCTTGACAAGATGTTCGAAAGAGTGAATGGAGGCGATAAAAAATGTATAACACCATTGTTTAATGCACACTTCAAATGTAAGGATGAACAAGGTGCAATAAATATCCTCATAATCAATTTTGTAATAGGTGAAACATTCAAGAAAATGAGAAACGTGCTCAAGAATGGTTGTTCCACCCTCACCGTCAAATTTAAAATTTGACAGGTCTTGAATTATCGCTGAAGGACTTTTGAGATTTTCAACTTTGGAAAAAAATATTGGGGTTAAAATTTGGGAAGAATCCATTTAAAGATAAGAAAATTCCAAAAGAATTCATGGGCTTGACATGTCATTTAATGCTCCTTCTAGCACCAAAAACCTATTGATGATGCTAGAAGCTGTGAACAAGGTGAGGCAATACCCCTAATGTGAAGTCCCAATTAGACCCCACACTATTTGAAGTAGGAGCCCCAAGTGTAATGCATGAGAGGTTCTATCACATCGAAGGGAAATAAAGTGAGCCCCTTGGAAGCATTTAATAGTGCTTAGCTTAAAAGAGATGTATGAGCAGTAAAGAGAATCATAAGTTAACCTGAAAAATAGTTCACAAGATAACCATGATATAAATAACATAACAACACACATTCAAAAATATTCATACTAAAGAAAACAAATTAGTTCATAAGCATTAGCATAAATGAAAGAACACATATCGCAAACATAACAAGAATAGTCTTACTACATCCATGAAATAAGCACGAAGACAAGAGAGTAGCCCCAATAGTGGAACATGAAGCCAACACTTGCTTCTCCAAAGAAAGATAATCCTCTTATGCTAACAGGATAAGCATTCTCCAAAGAAAGCTCCCAAGTTGTCAATTCCAAGCACTTTACATGAGTTACGAGGGTGTATTTGTAACATATGAGATTACCATCCATCTTCCTTTGTGACCTTTGCACTCCCCTAATGACTCTTTGACTTCTTTTGTCCTTTTCTAACTAATGACCTTTCATATTCCACAATTGACAGTTGAGCTTCCACTTGAAAAATTTATTTGAAATAGAAAATTAAAAATACTAATATGATAAATAAATCGGTAGATCATAATAAGACAAAATAACATATCAAGCTTGAGTTTGAGGAAACTCTAGCCCAACACATTCAACTTGTAGAGTTTATGTCACATAGCGATGCCAAACTTTGTATTGTGTGATGGTTCCCTCAAAATTTTTGATGGGATTAGGCTAAAAGTGGACTTTAGCGTCCATTTCATCTAGGTATACAATTTTGGAGCCACTTTCTGTTTCCTTATTTAATAAGAAAAACATGGTGTTGATATTCTCAGGTCCACAAATATACTTCTGCATGTTATGTCTATTGTCTTACAGGTCCCTTTTTGTAGGAATCTTCTTGAACTCATCCAAGTATTCTGACATTTCTAGTTTGAATGGATTTATTCCTTTTTCTTCTGAGAGTGTGCTGACTAAAGGTATTTTATGATATTTCACCATAGAATCCACACTATTGTACACCTGTGCATAATAGGACAAGACGTTGGCTATGAAAATCTTGAGTTATTTGTTGCTTTTTATAAGCAGCTAGACTTCATATTTTTCCAACTCAACTTGTTGTCTTGTTTTTGTAACCAACTTAGGTGGTGCACCTTTTTACTTGATTCCCTATTCATTCACTACAGTTATAGATACATGAAAAAATTTGGTATCTTCTGCATTCTCCCTTCATTTCTACTGCATCTCATGTAAGGGGAAAACTTCTTTTCTCATGGTGAATAACTCCTCATAGTTTCTCCAAATGCTAGTACTTCACCAAGTATAGCTACCTGAAGAGTACAACTGTGTAGGAGCTATCTTCTGAACCTCTGTCGGGAGTTGTTGAATCTATTTCCTTGCAGCTTCCAAACTCTTTGCCAGTGTTCTATTCTCGACTATAAAATATTTTGTGTTTGACTTAAAAGCTCTTGAAAATGCCAAGTTGGCTATGACAATAGCTTCAGGATTCTTTCTGGTGTCATTTATAATAAACTTCTCCTTGATTAAAATAGGATGTGTGAGGTCATTTGGAAAATTCTTCTTTCTTGCTTGCACAATTTTCCTCTAAAGCTCATCGAAATTTAGGCTACAAATATCCTCTTCATTATCTGGAGCTTTCCCTTCCTCGGTAGGAGGGAGAGACTAAGTGATGATCTGTTCTATACAAGGCATGATATCAACATCCTGATTCAGTTGCTTTGGCTCTACCTCCATGTCATGAATCACTATCAATTCTTCAATCTCTTGGGCAATTTATTTATCCTGTTGTTGTTTTTCTTCTTCTTCTAGTAGCTGATTTTTCTCTTCTTCTTTGGCTTGCTTTAACATTGTTTCTTTCTCTTATTTTCTCCTCATTTCTTCTTCTTCCATCTTCATTTCCTCTTTTTATTTCTTCTCTTGTTCTTCCTTCTACCGTAACTCTTCCTCTTGCCTCTTTTGTTTCCTGTTTCTCTCTTCTTCCATAGTCGCTTTCAAGGTATCTAGATCTGCTTTGAATTTGTAACTTTGATCTTCTATCAGACTGTGTGAAACCTTCCTTTTTTACTTTATGCTCATTGGGTTGAAATTATTGGATGGCCTTGCTTCTATATTAGCTTCCTATTCTTGAGACAAATGCGATGGACCTTCATGGATGATTGGTGCGTGAGGCCTAGAGACATTGTAACCATTTTTAGTATTTTCCTCCTCTGGCCTAGAATAGGTCTCAGTTGGACAATTCAAATGTATCTTAGCACAATTATTCTTGCAAACACTTTTGGGATCATATGAGTGGTGCACCATAAGATTTAACCTGAAGTTATCCAAATCATTACCTTTAGTTTCTACAACCTTCATATTATTAATTTCGTACTATCCCACCTGTAAATGAAGAGTGGGCCCAGGTGCTTTATTTTTCCTTTGTAAGACTAATGATAATCTTGTGGAAATATGGCACACAATCTCTTGCATGAATAATTTGTCAGTGACATACCCTGGTAAGAGATGTGATTACTTATCAAAACCAAATACCTTGAGGTAAGTGCCATCAGGTGAAGAAAACCAATCTAAAAGTTCAACTACTGCATCCATTGTTTCACATGACATGCAAGGTGGCTCTTACTCTAAGATAATATGGTAAAATACTTTGAGGAAGTGATTAGCCAACTTCTCCATGAATCCTCTATAGCTTCACTCTAAAAACAACTTGCATTAAATATGAAAATAAGGCTCTTTTGGTTTCCAATTCCAACTCATGATAGGGAAAGAATTATGAACACATATCCCACACAACATGTATGCAGACATATAGAATATGTATTTATTTCCCTTGGAAGGATTCTTTGCATTAGTCACATTGATCAAAAGTTGTTGAGCCAAAAAATCCGACCAGTTGAATATATTTCCTTCATTGACAATATGATGCAGAATATATGCCCAACCTTCGGGAAAGGTTCAAGTACTCTTTTGACCATAGATATGACAACATAATACAATAATGTATTGGAAAAAATTCCAAATATATTTATTCTTATATGTGTTTTTGGGTTTCTGGTGGAATTTGGATGGCTCTTTCACCCAGGATTTGATAACATCGTTGGTGCTCAGATAATTGGTGACTCCTTAAAAATGAGAATCCATATATGCTTCTGGCTTGGGAAAATGATACATGAGATGAATGTCATGGGCTAGATATGAAACAATCCACTATCCACTAACACTACTAAGGGTCATGCTCTTTGTATCTCTGTGTGGAAGGATCCACTTGATTATATATATATATATATATATATATATATATATAATGGAATACTGGGTATCTGCATGTAGCTTTATGACTACCTGACCTCTGGACATTTATGTATACTTGTCTATCCTCTAGATCTAATTTGAAACCGTCGTTTACTTTTTACAAGTTTCACATCGACTTCTTGTTTTTTCCCTACCAACAGTTGTCGTCGCTAGGTCATTTTGTGCATGTATGTTTTTCCTTTTGCATGCATATTTCTAGAACATGTTATTCACTTATCTAGCTTACATTGAGGCTAATCTACATTTATTCTGACCCTAGAACTCATATATAAATATTTTCACTCTCCTTATCAAGAAGATCTACGCAATTTTGAGAAATTGTTTCCCCTTCTAACTGCACAATTCACATGCTCAAGGCTCAAGCTTCAACCTTTGAATTTGAGACTACACAATGTGTAGTCACTCACTTGTCCAACTTTCCATTTCACTATTCCAAGCCTCAAGCCTCGACCTTGGCCACTAAGACTATGCAATGCATAGTCTCTTCCATCATTTACCCAGCTGAGACTGCACATTGTGTAGTCTCAAGCTTCAAGCTCCTCCCTTTCCTGTTGAAACTATGCATTGCACAATTCATGAGCCTAGTATGCCTTCCTAAGCCCGGAAATTGTGAAATCCTTCTTACCAGTGAATGTGTTGTTGATTTAATATTGATGAATGAATTGATTTTTTTGATATTATTTGTCTTTTCCATGATTTAATCTTGTGATCCAGGTACTACAATTTTTTTATTTAATCTTTATTTTATCAGTTTTCTTTATCATGCCTCTAAAGAGATTATCCTAAAAATACACTACAAAGAACAACATCAGTGAATTAGTTGAGAGTACTCAAATCACCATTCCTATTATGTCAAATGCTAAACTCTTAATTGAAAAATATTCAAATATCACATGGCGTATAGTTAAAAATTCATTTACAACCACCAGTTTCAAATTAGATCTAGAGGATAGACAAGTATACATAAATGTCCAGAGGTCAGGTAGTCATAAAGCTACATGCAGATACCTAGTATTCCATTATATATATATATATATATATATATATATATAATGGAATACTGGGTATCTGCATGTAGCTTTATGACTACCTGACCTCTGGACATTTATGTATACTTGTCTATCCTCTAGATCTAATTTGAAACTGGTGGTTGTAAATGAATTTTTAACTATACGCCATGTGATATTTGAATATTTTTCAATTAAGAGTTTAGCATTTGACATAATAGGCATGGTGATTTGAGTACTCTCAACTAATTCACTGATGTTGTTCTTTGTAGTGTATTTTTAGGATAATCTCTTTAGAGGCATGATGAAGAAAACTGATAAAATAAAGATTAAATAAAAAAATTGTAGTACCTGGATCACAAGATTAAATCATGGAAAAGACAAATAATATCAAAAAAATCAATTCATTCATCAATATTAAATCAACAACACATTCACTGGTAAGAAGGATTTCACAATTTCTGGGCTTAGGAAGGCATACTAGGCTCATGAATTGTGCAATGCATAGTTTCAACAGGAAAGGGAGGAGCTTGAAGCTTGAGACTACACAATGTGCAGTCTCAGCTGGGTAAATGATGGAAGAGACTATGCATTGCATAGTCTTAGTGGCCAAGGTCGAGGCTTGAGGCTTGGAATAGTGAAATGGAAAGTTGGACAAGTGAGTGACTACACATTGTGTAGTCTCAAATTCAAAGGTTGAAGCTTGAGCCTTGAGCATGTGAATTGTGCAGTTAGAAGGGGAAACAATTTCTCAAAATTGCGTAGATCTTCTTGATAAGGAGAGTGAAAATATTTATATATGAGTTCTAGGGTCAGAATAAATGTAGATTAGCCTCAATGTAAGCTAGATAAGTGAATAACATGTTCTAGAAATATGCATGCAAAAGGAAAAACATACATGCACAAAATGACCTAGCGACGACAACTGTTGGTAGGGAAAAAACAAGAAGTCGATGTGAAACTTGTAAAAAGTAAACGACGGTTTGAAAAAAAGACTTGAAAAAGCTAATAAAAATTAAAATTCCAACTACTATGAAAACAAATAGGTAAAATAACAGTCATAAAAGCAAAAGCGACAAAAGTGACAAAAAGTGACACATGCAAAACTTACTCAGAAAAGCGCTACAAAATAATTCAAGCGCTCCTTGATCTCGTTGGGAAGGCTAGAGCTCTAATGTATAATGTGAAAATTATCTCTAAGAATGTCTATTATACTGTAATATTCCAAAATGGAAAATACAGGAATATAGAACATATGCAACATTCCAAATAAATCAAAACAGGAATATAGCACTAAAATATGGAAAATGTCGAAAATATGTTGCTACTGGAAATTACATTAAGACATCATAATCTATGAGAAGAAAAAGCTAAGCCATATCATTATAATAAACAGCAAAATAAAGTACACAATGCTTCAAAAATGAATGCACTTAAGCCACAAATGGCTAAAATACACTAAAGGAAACTAGCATTGGAAATGTGTGCTGCTACTGTTGTTGCTACAGGAAACTACTGCTATTGGTAAGAAGAACCATGTACAAAAGGCTGTTGTAGTGCTCATAATGATCTAGGATTTTAACGATGGATTCTACTCAAAAAAACCCAGAAAAACACATAAATGGTTTAGCCAGATTTTAACTTTGGATTTTCGGCCCTTTTTGGGTTGCACACTGCACCCCTGCTAGCTAAGTTATGCACTCCCTGAAGACAAATGTTCATATGGGGATGAAATATTGATCTATCAGCTGAAAAAGCACCCAATCAACTCAATAGGTGAAGGGTTGTTCCCTTCACTGGAAAACAAGCTAAAAAACTGGAGATCTCTCTCCTCCACTGCTACACCCTACAATACAACACAACTCTGAACAGAAACTGTGTTGTAGCTAAAGACTAAAGATTGGCCTGATGCCTGGATGTGGGCTATACAACTCAACAATCTCTCCTGAGTAGGATGATTTTGGTATTCCTGCTCGGGAACACCCTTGTACTAAACAGTACAACAAACCCTTCTAAACAACAAAAGCATGCATAGAAATGTCACCTAACAATTTCCCGATCTAAAAAGATCAAAATCAATAATCATCTAACCTACCTTCTATGGCTGCCTTGCCCTTCCTTATATGCATTTTAAGCCTTATCACCTTGGTTCTGACTCATTAAAGACACTACTCACATGGAAAACATCTCCCATTAACTTTGCGTTGTTTCACATTGATGCTCCACTCTCTCTATACCAAAATTGTTGATTTGGTCAACATTGACCTTGTCCAGATGCTTTTGCCCCTGTTCGCACATGGAGGTTCTTTATCTAGCTATCATGATGATCCATTTTCACATTAAGAGGGATTTTATTCCTACAAAAGAGATTTATGGGTCTCCCTACCCACTTATTCTGCTATCTAGAAGACAAAAGAAAAAATGAATATTCCGATTAGCTGCATGCTAATTTAGGAATATTACAGTCCTCCCCTCCCAAATGTTGATTTTCCTCAAGAAACTGCAAGGATATAACTGAATAGCCTTCTCTCCTCCTCCTGTAGCATCCTCATATGATAAGCTACTCCAATGAACAAGATTATTTCTCATCAATATGTCTCCAAGTTGCTCCTCCCAAGTGTATAAGCTAGCCTTTGGTGACAAATCCAAATGGCCTTCATCATGAAGTAGTGGGATATCTATGGAGGAAACTATATGTTGTCTAGAGGCCTTCTTTAGGCATGTAATATGAAATATATTTGGAACCATCATTCCCATGTGAAGCTCCCATCCCCAAGCTATCATCCACACAAAATGAGTCACCCTCCAAAATGACAACTCATAGAAAAACTCCTCCACCTTAGGCTCCTGCAATGTAGCTGGGCTGCATAGTTGAACTTGATAGACCAAATTTTCTATCTCATGTTGTCTCTCTCTCCACTTATGATAAGTGTAGATTGGATACTGATGTTGGGCTACAATAATGTTGCCTTCAAGAGGGAAGAAGAAAACTGGATCCTCAAAGATCCTCCCTCTATTGTCATGAATCATGTGTGCACAAACCATCCCATATATGATGAATAGGACATCATCAACATATGGCATCCAAATGAGAAAGATACTGAAGGTTTCATGTAGTGTTTGAAGGTACCAAAAATTTCCCAAGTGGTCACAACACATTTTTTCTAACTATTGTTTTAAAACATAATATGGCAAGTTGTCTTCCAACCATTTGCTAGTTGTGCATGTCATCTCATCTACTAGAAAATAGTAAATGGAAGTGTGTATCAACTGAGCATAAAAATAATAACACAACAATTTCCCAAATCCATACAAGAAGTGGCTATCTCCATCACTGATATTGGTCTTGCAAAGACCATGAAGCCCAAATAGAATCTTGCCCTCTTGTGGAGCAATGCACTGTATCTAAATAGAAAGAGAATGTAAATACCATGTTAGATGATCAATAAGTGAAAAAAAACAACTCTTACCATGTACTAAGAGTATTTTGATAATGAGATCCATGGATGATCTCTCCAAAGTGTTATGATATGTCTCCATGAGACCCTTTTGAATAGAAAGGAATGAACAATGTGCTGCATACAAAGTCTTCTTCTTATGCTTGGAGATCCAAGTCAAGAATATCATATCATGGTAATAGATTTCTCCATCTACTACTCCATCACTCTCATCTCTTACTTTCCCATCAAGTGCATCATATGTGAAGTGATCCTGGGAACACTCCATCAACAAATCCAAGCTCCCAAGTGACATCGTTGTTGGCCTTTGTGATAAGGGTCCTGTCATCTTATGACTCCATTCTTTGACATGCCAAATGCCAAAATCATCTACCATAGTGCTGCTATATATGAGAGATTACTTCCATAATGGAAGTACCTATTCATCCTCCAAAGCTAAGGAGTAGCCCCTTTCCACCATGATTGTGCCACCATCTACTCCTGAAACATCATGCAAAGTATGGGAGAAAATTAGCCCATACTCTCCCAGAGTATCCAAAGAAAAAAAAACCCGTGTTTCCTCCTCATCTCCTCATCATACAATTCATGGAGTAACATCATGATGATTGACTTGTATAATGCCCCATACAACCAAATATTCTGCTGACATAACATATGGGTGCCATGCAAAGACCCAACCCAAAACATGCCCTTTGAGATAGGATATGTCACATGATGGCCAAACTCTTCAAGAGTAGCTAGCGTAGCCATGCCTCCTGCTTCCTGTCTAGTCAATTTAGCATCCTAATTGCTAACATAAATTATCGACCAGGGCTAGTAAACTGATGAAGTGTGACACACTATATGTGCTTAAGAAACCTACTTCTTACTTCGTTGTTTTGATGTTTTATTGTTGTTTTTGGGGTTTTATGTTTTGATTCTTAGTGTTCTACTCTGAATTAGAAAGATGAGATTAAGTCTAATTAAAAGGAAGGAAAAGGAAATGTTGTCAAATGAATTAAAGCAGAGTTTTATTTGCAAGTTCTGTTCCTAACTAAGAAATGATGAAAACAAAGAGTCCTAATACATGGATATTACAACTTCTAAATGAACATTCATGAAATGAAAAGTAACTCAAAACACTACAACTTAATCTGATTCATTTAGTTAAAGATTTGTTGGAAGAGCTTGTGAAAAAGATTAATTTTAATGCAATGAGGATCTCCTAAAACATAAAAGGAAATGCTGAAACAACTTATAACATTACAACTAAATCTCATTCATGAGTTAGAGGTTTATTGGAAGAGTTTGTGAAAGAGATTAACTGCAATATCATGAGGATCCTTTATCTAAGCAAATGACATGAAAAATAATGCTAAAAGCTATGATTTTAGAAAGCAATCTAAGTAAGGAAATATGACAAAACAGAATTGAAAACAACTTATCTAGAAAATATGCAAATCCTCCTTGAATAGCAGGGGCCCTCTGCTACCAATTTGGTGTAATCCTTCTTCAGCTCCTTAAAATTGTAATCAAAACAACATCAAGGAACTTCTTTATTGAAAAACTCACAAATCTACATCCCATTCCATCTTAAGCTTTGTTACAATTGACTCTCTATTCCTTTCTCTCCTTTTCCTATTTTTCACTATTTTTTCATTACTTTTTTCACTACCCATGATAGGAGAAAGCTTCTCTTATTTATACAAAATATGAGGAGTTATCTCATTAATGGGAGTCCATGAATCTCTCCCTCCATCTCTAGAGTTACAGTCAAAATAGGAAATGATAAGACACATGTCTTTCTAGAGTTTCAACACAACTAAGAAATGAGACACATATCCTCTTAGAGTTTCAATACAACAAGGAAATAAGACACATATCCTCATGATCCCATGATCTTCTCCAACCAAATTCGAATTTGTCCTTAGAGTGCTACATAAGGGTTTTCTAGAAGTCTTCTTTTGATCTACACATGTCAACAATCTCAATCCACTTGTTAGGTATAAGTATATGCACATTATTTTCTAATCTTTAACCACAAATTCACTTAAAAACGCTAAAAATTAATAAAGTTTGGAAAAACATAAATGTGGCCCAACGATAATGAAGTGGGATGAATGTAGTGACATAGTAGTGAAATGGAGGTGATATAATGGACATAATAGTGAAAGTGTAATGGAAAAGAATGGAATTTTCAGGACTCAACATACCCCCCAACTGAAGTTATTGCATGTCCTCGTGCAATATATATTACATTGACTCTTTTGATCTTTGAGCTTTGGCTTAACTTTGCATGATATCATCTGATAACTTCATATTTCTACAAAGTGTTTTACTTGAATTGCAACATGGTTGGTTATTGTGTTACAACCATTTTGAACTTTGCATAATGATATTTTGATTATTTTTGCAAAGTATATCTTTATTGGATTGCATGATGGTTGGTTGTTGTGTGACAACCATGATTTTGTTTGTATCCAATTTATCCTTTAAGCATTTTTTTGAAAAGCCATTGTATGCTCATAATAACAATGTAATAGTTAATATATGTTGGAAGTATGTGGGCTCCTTAGTATGATATGGACATGGTAAGATATGAAGATGAATGTATTCCCCCCCCCCAACTGATGGTATTGACAATTTTATGAAATGATGAAGAGAAATGTTTTTCCAACAATTATCATTCTAGCTTTTTATGGAATTCTATGGTCAAAAGTTAGAAAATGATGTACCTTAATTTACCCTTTGGAATGGATGAGTTGTATGTGTGGTGGCTGCAAAATTCTGATCATATTCTTCTTCAAATGGTTGAACAAGAGGAGTCATGGATAAAGAGATAAGATGACTTTTAATTGCTCCTACTAAAACTTGCTGAATCTGCTTCAAAATGCTGAAAATAATAGTCTTCATGTCTTCAAAACTCATTGGCACAATTCCTACTATGTGAAAAGATGTTCTGATGTTGAACATAGTAGGAAATTGTTGACTTAGTGGCCATTAATGGATGCCACTAGTCAACACGAGAACTCTCACCATTGATGACAATGAGAGTCAAGATGCCCAAACACATCTTACTAGGTATGAATGATTTTGCCGATGTCGAGACACCTAAAATATTTAAGGAACAAGGGAAATTAATGTATTCCCATTGTTTATCAGCATGAGAACTTGCCATTAAGGCATGCAAGCCTCAAGGTGTTTTTACAAAGAACTTAGACTCAAAGGACTATGGACTCAATAATTTGCATTGAAGCAGGGCTTATTTGCGTAATGAAAATGACAAGAAATGGAAGATAAAAATGGAAGATGGCAATGGAGAGTAGAAATGGCAATGGGAAATAAGCATGTGAATGAACCTCTTGCTTTTATTTGTGGGTTATGAATGGACAAAAAGAAATGGAAAGTGGATGTGAATGTAAATGGAAAATATAAAGTGAAATGAGGTGAATGGTTTATTATGAGATATGGATGTGATGGAGACAATAGTATTTGAAAGTTTTTCAAGTGTTTGGATCTGATTTTGCATCAGCATATTTCCTCTTTGTTACTGATCATCCTCTTATGAAAAAAATTGGTCTCTTAGAGAGACACCATTCTCTTGTAGTCATTTGTCCTTTCTCCTGAAACTTGCAAAAAAACTAATACTTCTTCTGCAATGGAATGTAAGATTATCAAAGGAGAGAGGTGATCAATCTCTCTAGTTATGATATTTACACACAAAACTAAGAATTTATATTAATGAAAAAAGTTCTCAAAGGAAAAATCAAAAGAATTTATACCTGTTTTGGAATTAGTGCCTCAAGTTGAATGTTGCTTATTTTCAGCAATTTATTTCATTATTTACCGTTTCAAACTCTAATGATGGATTTCTCACTATGTAGATCTTATTGAGACCTTTCCAACGATACTTGAATCATCAAAATCTGATTTTGTATGAGAAAGTTAGGCTGATTTGAACAATGAGGTTTCTCAACTGCGGAATTGGAGAACAGCTGCGAAATTGAACTTTAGCTGCGGAATGTCAACGGTTTCTATAGCTAAAAATCTTGAATAAAAAGTTAGCTATTCATCTTTCATCATCAGTCCAAAATTAATCAATACCTTCAGAAAAGTGAGCAAATAACTTATTCATTTCATTGATTCAATTTTTTTAATTTTATTTTTAATTTTAATTTTTTTTTCGTTAAAACAAAACAAATAATAAAGAAAATTTGAAACAAGAGCCTTTAGCTGTGCACGCCTAAATAAGACAGACTCGTTGTGCCCAAGTATGCAATCAACAAACTTGGATATTGAATAGGCAATAGGATAGCAGATAATCATAAGGATGTGCACAAGCCACAAAAATTGTTTGCACCAACAGAAAGTCCGTGTTGTGAACATTAAACATATTGCTTGTGGGATAACCTTCCAAAGGGCGAGGACCAGTTGTTAGATTGGATTCAATAGATTTTGTTTTCAATTTAGATTCTTCTTCCTGGATATCAGGAAAACCGGATCATGAAATCCCTCAACTGATTACCAAGAATTAAATTCAAAAACCGTTTTTTCCTCACGCATACAGCGACACAGGGCTCTGAAGAACCAGAAAATTCTCTCAATCGACTAAGAAATTCATAAAACCGTTTTTAGGTTATTTAATTTCCCATGTTCTGAGAAAAACCCACGTCTCAGTTTTTCAAAATTCATCCTCAGTCAACCAAAAAACGTGCTTCAAAACCAAGTGTCAAAAACAGTTACGTTTTTCTGGCAATGGAATACGACTTCTGGTGAATGAAATGATTCGTTGATTGCCACATGCATCGATCATTTGAGTTTAATTCGAAACCAAACTTAGCTTCCTGAAGAACGGTCTCTCTAAATCATGGATTTGTTAAATGATTATGACTTCAGTTTTGCTGTAGTTCTTGAGCAAATTTCTCGTTTCCCTTGGCTTTCCTCTCTGCTTCTCTTTTCTTGCTTCTTTGACAGCAGATTCTTTTCTTATTCAACGAATTTCAATCTAATGATCTCTTTGATATGCAGAGAAATGGTTATCATGAGAGAAATGGTTATCACGAGTATTCTGCACACAATTTCAATTTTGTTAAGGTATTCTCCAGTTTCTCTTGCGGTAGTGTGATGAATTCTGAGCCCAAAGGAACTTGTTCCTAAATTTCTATGGTTTCTTATCAGGATTTGATCCCAGCATATTTTCATCAGATTTGCAGAGAGCTGGGCAGCATTGTGGAACCTTTGATCGCAGATTTTGTTTAACAATTGCAAAGGTTGGATCTACAAAACTCAAATGCGTATATGGCATCTCACAGCAGTAAATCTCTCATAATCAAAGTTTCGTGAATGAAATAAAAATATCCATATCACAATTTAAACTTTACTTCTTTTCAAAATTTGGAGATGAGAGGTTAATCGAATGGATTTATAGGTTGGTGCGAATTTGAAGGCCAAAATCCAAAATTGTTGCGCATTCAAGTTTATTTGCAAGTTGATTGGAAGGTTGAAGCCATACTAGCACACAAATCATTGATTTAGAGATTGCAAAGCCAATTAAATGTTGTTTTCAACGTGTTTTTTTTTTTTTTTTAATAAAATTACATATGTTATATTTTCAAAAATTAAAAATATACATATATATTTTACTAAACAAAACTATTTTTTATTTTATTTTTTAAATTTATTAATAGAGAAAAATAAGATAAGTTTTTATTTTTGTTCCTCTTTTTTTTAAATGATTTGTTATTGAAATTATATATATATTTTCAAAAATTTAAAAATATACATATATATTTTAGTAAACAAAACAATTTAATTTTTTTTTTTTTTTTTTTTTTTTTATAATTGATTTGTTTAATAAAATTATGTATGTTATATTTTCAAAAATTTAAAAATACACATATATATTTCATTAAACAAAACAATGTAAAAAAAAAAAGAATCATTTTTTTTTCTTTTAATTTTTTTTTTTTTTTTAAATCAAATGAAATGATGAAAACAAATTTTTTTATTTTTTTATTTTTTTTATTGATTCAATTGAAATGATGAAGTTTATTTTCTCCCTTTTTTTTCTTTTTTTCTTTTTTTTACATAACAATTCTTTTTCTGATCCTCCAGATCACACAAAGTGCAGGAGGAGAGCATACTCAAGATTTTTTTTTTTTTTTTAAATCAAATGAAATGATGAAAACAATTTTTTTTATTTTTTTATTTTTTTTATTGATTCAATTGAAATGATGAAGTTTATTTTCTCCCTTTTTTTTATTTTTTTCTTTTTTTTACATAACAATTCTTTTTCTGATCCTCCAGATCACACAAAGTGCAGGAGGAGAGCATACTCAAGATTTTTTTTTTTTTTTTTTACATAACAATCCTTTTTCTGATCCTCCAGATCACACAAAGTGCAAGAGAAAGTATACTCAAGAATTATTAATGTTTTTTTTTTTTAACATAAAATTCTCTTTCTAATCCTCCAGATCACACAAAGTGTAGGAGGAGAGCATACTCAAGAAATTATTATTAATTTTTTTAGATGTAAGAAATAAGGCTACCTAGTTACACTTCCCAGGCAACGGTGCCAAAATGTTTAGTCAATTTAGCGTCCTAAATTGCTAACATAAATTATCGACTAAGGCTAGTAAATTGATGAAGTGTGACGCACTATATGTGCTTAAGAAACCTACTTCTTACTTTGTTGTTTTGATGTTTTATTGTTGTTTTGGGGGTTTTATGTTTCGATTCTTAGTGTTCTACTCTGAACTAGAAAGATGAGATTAAGTCTAATTAAAAGGAAGGAAAAGGAAATGTTGTCAAATGAATTAAAGCAGAGTTTTATTTGCAAGTTCTGTTCCTAACTAATAAATGATGAAAACAGAGAGTCCTAACCCATGGATATTACAACTTCTAAATGAACATTCATGAAATGAAAAGTAACTCAAAACACTACAACTTAATCTGATTCATTTAGTTAAAAATTTGTTGGAAGAGCTTGTGAAAAAGATTAATTTTAATGCAATGAGGATCTCCTAAAACATAAAAGGAAATGCTGAAACAACTTATAACATTACAACTAAATCTCATTCATGAGTTAGAGGTTTATTGGAAGAGTTTGTGGAAGAGATTAACTGTAATATCATGAGGATCCTTTATCTAAGCAAATGACATGAAAAATAATGCTAAAAGCTATGATTTCAGAAATCAATCTAAGTAAGGAAATATGATAAAACAGAATTGAAAACAACTTATCTAGAAAACATGCAAATCCTCCTTGAATAACAGGGGCCCTCTGCTACCAATTTGGTGTAATCCTTCTTCAGCTCCTTAAAATTGTAATCAAAACACCATCAAGGAACTTCTTTTTTTGAAAAACTCACAAATCTACATCCCATTCCATCTTGAGTTTTGTTACAAAAGACTCATTCCTTTCTCTCCTTCTCCTATTTTTCACTATTTTTTCACTACTTTTTTCACTACCCATGATAGGAGAAAGCTTCTTCTATTTATACAAAATATGAGGAGTTATCTCATTAATGAGAGTCCATGAATCTCTCCCTCCATCTCTAGAGTTACAATCAAAATAGGAAATGATAAGACACATGTCTTTCTAGAGTTTCAACACAACTAAGAAATGAGACACATATCCTCTTAGAGTTTCAATACAACAAGGAAATGAGACACATATCCTCATGATCCCATGATCTTCTCCAACCAAATTCGAATTTGTCCTTAGAGTGCCACATAAGGGTCTTCTAGAAGTCTCCTTTTGATCTACACATGTCAACAATCTCAACCCACTTGTTAGCTATAAGCATATCACATTATTTTTTAATTTTTAACCACAAATTCACTTAAAAAGGCTAAGAATTAATAAAGTTTGGAAAAACATAAATGTGGCCCAATCATAATGAAGCGGGATGAATGTAGTGACATAGTAGTGAAATGGAGGTGATATAACGGACATAATAGTGAAAGTGTAATGGAAATGAATGGCATTTTCAGGACCCAACACTACCCTATGTCATATATCTGCAAGTGACTCACCAACCTCTTGCTCACCATCCACACCCATTCATCCAAATGTGGGTGTCTCCTACCATGCTCAAAATTGGTATCCCTCCAATGGAGAATGTCATCCTCCCAAATCAAGTTACTACTTTTTCACTTCATGGGATGTTGAAGTACAACCTCCTAGAGATCTCCAAATGAAGACCACTCATCAATGACCAAGTTGACCCCATAAGGATCTAAATATGTTGTAGGCAAAAGCTCCTCATTGAGCTCTGAAGTGCTCATCAAGAAGGATCCATCATAATAATGGGAGATGTTATCTACCATAAGATGTCCTCCATCAACCATCTGCCTATCCAATACTACACAAGTATACTGGTCATCAGAATGTCCCAATACTAGTTGGGCCTCCAACTTATCAATGTTTCTCCATGACATCGTTTTTGATCTCCATGATGATACATAGGTTGTATCATGATCATGTTCAATGTTGAACATATAGTTATGCATTGGATTGTTTAGGAAAATGCTCATCCTATCCTCCAAAACTCTACACTCCAACCCAAAGTGTTGTGTGTTGCTCATCAATAAGAAACCATGATGGTTATATATCTCTTCCTTGAAAAAATCAAGGGTCCTCTACGTAGTTTTAGTCTGCTGCTCCAAATCAGCAATGTGCTTTGACCCTAGGTCATGTATTTTCCATGATGGCATGTCCCCATAATCCTCCATATGATGTGCTGAAATAATAGGAAGGGGAAATATGTGCATACCTTGGTAAAGCTTGGGAACATCTTATAATGCTACAAGGGTTCCTTCCTCTGGTGTGATGACTTACCCAACTACTGATGATGATGGATGCTCCTCTATGGCTGCACCAGCGTTGGTATAAGTCTCCTCCTCCTCATGCATCTCCCGAACAATGCATGGGACTCTAAATGTCAAGAGATCAAGGCCACTTTGCAAGGATGCAAGTGTTCCTTCTCCTGATGCAAGTAATCCTGCAGCAAATGGTGGTGGAAGTTTCTCTTCCTCCGGAATAATAATATGGACCTATTTCCCTTGCTTCTCTGGTCTCTTCATATCAAACTTCTTGATCAACCATTGAATAAAATATGCATATGCAGTCACTCTTGCACGACTCGAATGGCTGAACCACCAAATTTTTTCTTCACCCTCAAGGTGCAATGCTGCAATCACAACAACTTCTCTTTCTCCTACTAGATGTAGCAGGAAGAATGCATTCAACTCCATTCCCCAAGCCCTTACTATGCATGTGGATGACCCATCAAATGTAGACAATAGAAATCTATTGTGCTTTCTTCTTCTATTGCTGCAAGGTCTTCTTTCTTCTTTAAGCCGAATGAACTGTGGGAGTGTTAGATTCTTCTTGAATGCTCTTTATTGAGACTTATATTCTGCAAGATACTCACTCAGAATCTCATGATCTAAGTGTCCTCCATCTCCATGCCTTTTATCTTTCGCTTCAAAAGAAAAGGGCATAGCATATTTCTTTGGAGCTCTATGCAATACCAGTTCTTTCTTCTGCTAATAGGAAGTGCATGGACCTTCCTCATCTTGAAACCCTCTAGAGGTCTCATTGCATCTCTCCTCTTTCATCTTCTTGACCTCCTTGGATAGGTTCTTCATATATCTGAAAAGATATGAGACAAAACTCATTCCTTCCATATTTATAGATCTCTTCTTCTTCTTCTTATTCTTCTGATAGAATATTGGTTGAAACTCACAGGCTGAGCCAAGATTATGCTCTGATACCAATGTAATATTCCAAAATTGAAAAGACAGGAATATAGAACATATGCATCATTCTAAAGAAATAAAAACATGAACATAGCACTAAAATCTGGAAAATGTTGGAAATATGTTGCAACTAGAAATTACATTAAGACATCATAATATATGAGCAGAAATAACTAAGCCATATCATTATAATCAATATAAAAATAAAGTACACAGTGCTCCAAAAATCAATGCACTCAAGCCACAAGATGGTTGAAATACACTAAAGGAAACTAGCACTGGAAATGTGTGTTGCTACTGCAGGAAACTACTACTATTGGGAAGAAGAACCATGTGTGGAAGGCTGTTGGACTGCTCAAAATGATCTAGGATTTTAACCACGGATTCTACTCAAAACACCCAGAAAAACCTAGAAATGCTTTAACAAGATTTTAAATTTGGATTTTCAACCCTTTTTGGGTTGCACACTGCACCCCTACCGGTGAGTTACGCACTCCCTGAAGAAAACTGTTGATATGGGGCTAAAATATTAATCTATCAATTGCAAGAACACCTAATCAACTCAATAGGTGAAAGGTTGGTTCCCTAACTAGAAAAAAATCTCAGAAATTTGAGATCTCTCTCCTCCACTGCTATACCCTGCAACACGACACAACTCCGAATAGAAACAACACTGTAGCTGAAGACTGAAGCTTGGCCTAATGCCTAGATGTGGACTATACAACTCAACAATATCTCCTAATTAGGATGAGTGTGGGATTCCTGCTCAGGAAAACCCTTGTACTAAATAGTACAACAACCCCTGTTAAACAACAAAAGCATGCATAGAAATGTCACCTAACAATTTCCCGATTTAGAAAGCTAAAAATAAATAATCATCTAACCTGCCTTTTATGGTTTCCTTGCCCTTCCTTGTATGCATTTTGAGCCTTCTCACCTTGGGTCCCACTCATTAAAGACACTACTCACATGGATACTATCTCCCATTAACTCTACATTTTTTCACATTGATGCTCCACTCTCTATATACCAACATTGTTGATTTGGTCAACATTGACCTTGTCCACATGCTTTTGCCCCTGTTGACACATGGAGGTGCTTTATCCAACTATCATGATGATCCCTTTTCACATTGAGAGGGATTTTATTCCTACTAAAAATATTTATGGGTCTCCCTACCCACTTATTCATCTATCTAGAAGACAAAAGAAAAAAATGAATATTCCAATTAGCTGCATGCTAATTTAGGAATATTACATATATAGATTTGGGTTGGGTTATGGTTTATGAAGTGCATGTCTAAAATCACTGAAAAAAAGACACATGTCTTAGGATCGAAAAAGGAATTTTGTGCCACTTTTCAGACATTAATTATGAATTCCCTATTTTATAGGGATGACCATTTAGCCTCTTCTGGGAAACTAAACGTTCACATTCGAAAAATGGATTGTGTAATTCCCAACAACAAGGGATTGTATAGATCATTGCCTCAATGAATTGCACAATTTTTTATTGAGAGAGAGGGCTGGTGCAGTTTCTATGCACAATTGTTACCTATCTTTAAGGATTGTGCAGTTTTGATCCTCAAGGGACAACGTAGTTTTTATAGACAAAGGATTGTGCAGTTCCAAGAGGGAAGACTAGCAGTAGGTGCAAGATCAAGGCAATAGATGGCTTATGTTATAAAATTCTTAGGTATCATCGATAAGACTTAGTCACAATCAAAAGTAATACTTGACGACAATGAAAGATAGGTTGCTATGAGTAGATAGGAGGCTCCAAAATCAAGGCATAGGAAAAATTTTGGAGGGGGGTTGTAGTAGCTACAACACAGGGGTCACAACCATAAGGAGCTAGTGACCATCAGTGTGGCTATAGCTCTCCAGCCACATGGAGCACCCTATCAAGCGAGTGAATGTAGTTTATATTTCCTCATTCCCACCCTATAGCTCTAGATCAATTTCTTCTTCTCACATGTGTGAGCTCATACCCTTTAATTTTGGATTTGTACGAACAAATTTTAGACTTGCACAAGACAATCCAAAAGAAGGGAGATAAGAAGATGCTTGATGTGATTTCCAAATGAGGTTAAATTGACTTGTATTTATATGCATCTGAGGGTGCCTAATTTCTCTTTAAAGATACCTATAATTTTGTGGAAATGTGGGATTTCTCCTTAAAAATACATTTTTCCTTAATAAAATTAAATTATTCTAAGGGCTAGGAGGGGTATTTCTTGATGAGGGAGGTTTTCCAAATGAAGAAATTTGTCACTAAGTTGGAAAATTAATAAGGTATTTGACCTCAATCCCTAGTATTTTATAAAGGAATCATAAAGGGCCCAAAAAGAGCCCTATGTTTGTTTTATTGAAGGACAAATAAAATCAGGTTTTTGGCCATTTGTAAATTTGTGTACTTTGTTGATTCTGTTGGCACCCCATAATTTCAAAGACTGAAGACATAACCACAAAGGGAAACATCAAACCGCTTTGGAGTCCAAGACCTAGCCTTCTTGGACTCAGAGAGGTCTCCCTTTGTTAGATATAGCTTTTTTTATAGGGGCATTTTAGGCTAGCTATTAGGGCATAGGTGCTGGTTTGAAGATTTATAGTTGCGGCAGTAGAAGAGGGTGATTGGGCTATGGAGTCAAACAGGTGTAAACAAAATCAAATAGATGGATAACTAAGGTCAGATGCAACTAGGCTAGCTAGCCATGTCAATGGATCCTTACAGCTTGTGAAATGGAAAAGAGGAGGATATTAAGGTTTAACAGGAATGCAGAGCAGACCATCTCTAAATTATACATTCTAGTTTCGACATGGATACAGAGAAGACCGTCTCTGAATTCTTCATCCAAGTCTTAGAGGAAAACATAATGTACTGTTTCAAGACTAAGCAGGGTACCCTGGAGTAAATCCTACACAAAAATTTCTATCAGTAGTAAAGAAAGAAAACAATATGTAAAATAGAAGAATCACAAATTACATGAGAGAAGCACTTCACCACAGATCATAACACAAGAATCTGGAATATAACATACTCATTCATTCATCCAAAAGAGAGTGCTTACAACCAACATAATCTATTACAATGGTTTTTTCCCCTTCTGGGCCTGTTTCATATAGCTAAAGTATGCAGTATTTATATAAAAACTTAAGTCGGTTCCTCTATCTGTTCATTAATTAAATTCAAGCTAAAAATTTTCCAAGTGGAACCATGCAAGTGGTGATAAGAAAATTTTAGCCATAACAGTGGCTTTAGTAGTGTAATGATCAGGATCTAGCTGGAGTGATGGTGAAGAGGAGAGGAAAGATCTGACACCTTGGCTCTTCATCTTCAGAAAACCATTTGTGGGATTATTAAATTTATGAGGTGCTTGGATCATTAGTTGTGTTGATGTGTTCGCTGCCCCTTCGGCTTCTATTGTTATATCACAAAATTCCTGACTCGATATTTTATTTTTGCTTCTACCTGAGCCCTTCTGGCCGTGTTTCCCCTTATTTCTTCGTAGAATGAGTTTCAAACCTCCTATGCCTGGTTGAGGAGGGATGGCAGTTGGAATACGGGGATGGATGATGGAGGACGTCTGTGGCAGAATTGGAAACGATCATACAACATCGGCAGTTTGGGAGGAGGGTGGAAACAAATTTTCAGACGGGGGTGAGAGTGGTAAGTGGTATTAGACAACGGGGGTGCGAAGTAATATTGGGTGCGACACATAGCCTGACGGGTGGTATGGGATACCACCCCTTTTGGATCCCCCCCTTTTGATAAAGTTCAAATGTTGCGGGGAGGCAAAAAATAGATAAGGACAGTCAAATGTAGGTGGAGGAGTGGAGAGGGAGGAAAGGTGGAGGGAAATTAGAGGTGGAATAAAATAGCACACATGTGGGATCCGACTTGACCCTTTTTCTACATGAGTCCTTCCTTTTTTTGTTTAATCCTTTTTCAAACAAAATAACATAAAAACCATTTACCTAGACTTGAAATATTATAAACTTCATCTTGGAGACGTATCACATCCTATCACTTCGCATAGCACAAGACTTAATATTTATTGTTCATACTTATCCTTTCATTTTTGTGATTTGTGATTTGTGATCTGGTCCCACCACATCGCATATCGCACTCCGGAAATTATAACATTTATCTCCTGTAGTTATTTATTAAAACTTGCAGTTTGCGACTGTGATCAAGAAATGGACCCCACTATAAAATTTTCCAAGCAGACAACTGATTTTAGTTAAGAAATGCAAAAATTCGCCCAAGCCATGATATGAAGGGTTTCAAATCATTCGAGATGTATACAAAGATAATATGGCTCACACCAGTCCTGCAGATCGCACTTCGGCAGCTATAACATTTACCCTTGGGTGTTTATCCTTTAAATATTTCAATGTGCGATTGCAAAGAGAGGTAGAGGTTTAGAATTAGGATATAAAGGAAGTGTGAGTGTTTATTGTGGTTTATGTGATCCAAATGGAATGTATTATTTTTGTTGTGCTAAGTATCCAAATAGTAATTAAAATGTGTGCATAAGGTTCTTTGAAGTTTGCAGGTGAAACAAATGGTTTTAGCTTAATTAAACAGATTTCTGTGTAAGGATTAAGTATCTATTTTAACTCTTTATCATTTTACAACAACAAATAATAGATAATAAAACATCACATAGCACATTACTCAGCAAATTTGATGAAGTAGTTCTCCCCTCCTGGGCTACATTTGCTGGTCCAGCTCCCAATGGCATGTCCCTCATATCTTATTGCTCAAAAATGGTAAGTACATGTGAAATAAAGCCTCAATAGGCTATTCTTTCTCTAAAAATAGCTTCAAAATGTTTGAATTAGCCAGATATGACTTATTCATTTGCATAAAACAGACAAAGGATGCTCAATACACTGCCTACACCCTAGTGGCCCTAATGGCTCTTTGATATTCCCCAAAGCTAAACCCACTGAATATGGCATTTGATGGCTCTAAAACCTATGAAAATGTGTTAAAAGTGTCTATAATACCCAAAATTGACTATTTTTGCATCCAAATTGGTCAAAAAACAAAGAAGTTATGGCCAATTTATTTTTTACCCAATGTCCCTTGAAATCCTCCTCCAAAATTGGAGGAACTCCAGTTAACTACGCCATTTTGGTCAGCTCCCCCAAAATGTCAAAACATGCCAAATATGTCGGGACCGTTAGGAGTGGAATTTATTGTTAAGTGGTATGGGAAGTCACATGTGACTGCCGCCCAAACCACCAGTGGAACCGTTCATCTAACCGCACATTAAACTTCCACATTTAATTTTGGGAACGTGGCTACATGCCATGGATTTTAATAACCGTCAGAGGGTTAAGCCTAGGGTTCATGCCGCAGGTCATGTGAATTGTGGGGACTGGCCCCCATTTTCCGCCAACCAATTCTATTTTAAAATTTTGATAATAAATGTGAACTATAGCAGTTAAGATCCACTACGTAGACGGGTCGTTCGGGCCTGTGCACTCACAGGCAGGAGGCCCAGTTTCGACTCCTACAGAGTAATAAATATTTTTCCAACCGAAAAACTCATTCAACCTAGGGCCACGTGGTGGCTTCCGGTCTTGCCACGTGGCACCCTCTGATTGGCCAGAAATGAATGATTCAAACCAATGCCAAATAGATTTCTGCCACTTGTCCTCATTTCATTCACCCTCTAGGGAATATTTCGAGGAATATTATTTTTTCTAATTTTTCCCAAATTTTATAAAGTCAAAATTGGTCAATATATTTTGGAGTTTACTGGGCTTTTCAAAGCTTCATAACTTCTCCATACGACCTCTGTTTTACGAACCATTCACGCCGCCAGAATCGCAACAACGAGACATTTCCGTTCGTTCAGGTTGCAACCACTTCTGAGAACTTTCAGTTTTGAGCATTTCTAAACTTGGACATGATTTCCTGATCACACCTCCCCACTCAGAAGCTTTTGGACCCAAAAATCTCTTTGGACTACTGAACCTGGAGATGAGGAGACTGTGTCCCCACTCTTCCAATCTTAATCCACTGAAATTTCGATGATTTCATTAACTGGAGCTTTTCTTGAAACGAAAATTTTTTCCTTGATTCCATTGACCAACTATTGTTGACTTTGACCTTGTCATGCTGCACATTTTTGAAACTTGAAGAAAATCAACTTATCTTTGCAGTAAACATATTGTTTCTACATTGGTCTATAATCAAAGGAAACTGAAAATTACTTTCACCTTGCATCCTGTCCTTATGGCGATTTTTTGCTAAATTAGCCTTGTACTTGTGTCTATTCCTGACCAAGTTTCCTCACCATTTTACCATGAATTTCTGAAACCAGCAATGATCACTGCTAAAATTTGTGCCTTCTTTTCTAGGTTACTTTTCCCTCTCTTGGAACTTTGCACCTTCTTTCACTGGCACTTTTTTTTCTGCACCGATCGACACCAAGGACGACTGCTGTAACTGTTCGTCATCTTCTTTCAAAGACAACTTGCTTTCAGACTAAAACAACTCATTATTTACAACAACATTTACATGAAATAGATTATGTGAAACTTCCCTTTGTTTAATCATCATCAATGTCAAGTTTTGACTTGTATTGACGAGCCTCTTCATCTACCCTGTATTCACTAAAGAAGAGTCTATTTTTTTGCGATGAGCTCTCACAATGTACTCATTTCCATCCTTGAATAAATGGTACTTTTTATCATGGTGATGGAAGATATCTTTCTTGTCATACAAATAAGGACTACCCAATACCACACCTGTAATATCAAGCGAAACAACATCTAATTCAATCGTGTCAATAAAATGTGTTGTTATTGCAAAGCGCAACATGCACTTCTTTGAAACCTATAAATTTTCATCCTTACAAATCCAACCAAGAGGATATGGTTTTGGATGTGGAATGGTTTCAAGATTTAGTTTCTTGACTAAGTCTTTAGAAATAAGGTTCACTTGTGACCTAGTGTCAAATAGTGTGTCAACCTTGGTATGTTTGGAAATGACCCTCACATGAAATAGTTCAGTTCTCTTCTCTTCACTAGGAGCTTCTATTTGACAGTTAGACATACTAGAATTGGGTTTAGTTTCATTCTCTTTCCCCTTCAAATTCTTTAGTGCCATAGCTGTGATTTTTGTTTCATCTCCTGATTTTGATCCTAGATCTTGTTCAGCTATTGCAACTGTCTTGCCTTTCTCCTTGGCTTTATCTTTGGCTTTAAAACTTTCTGGTTTCAACTCTGGATGAAGCTTCCAACAATGGTCCTCATCATGGCTTGTTTTAGAAAAATGTTTGTACAAAAAATTTCCCTTCTCTTTTCTAGAATTTTCATTACCCTTTTTCCTCCCTTTTTAAACTCACTTTCCTCATTCCCATATAATTTTTGTTTTCCCCTTGCTTCTAAATGTGTGGCTTTAACACAAACATCATCTAAGCTTGTAGGGTTAAACATGGGAATGGTATGTCTTAGGTAAGTATGAAAACCTCCTATATACTTGAGTAAAGTGTCTTGGCTATGCAAATCTATTCCTAGTAAAAGAGCTCTTATTCTAAATTCTTGAGTATAAACTTGAACATTTTGTCCTTTCAACTGTTTAAAATTTTTCCAATCCATTATGGCTTTCTGCATGTGAGCTAATGGATAAAAATGTTGTTTTATTACAGAAATGAAATCAGACCATGATAAGATAATCTTACCATATTTTTTATCTCCTCCTTTGTCTTGGCTTCCAACCAAACAAGAGCTGCACCTTCCATTCTCAATGAAGCTAATTGGATTTTTGTATCATCATCATGAAAATTTTGAATTCTCGAATAGACCTCTAATTCCCTAATCCAATTATCTAGCTTTTCTGCATTAACTTCACCATCAAACTTTGGCAATTCAAACTTAACATCAAGTTTAAGAAAAGGACTTTTACCCGTGTTCTTGACTTTGTGAGAATGATATATTGAAGATGATGTAGAGGTTGACAAAGATGAAGATGAAGATGAGGGTGATGATGGTGACTTTCCATTGTCTCCATTTCCTCCATTACCCTTTTTGGATTTATCTTCATCATTATGGCCTCCATACGATCCTTCTCCTTCCTTGTGAAGTTTGCATCCTTCTCCTTCAAGTCTTTCATTCCTTTCTTGATAAAGGACTCTCACCATTTCTGTCAAATCAAGGAATGCTTTTCTAAACAGCCTTTCTTCCTCTTTGGGATCAACTTCTTCATGGATTTCTCCTTCCCTTGAAGACATGCTTATGGCTTCTTCTGCTTCTCTTGGTGGTGAAATTGAAGGTGGAGATACTGGAACTCTTTCCCTCCTTAGCCGAGGATTACTGTAAGTCCTTGCCAATTGACCTTATCCTCTCTTTAGCTTCAGCCTAGTAAGCATGAAAAACCTTGCAAACCATTAAACAACCTTTGCATAAGAACAATACAGCAAGTGAAACTCTAGCTCTGATACCAACTTGATCTGAATGGAATGTATTATTTTTGCTATGCTAAGTATCCAAAAAGTAATTAAAATGTGTGCATAAGATTATATGAAGTTTTCAGGTGAAACAAATGGTTTTAGTTTAATTAAACATATTTCTGTGTGAGGATTAAGTATGTATTCTAACTCTTTATCATTGTATAATAGTAAATAACAGAGAATTAAACATCACTTAGCATATTAATCAGCAAATTTGATGAATTAGTTCACCCCTCCTAGGCTACATCTACTGGTCCAGCTCCCAATGGCATGTCCCTTACATCTTATTGCTCAAAAGTGGTAAATAAATGTGAAATAAAGCCTCAATAGGCTATGCTCTCTGTAAAAAAAGCTTCAAAATGTTTGAATTAGCCATAGATGACTATTCATTTTCATAAAACAGACAAAGGATGCTCAATACACTGCCTACACCCTGGTGGCCCTAATGGCTCTTTGATCTTCCCCGAAGAAAAACTTGTTGAAGATGACCTATGATGGCTCTGAAACCCATGAAAATGTGTTCATGATGCTGAGAATACCCAAAATTGACTATTTTTTCATCCAAATTGGTCAAAAAACAAGGAAGTTATGGCCAAAACAAATATTTTCCCAGTGTCCCTTGAAATCCTCCTCCAAAACTGGAGGAACTCCAGTTAACTGCGCCATTTTGGCCAACTCCCCAAAAATGTCGAAACGTGCCAAATACGTCGAGACCGTTAGGAGTGGAATTTATTATTAAGTGGTATGGGTGGTCACATGTGACCGTCGCCCAAACCGCCGGCGGAACCATTCATCTAACCGCACAGTAAACTTTCGCTTTTAATTTTGGGAACGTGGCCACATGCCATGAATTTTACTAACTGTCGGAGGGTTAAGCCTAGGGTTCACGCCACAGGTGATGAAAAGTATGGGTGCTGGCCCCAATTTTACCTCAACTGATTCTATTTTAAACTTTAAATAATAAACGTGAACTACAACGGTTAATATCCACTACGTAGATGGGCCGTTTGTGCTTGTGCGCTCGTGGGCAGGAGGCCTGGGTTCGACTCCTATAGAGTAATAAATATTTTTCCAACGAAAAAACTCATTCGTCCTGGGGCCACATGGTGACTTTCGAGCTTGCCATGTGGCACCCTCTAATTGGCCACAAATGAATGAGTCAAACCAATGCCGAATAGATTTCTGCCACTTGTCCTCATTTCATTCGCCCTCCAGGGAATATTTCGAGGAATATTAATTTTTTAATTTTTCCCAAATTTTATAAAGTTAAACTTGGTCAACATATTTTGGAGTTTACTGGGATTTTCAAACCTTCATAATTTCTGCATACGACCTCCCTTTTGCGAACAGGTCACGACGCCAGAAATGCAACGACGAGACCTTTCCGTTCATTTAGGTTGAAACCACTTCTGAGCACTTTCATTTTTGAGCATTTTAAATTGGACATGATCTCCTGATCATTATGTAACATAAATGTATGTATCAAGTTGTCGGTTGTGGGGGTAGAGTTGTCAATAAGGAAAGTTTAAGTGAGAAAATGATATGGCTGGTGGTGGGTGGGAGGAGCTATAACCATGGAATTTCAGACTTTAATATAAAATGGTTTATAGAGAAATAATTCCAAAAGGTTATGCATGTGGGTTTTGGGGTTTGAATGGGATTCAAATCATTTCAGAATATGGAGGGAATGAGGGGGTAAAGAGGGTAAATGAAGTTTGATCCCCATCACACCTTATCAGCAACACTTCCTTACCTTTACTGGATGGAAAGAGAGATTGATTCCTTTGAAGCTCTTTACAGTCAGGAGTTCCCTTTCTTTATCTAAAAATAAATGATAGCCATGAAATATTATTTTTAGTAAAATCCATAAGAAAAACTCAGTCACCATGTGATACTGTAGATTACAGGAATCTAACAGATTCAATGTTGTTACAATTGTACTATGAAAAGTGTTTTGGTTATAAATTCCTAGTGTGTTTGTGTGTTTGGTTAGACATAGAATAGAGTTAGGGTATAAGGAAAATCCAATTGTGCAGTCCCAAAGCGAGATCCAATATGGAGGGGAAAGTCTAGGAGAGCATTTGACAAGATGTCAGATCACCAATAGTGGAAGAGAACAAAGAGAAATAACCTCCAATAAACTCGAGTGTCATAAGATCATGAGAATCCCACAATGTTAGATAAGAGATTAAATAGGTAGAAAATAAACAAACCCTAAAAATTTGATTGTGGGGAGAGTTGAAACTGAACCAAAGGAAATCCAAGTAAAAATAATCAAGCTAAGAGAGAGGATGATTGACCTACGAAAAGGAATGGCCAGCCAACAGGCTAGAGAGCTACCAAATTCATTGGAGTCCAAGTTCCAACTCATAAAAAATTTCTCAACGTAGAGGTGAATTTGAAATTTTTACTCAAACTAAAACTTAGTGCCATGAATAGAAATCATTGGAGAAACAGAATATGGATCGTCTATGAGCTGAATTTCCCCACTTATAAGTCTATTGGGTGCTAATAAATCTAGAGACCAATAATGATATAAGAGGTGCATAATTTCCTTTCTATGACACATGGGACTAAGAAAAGTAGAGCCTGGTGACGAGGTCTCATGTCCTTCGCAAGAAATTCCATATAGTTCCTAGAGTTCATCATTTAAATAAGAGAAGCATATTTCTTTGCTAGATAATTTGTTGCTTGATTTTGTTTCCATATGTGATGTGGGTGGTAGCCTTCAACTTTAAAATTAAGTGAGTCATCAATGTATTTTTAGTTGCCCAGTAGCATGAGGTAACCAATGCAGCTAAGTAGGTGAGAGGATCCTTTGCTAGGGTGAGTAGACTTGTTAAGGAGTGAAAGTGCAAGGGAGGCGTGCCATGTTCTAGGAATTGGAAAATGGTATGTGGGCATCCCCCATGCCTCATTTCAAATTCATACTCAAAAAATTAAGGGAAAAATCTTCCATGTCCCCCATTCATATGCCTATATGGGATGGCAACCTACCCCCCACCTTCTCGCGTAAGAAACATCTCATCCAAGGAATATATTATAATACTTTATTATAATATATTTTAATATTTTTAATAAAGTTACGTTAGGAATATTATGACAATAATAATTATTTGTCTCAAGAGCCATGTCTTGGTTTTAACACCTCACCTTTCCCTTTTTGTGGAGTCTTAGCCCCCCATACTCTTTTCATCCTCTAGTCTATAGTCGTGGTGTCCTTTATTAATACACATGCATTTACATGTTGCTAGGATGTGTGGCTTTTTAGCACATAGCCTCTTTGGCTTGAACACGCATGCCCCCTTGTCTTAAAACACTTAAGTACATTCGCCCACTAACCTAACACATTTATATACACAGAGGCAGATAAACCTCAATCAAATTTATCCCACTAGCCTAATTAACATATAACAACTCACCAACCTAAATATCATATGTAAATTTACAAGACCATTCAGTATCAAGACAGGGATATTACATTCCCCTCCCCTTTATTTATGCATTTTCATCAATGCATATAGATATCAGTACATAAATTACTATTGTGGGAGACAAACACAACTCTCTTTTTTCTGCATTAACAAGTGAAATATTTTTGGTTCACACACCAATAACAATTGCATTAGAATAATGAAACTCACCAATTCATGATCCTTCATAAATAATATATATGCTAGTTTATTGTCATAATAAATTATTTGACAAAAACAATGACCAATTTTTCATTTCCCATTTCTTTAAACTATGGATATGTAGGATCTCATTACAAACTGAAGATATGTAAATATATGAGAAAGCCTTGGATCAATTGTAATATTACCAATTGGAAATAACAGAAATACAAATCATAATAATGTAAAAAACATCAAATCTGAATATGACATAAGAGAGGTCAATATGAAATCATCATTTTATTAAGATATCAACATAAATATACAAAAATATCATGAGGGACAAGCCACTCAAGCAATGCGAACAAGCCTTCAATGATCAAAACAATTAGCACATGAGTTGCTGCAACTATATATAATGTTGAAGAGCAGTTTTAGTGTTGTCTATATCAGTGTAGTTGCTGCTGAATATATATATAAAGGAAATGTGGCTGATAGAAACAAAATAAATTCCCAACAAAGAATATGTGGGCTCTAATACAAGATTTCTAACCAACTCGGAAAACATTTCTAGAAATACCAAGAAATATACAATGTGACAAATAACCCTAGGGTTGAGATGTCACTGCAAACTAGATATGAATAACATGAGGCTATGACAGATCTGAAATGATGATGTCCTCCACCAATAGTATTTCTAAATAAAATTATAATCCCTCTACTTAGAATAGACCCTCCCGATGAGCTCAATGAACCCTCCCGGCAAATTCCTCCAAAAATAATGCAGTTCAGAATTGTGACTGCACTGTGAGGGATGGTATATGATTTGCCTAATGCCAAAGATATGAAACTATGCCCAAGATCCCTCCTTGTTGATCCTCCAATGGATAGGCTACCTCTCCACTGAAAAACAAGCCCAGAAACAACTCTATGTGATCCTCCTTTGCTGCACCTTGCAACACAACCCAGCTCTAAACAGAAACTGAACTGTAGCTGAAGGAGGTAGCTTGGACAGAATATCAGAATGAGGAAATTTAGCTCAAAGAACCTCTCCTTCCCTAAGGATGAGGTAGGGATTCCTGATCAGGAACACACTTGTGCTAAACAGTACATCAACCCTGCTAAATAGCAAAGGAATGCAAATTCTAAACAGACCAATATCAAATGATAATATAAAACATGAACAACAATGGTTTCCATCCCCTCCATATATAGCATGAGAGCCTCCTCACATTGGGTCCCATCCATACTTTCCACTAAGCTCATGCAATTTTTCCTCCACTAAAACTGTGTTGTCTCATCATGAATGCCACTCCTCCATGACAACGATATTGATTTTGTCCAAAAGTTATTGAATCAACATGTTCCAATCCTATTCACACCAGGTGCTTAATGTTCATACCTCCTTTCACTTCCGGTGTTCTGTCTCCTTCTAAGGGGTTCATGGTCTCGCCTGCTACCTGGTAAATCAATTGTTCCTAATACTTCCATTTAGGTGAAAATATTTTGAATATATGGTTCTCTCCCAAAAATGTTTCCCAGCCCTCAAGCTAAAGGTGGGAGAAATTCCTCCCTTCTCTTCTTTGTGGGCACCTATGATGATTTCCTGCAGTCACTTATTAATCTGCAATAAATCTTCCCTCTAATGATTCCTCCCAAGTATGCAAAACCAAATGGTGTACATCATGAGAAAGTGGAAGGTGTAAGTGGAAACCTTCTTGTTGTATAATGGCCTCCTCAAGGTAGGAGTGATGATAAAAATAGGGAATCTCATCCCAAATGAGAGTCTCCCATACCCGTGCTATCATCCAAATGAAATGAGCCATTCTAGGTAGCTCATCAAAGAAATCCTCAACCCCTGGTTTATGAATTGTGTTGGGGCTGCATGGAGAGATTATATTTTCCCCTTCAAGTTGTTTCTCTCTCCATTTATGGTAAGTATGGGGCTGTTGATGACCTTGGGCTGAAATTTCATGGCCTCCAAGAATTTTCCAAGTTACCCCACCAAACAAATCAGCCATGAAGTGCCTCCTCCAAGAACTCAAGTTCTTCAAATGGCTCCTCCCACATGAAGAAAAGAGATGTAGTATGGAAATCATGGTTTGCCCACTGTTTCTCCTAAAACATAAAACATGT
This sequence comes from Pinus albicaulis, assembly GCA_034641835.2. NCBI lineage: Eukaryota > Viridiplantae > Streptophyta > Pinopsida > Pinales > Pinaceae > Pinus > Pinus albicaulis. The sequence continues at coordinate 1,054,660,345 of CM076575.1, read as the reverse complement.
AAATTAGGGAGAATCATACTCCCAATGGGCACCCTCAACTCATGTGCCACCCTCCCAATATAGTTTCCCATAAATATAAGAACATCTCCAACATATAGAAGAAAAAACCAATGAAAAAAAGTTTCCATAGGACAACCAGGAGGTGGATCATAGTTCCACATATGGAACCAGAGCAGTGCATCCCTTTCCTACCTCAAAAAAAATAATATCAAGCGTATTTTCAGCCACTTTATTGCTACCACAATCATCCTATAAGATAGGATCATGAACGTAAAATGTGGTGCCAATTGTGCACACCAAGAATCACGTGGCTTACCCCACAAACCACCAATAGCATGGCCAACATCAACAATGCTGAAAAAGGCCTAAATTACATCAAAAAATAATAAACAATAATGGATAATCCCCTTGGTACAACATGCTACTCATATAAAGTAGAGGAGTAAAAATCATAATGCAAAATTGTACCTACTCTACCATGTACTTTGGTCATTGAGCTGAAATGGCTCAACTGAAAGCTCTCCCTCACCCCAAATGAGTAGGGAATTGGTTGTGAAATCTTCTCCATCACCATCCTTAGATATGCATCTCTCCATATGCTAATATATATCCTGCTGGATGCCCTCCCAAGTGAACTCCTCCATCAAAGAATGAAATGCATCAAAGTGCATGGAAATAAAGTCCACGTGTGCTGCATGTAGTAGCTTCGTCTTGAGCTCAGAAACTCTAGTCAAGAAGACCCTGCCATAAGAATATATGACCTCTCCAACCACCATGTATCTGTCATCTCCCTCTGGGTCATCAAGAATCATGTAAGCACCAAGATTCTTGGAGTACTCTACCAAGAGTTGAGATCTCCAATATGGATCAATCCTCTTAAGAGACATTGCTGAAGATCTAAAATGTGAAGCTCCCCACATGCTATTGTCTTCTCCTTTGACATCCCCCATGCCAAATTCATCCTCCCTAATGCTGCCATGCCCATCATGTAGCTGCTCATGCTCAAATAGAAGTGGTGTCTTTTGTAAGTTGGCCTCCCATGAGAAGCTACCATCCAAAAATAACCTCTTGATCTTGGCCAATGTAAGCATGAGTGGCCTCCATCTACTCCAATGCATGGAGGATTCCTTACTCAAAGGAAGTACCCTCTGTTTCTCCAAATCCATGGAGCAGCTCCCTTGCGCCATGAAGGTGCCATCCTCCATCCCTGCAATAACTTCTGTCAGCGCAGTATATGTAGTGAGAGTGGGTAATGTTGAAAATGGGAGAATGTCTCCCTCTTCCTTAAGTCTATCCCAAAATCTCTGCACTATACTAGACTCCTCCAAGGTATTCACCCCCCTAGAGTCTAAGAGTGGTGAACCAAATGGCAAGATGTCTCTCACCAACTCTAGATCTGGTGGCCTCCCTGGTGGAATGCCCCCATGTAGTGAGACATCAAAATATGAAGTGGACTGTATATATGAGTGGATTGATTTGTCCATCTCTTCACTGCATAATACAGTCTCCTTCTTGGGTGCAGAAACCTCCTGAAATAGATAAGGGTGAATGCTCATCATCCCTTGATGCTGATCCTTCTTTTCCTCCATCTCATAATCCACAATAACTTATACATGCTACTCCGGAGTTGTGCTTTGGTTCCCACATGTTAAATCATTTAGAACTCCTTGCAAAGACACAAGGGCTCCTCTAATGGAAGAAATGGCTCCCTTCCCACCTCCATATGGTGATGGTTCTTCTCCCAATGGTACAACACTGTTAGCTCTTCTCTTCTCATCCTCTTCATCAATATTTGAGAATGCCTCATCATCAATGAGAGACCCTTGATCTTGGTCTTCCCTTGAAGGAGGAACCTTCATGTCTTCATCTATAGAAGAGGGCTCATCGAGAAATGGGGATCTTGCCCTTAGAAATGAATCATGCATGTTTTTATCCCCTTCAACAAAAATTAGGAGTGTAGTTGGCAAAATAGATCTCTCCAACTCATGCAAAGGTTTTGAGTTTTTGGGTTCAACAAATGATTTTTTACAATGTTTAATATCAATTATTCTTACTAATTTCTTAGTGAACCCAACATAAGAGTTTACATTTGCATGATTAAATGAAGCATAACTACAAAACCACCAATCATGGGCCATACCTTTGAGGTGCAGCGCTTCTACTCTAATGCCCTCCTTTTCTGAAACTTGGTGTAGCTAGAAATAGGAATCTAGCTCCTTCACCCAAGCTTTGGTTGTGCACTTTGCTAATCCATAAAATTTAGATAGAAAGATTCTACCTATCTTGCTTCTATTATGGTTTCTGGATCTTCTCTCTTCCTTGAGTTGGTAAAACCCTTGGAAGTCCAAGTGCTCTTTAAATCTCTGTGAATGAGACTCATACTCCTGAAGATAGTCACTCAAGGTCTCCTTCCTTGGTGCATCTTCTTCCTCCATCCTTCTTGCAGTGAATGTGGGAAATAAATTCCAATGTGGATCCGCATGTGTGGCTGAATTCTCACATCCATCATATGAATATCTAGGGCTTGCACCCCTTTCAAACCCTATTGGAAGTTTTCTACCCTTCTCCCCTTTCATCTCCATGAGATCTTCCTTGATATTTTTCATAGTTTGGAAAAGAAGCTGGGAGATCCTCTCTTCCTTCATTTATCCAAATAATGGAGTCATGCCTTTGTTTCTTCTATAAAAATTCTCTTTTCTATTAGAATAATCTTCTCCTTCAAATGACATAATGTCTTGGATGCAAAGTTGAGCCAAGATTATGCTCTGATACCATTGTAATATTCCCAACTAGAAATAGCAGTAATAAAAATCATAATAATGTAAAACAAAACAAAAAATGAATATGAAATAAGAGAGGTAAATATGCAGCCATCATTTTATTAAGATATCAGTAGAAATATACAAAAATATCATGAGGGACAAACCACTCAAGCAATGGGAACAAGCCTCCAATGATCAAAACAATCCGCACATGAGTTGCTGCAACTATATAGAATGTTGGAGAGTAGTGTCAGTGATGTATATGTTAGTGTAGTTGCCGCTGAATACATATATAAATGAAATGTGGATGATAGAAACAAAAGAAATGCCCAACAAAGAAGATGTAGGCTCTAATACAAGATTTCTAGCCAACCCGGAAAAGATTGCTAGTGTTGAGGAGGTAAATCCCCTCTGCGAACAGAGGCGATCCCTACTAGCCCAGATCGGGTCTAGCAACAATCAAACATGCTACAGTGCAGGTTCCTAATTGTAAATAAACCGACTTGCGAGGAAGGCTTACCTAGAATCCAACGATGTCGTTTGTAGAAGAGGTGGTGCTCCCATTCCTTCGCCCTGGCAGATCACAGCCCTCACGATCTCTGTGATCGGACACCTGCACATGCAAGAAATGACACAAACGCAAGCATAAAATCCAGTGCATACAACTATATATCAGTCCAAGAGGATATAACTCATGAACATGATCAAGAACAAGAGTGGAACCATAACCGATAGTCGCTTATCATTAAAGAGTCAAAAGAAGAATACAACCATAGCTTCGACGCAACACTCTCCTTTAGCGGGTCGTCAGCACAACACGTCTCGATAAAGCATGTCAGGGATGGGACAAGCCTCTCTCTCCAGATACTTAGCAATAGTCTCCTTGCTTGGATTTGGCCTTAGGGAATCAAGAAGGCTTTTGCAGCATGAAAGCTCTTGGGAACTTAGAAATTCTGCCACTCTTTAGAACTAGCTTGCAAATGGAAATAGGCAAGATTTTATAGAAGGAGGAAGGGGAGTTGGGATCCCTATAACTATGGGATTGGCCCTATCATCAAGGAAGCTTCCATGAGAGGTGGAAAACTACTTCCTATCCATGGAAATCCGTAGCCAAACCTCCCAACTCAAGATAGAAATCAGCCCAGTAATTTGTTAGGATGAAACTTCCGCCTTTTATTTAAAAAAAAAACCTCTTAATATGGTTGGCATGGGTGCGGCTCTATGACAGAGTGCCAATTTGCGTGCCCTATTTGGAGGATTTCCCTCTTGGCGCGAGGGCTGAACTATGGAACTGCGCCAATGAAAAAAGAGCTATTTTTAGGGTTTTTTGCAGGGAGATGTCTTTAGGGAAATTGAAGCTCATCTTCAGAGGGATGCAATGAAAGTATTTTCAAGTCTTAACTCTGCCCACAGGTCACGGAATGAGCCCTCCAATGTGCGGGATGGGGATTGTAGGGACGGTGACAAATTGCTGTGTAACAGATGCCCCCTAAAGCATGAGGCCCGAAAGAGAGAGAGAGGGGTGAAATGCTTTACGAGAACATGCCGACCGAAAACACTGCCATCGGAAAACCTGCGGAGCAAAGTACAACCGATGTCTCAGATACATGATATATATGTGTGGTATGGGTGCAGCCATCCATAACAGAGCGTACGATAATCTAGATCCAAGGCATGGACGCAACCATCCAATGAAGATCGATAAATAGACTCAGGTATGGTCGCAGCCATCCAATCGGTGAGTCATGTACATAATGATAATAATCCACAATCGCAGCCTGGATTACAACAGACACAATCCAGGGTCTTGCGCTCCATCTCGACCCAAACAAGTACAAGTTCAAGCATGTGAATATGTGAGCTGAAGTCGAACATGCAAGAACATCGTCTGATTACCAGCCAATAATGAAAGCCGTTAACAGACGCGAAAGGATACATAATAATAATGACAATGGCCCTCAAGGTACTATAGGTACAATCTACAGTGTGTGAATTAATGAGCTGGTGTCGAACACCCGTAGAATCACTCGATCGGAGGCCAATGATGAAAACCTCACGTCGAATGCGACAAAACTACCATTGAGGCATGCAGGCTCCAAGGTACCATGAAAGAGTCTCTAGACCATCTTCCTGGATAATGAGCTGAGGTCGACAGGAAGTGACATTGATCGAAGGTGGGCCATAATGTTTCCCACATCATCGACATGAGACAGAGGAGCATAATGTTTTTGTGAATCAAGATTATATGAGAATCAGAGGAAGGTTGATACTTGCAGAGGTCAACTTCTCTTGAACATGTAAATGGCACGACAGTGGACTTGGCAGTATTTGACATCAACGGATCAGAGGTCATGGTGACGAGGCAATGAGCAGATGAGAGGTAAAAAGGGATTATCCAAACCCACGGAGGCAAAGTGAAGAACGAGATGAGATGTCCCCAACCTGACACGGATGCAGATAAGTGCCATGTTCAAGAGTGACATACTGCCGGCACGACAACGATACTGGTTCCATTTTCCCCCACCATTTCTGGTGAGTACCCCAATTATTTTTTATAACAAGCTTGAAGGGGATAGCATATGCTCGTAATATAAGTCTGCCCTTCGGGCGAATCCATCCTAGTACATTTAATGAGCCCTAGGAAGGAGTGACTCGAATAACGTCATTTCGACTGAATCTGATGTCATCAGGGTTTAACGAGTCTGAAAAAGGAATAACTCGACGTCTTTTCATATTTAGAGAGTTTGAAAAGGAAGCAAAAAGTAAACTCCAGTGGTCCCTTTTCTTAGATAGTTCCCCAGACCCGAAAAGGTAGAAAATAATATCCGAGAAAACCTCCTAGTCGCGATAGGCTAGGGTATTCCTTTTTCATAAATAATCCATCCCAGCCCGAAAAAGGGGTAAACATATACTGGGTAGATGTCGATTTGTGTCCACTTTAACGAGATCGAAACGACAAGGGCCTCAGCAATCTTTTCATGTTTAGAGAGTCAGAAAAGAGCTGAAAGCTGACTCCTCCTGGAGGAACGAGTGGTATAAAGGGTAGCAACTGGTTCCGGTAATCGTGGAACTGCTCAATACAAATAAAGGTCAAGAGGCTGGCTAACAAAGACCACTCATCGCAGCGGTTCCTCAGGAACGGGTAAAACAACCAAGTGAAGGCATATGATCGGCCAAGCAGATGGAGACGATGGAATGAGAAAAACAAGGCTCATCTAGCAAAAACAGGCTAATAAAATGGCAATCACAACGGGTAAAATGGGGAAGGTTTCATTTTTACACAAGCTTGAAATTAGGAAACTCTGCTTGAAGTTAGTTTCATTTTTACACAAGCTTGAAACAAAGATAAACTATGCTTGAAACCGGTTTCATTTTTACACAAGCTTGAAACAGAAACAAAATATGCTTGAAAAAGTAAGCATGCCCCCAGCATGGTGACTCAATTTGAGGTACATGCCCCCAAGCTTCAGTCCATATGAAAGGCAGATGGAGTGAAGGTTCAAGTTACGAGATCAAGAGACAGACTCGACTGGGATTTTACGAGATCTGATCAAAGAATCGAATTGAACAGGAACATGTTTCATTGTTTTCACGAGGTTGACACATTAAAATAACTATCCTCGGAAACCCATGTTTCATGGTTTAAGGAGCGTGGCACAAGACAAGGAACTATGCTCCCCAACCTTGTTTCATTTTTTAAGGAGCTTGACATAAGACAACGAACTATGCTCCGACCGACCTCATCATAATGAACAAGAAGTCATCGCTTCCAAGAGTTCCACTCCTGATGGAAGGAAAAAATCCTGGAAGTCTGGACCCAATGCCCCCAGCACCTGATGCATGACGGCATCATCACTGAGAACAGGCATGGGGTAGGTAGCCACATAGTTGACCTGCGGTGGGGCAGATACAACGGGTGGATAAAAACCAAGAAGGGATGATGGCGGGCTAGCTGCCACATCAGGACCAAAGAACGAAAGCTGATCAATGGTCACGATCCGTCCTTCATGCGGAAAACAGACCACACGAAAAAGGGAGGAGACGAGCGCTCCCATGGCATAGGTGTAATCGCGCCCCAGGAGCAGATTAAAATCTAAGGGGCCTGGAATGACCATCACGTCCATATGGATGGTTTTACCTCCCAAAGTAACGAGTAACCTTGGAAGGATCCCTAAAGGTTGACTAGTTCTTCTATTGAATGCCAACAGATTCCGCGTAACAGGCGCAAGCGGCGGCGAACCGAAAGCTTGCTAAGTAGTTGAGGATAAAATACTAACAGACGCACCTTCGTCTATAATGGTGCTGGGTACAACCAGAACAAAGGCCTGTACTGTTATCTCGAAAGGCACATAAGACGGAAGGCGGTATCCCGCAAATCGATTCCAATCAAAGGAAGTGACCAAACTACTCGGAGGGGCTACCATCGAACCGAGAAGGTCTTCCCCTGGTGTTACGGAAGAAGAAGGAGAATCCTCCACGACCTCCATCTCGAAGGCGGGTGGAGTATCCTCTGGGACCTCCATCACGAGAGGTGGAGGAGCAGCTTCTTGAGGTATAGGGACAAGAGAATCTTTCTCCAAGTCCGAGGAATCTGAAGAAACAAGAAGAACCTAAGGGATGTGAGGTCCACTCTCAACAGAAAAGACCTGGTGCACCGTAGAAGGGGCCAGCTCAACCGATCCCACGACCAATGGTTGGTCGGGGATGGATTCCTGAATTTGAATTTCCGAGGGAGCGAGATCAACCAAGGATGAGTCTTGACCAATCATGGCATCAGCAGGTGGAAGACTCAAAGAAAGTTGTTTATAACCAGCCAGGAGGCATGGTGTAGAAACAATTGAGTTGTCCAAAACTCGCTTGGCTTCATCCATGTACGGACAAAGTGGAATGGCATGGTGCCCTTCACGCAACTTACAGGGATTGGTAATCTTACCCTGCTTCTTAGGTGCCTTACCAACACCAGTTGAAGACGTGCCCCCAACCTGACTCCCAGAAGCCAAATGCAATGGCGGGTGACCGTTGGACCATACTTCGAGCACCTTGGGAATGCCAGGGCAGTCTCGAAGAAGATGGTCTCCCGTGCACAACATGCAAGGGAACTTGACTTTCCATGGAGGGTTGGGAGGTTTATCGACGGAAGGCTTCTTAGGCACAATAGCTGCAGAGCTAGCCTCTCCTTTATCGAACTTCTTCTTCTTTGTCTTCTTCTTCTTCTTCTTCTTAGCCACCTGGTTACTAGAATCCAGACTTTCACCAGGCGAAGTAGAAAGACGCGACGAGCGAAGAAGGAGAAGGCCCTGTGAAATCAACATGATCAAATTCGAGTACAGAAGAACTAATTGAACGATGGTTGAGACATTCGAACCACATGGGTTGAAAACAACCAAACGAGCAATAACGATTACCAGGAAGGACAACGTTGCCATATAAAAACATAACATTTCCAAAAGGAGGAAAATGACCAGGATTCCCATCGGAGGGGATTCCTTGGTTGGTGAACTCCAGAAAAGTTTCCATTAGAAACGATCTTCAGAACAACACCCTAAGGAAACTAACCTTAACGAGGAATATTTCGTGGGTAGTTAATTTTTATGACATTGAAACAAAACTCTACCGTTTCATATTTTAAGAGTCGAGAAACAAGAAAAAGGTGACTCTATCACTTTCAGATTGGAAACAAGCGTGAAAGGACAAGCGCTTGATGACCTTTTCAAATTTAAGGAGTCAGAAAAGATCGAAATGACTGTTCAGGTAATCTAGGCAAAGGGTGTACCAAATAACCGTGAACTGCAATATACACCTTGGTTTCAAAATGAAAGAGAAATCAACCAAGGACTTAACATACGTGCAAGCAATCTCCCTGAATGCTGTGTCCGGTGTATCACAGGTATAAGGCAGCAGACTCGGCTTCCTACGGATAAAGGATAGCAACCTAGTGGGGTCTCCCTTTATATACACGACGGTACGGGGAGCACAAGTCTGTACTAGCGCTGTCTAAAGGCAAGAGGCGAACGACAGCTACTAGGTTTAACGACACCGGAACACGTCTCTAACCTAGACCTCTAAATGTTTCGTTAATGTTTCAATGCTTCCTTAGGTAAATTGAGTAAGTTTTATGGTTGATATTCAATTATGTTTCGGTTTCAAGGCCCTAGCGAGTGTCATCTGACAATCTCCTATATGTAGCTATATAAGAAAAGAAAACTTTTCAATTCGATGAATGCTATCTAGTTAAGGGAAGAGCTTCAAACAATGATGCAACAAACAACAACACTGTAAACGAAATTTTTCCAAATTAGATGACTTTCACTATCCAAAAGTAATTTCAAACATTCAACGATGTGAATAATGCAATGTAATCTATGCAAAACTCTCTTTTTCGAAAACTATGCAATTGTAATCTATGCACAATTTCATTTTTCCTTTTAAAACGATAAGAATGCACTTAATGAATTTTTCAATGAAATGAGAATCTACTTAATGCACACTTTTAATAAAAGAGAATGCAATCAAAGCGATTTCTAGTTTTCAATCATTAAACAATGTGATCTAAGTTCAATGATAAATCTCAAGGATACTTTTCAATGCAATGTGATCTAATGCATTTTAACAAAAAGAAAACTATGAGATGAAAACTAAAAGAATGCAAATCTCCTTAATGAAGGATGAATGCAAAAGAGATGTAAACAAACACTAAGAATGCAATCGTTGTTTCAAACACTTTGTAACGATATCCCTCAAAAGGCGACAAGACATATGAGGTCAAACACAAAGAGGACTTCCAAAGCAAGAGATGAAAACAAGGCATTCATTCCCTTTTACATCAAACAATCATGGAAAGAAGACATTTCAAACAATGAGCAATGTAATCTATGCTCATACAGTGAAAAACCGGAAGGGAAAGACACACTGGTGAAGGATTTAGGGAAAAAATCTCAATTTTCATACACCCTGAAATTGGCTCGATTTGTAAATTGACAACTAGCGCCAACTGGCGCGACTTGCACACTGAAAACTAGCGCCAATGGCCAATTGGCGCAGGTTTCTAACTGACAACAAGCGCCAACGCCTAAAAATGAAAAAACAAAGAATTTCTCCCAACCAAGACCAGACTCACCACTTCCAGCAGAATCTCCAAGACTCAAATGAACCATGTAATCTAGGCTCAAGGCGAGGCAAAGCTAAACACACAGATCAAGTTTAGAAAGCTCAAAATAGAGCAAACCCCAGCAGTTCCCAGCACTGGCGTGACTGTCAGGTTGAAACTAGTGCCATATCAAGATTGGCATGGGTAATAAATGGACAACTAGCGCCAATTGGCGCAACTGTCAGGCTAAAAAGCGCGCCAGTCAAGTTTTCTATGCCAAAATAAAAAAATAAGCAATCTAAGATCAGACCAGTGATGTTCAAGCTATCAAAGACCCAAATTCACAGAAAGAACCAGCCCAGAGAGCTGACCAAGAAAGCAAGGCCAAGAAATTGACCAAAAAGAGAAGACAATAATCCAAGTTGTTCAGTTCGTAAACTAAACCAGAGATTGACTGAAGCAGCGTTGATCTACTCTGCTAATGCAGAGAAAAAGCATTTCGAAGGCTATCTGGCTGCACTTCAGGCTCCGTCTATAGCTTACAAATCAAACAACAAGCTGAATCCCCAATGGAGTCGCCAAATTTTTGAGGAGGTAAATCCCCTTTGCGGACAGAGGCGATCCCTACTAGCCTAGATCGGGTCTAGCAACAATCAAACATGCTACAGTGCAGGTTCCTAATTGTAAATAAACCGACTTGCGAGGAAGGCTTACCTAGAATCCAACGCTGTCGTTTGTAGAAGAGGTGGTGCTCCCGTTCCTTCGCCCTGGAAGATCACAGCCCTCACGATCTCCGTGATCGGACACCTGCACATGCAAGAAACGACACAAACGCAAGCATAAAATCCAGTGCATACAACTATATATCAATCGAAGAGGATATAACTCATGAGCATGATCAAGAACAAGAGTGGAACCATAACCGATAGTCACTTATGATTAAAGATTCAAAAGAAGAATACAACCATAGCTTTGATGCAGCACTCTCCTTTAGCGGGTTGTCAGCACAACATGTCTCGATAAAGCCTGTCAAGGATGGGACAACCCTCTCTCTCTCCGGATACTTAGCAATAATCTCCTTGCTTGGATTTGGCCTTAGGAATCAAGAAGGCTTTTGCAGCATGAAAGCTCTTGGGAACTTAGAAATTCTGCCACTCTTTGGAACTAGCTTGCAAATGGAAATAGGCAAGCTTTTATAGAAGGAGGAAGGGGATTTGGGATCCCTATAATTATGGGATTGGCCCTATCATCAAGGAAGCTTCCATGAGAGATGGCAAACTACTTCCTCTCCATGGAAATCCGTAGCCAAACCTCCCAACTCAAGATATAAATCAGCCTAGTAATTTGTTAGGATGAAACTTTCGCCTTTTATTTTTAAAAAACACCTCTTAATATGGTTGGCGCGGGTGTGGCTCTATGACAGAGCACCAATTGGTGCGCCCTCTTTGGAGGATTTCCCTCTTGGTGCGAGGGCTGAACTATGGAACTGCGCCAATGAAAAAAGAGCTATTTTTAGGGTTTTTTGCAGGGAGATGTCTTTAGGGCAATTGAAGCTCATCTTCAGAGGGATGCAATGAAAGTATTTTCAAGTCTTAACTCTACCCACGGGTCACAGAATGAGCCCTCCAATGTGCGGGATGGGGATTGTAGGGACGGTGACAAATTGCTGTGTAATAGCTAGAAATACAGATAAATATACAATGTGACAAATAACCCTGGCGTTGAGATGTCACTGCAAACTGGATCTGAATAAAATGAGGCTATGAAATATCTGAAATGATGATTTTCTCCTCCAATATTATTTCTAAATAGAAGGTTGATCCCTCTACTTAGAAATAGACCCTCCTGATGAGCTCAATGAACCCTCCCAGCAAATGCCTCCAAAAATAATGCAATTCAGAATTGTGACTACACTATGAGGGATGGTAGATGGTTGGCCTAATGCCAAAGATTTGAAAATATTCCCAGGAGCCCTCCTTGCTAATCCTCCAATGGATAGGCTACCTCTCCACTGAAAACAAGCCTAGAAACAACTCTATGTGATCCTCCTTTGCTACACCTTGCAACACAACCTAGTTGTAAATGGAAACTACACTATAGCTAAAGGAGGTAGCTTGGCTAGAATTCCAGAATGAGAAAATGCAGCTTAAAGAACCTCTCCTTCCCTGATGATGAGGTAGGGATTCTCGATTAGGAACACCCTTGTGCTAAACAGCACAACAACCCTGCTAAACAGCAAAGGAATGCAAAGTCTAAACATACCAATATCAAATGATTATCTAAAACATGAACAACAATGGTTGACATCCCCTCCATATATAGCATGAGAGCCTCCTCACTTTGGATCCCATCCATACTTGCCACCAAGCTCATGCAAGTTTTCCTCCACTAAAACTACGTTGTCTCATCATAAAGACCACTTATCTATGATAGCGCTGTTGATTTGGTCAAAGTTGACTGAATCACCATGTTCCAATCCTTGTTCACACCCAAAGGTGCTTAATCTAGCTTCTTATTCTTCCTCCTTTCACATTAGGAGTGTTATTATTCCTTCTAAAGGGGTTTTATGGGTCTCCCCACCCACTTATTCACCTTCCCAGTGATAAAACCAACTATAATATTCCATTTAGATGAAGGCTAAATTTTTGGAATATTACATCAACACAATAAAATATGATTTTTTTTTCCTCATTTGGAATGCTCAATTTAGGTTGTTGGATTGATCAACTCTTAAATTGTCTCCTTGGACATAATTTCCCAATCCATGATCATCTGAAAGGAATAGTGCTAATATCCATGCTTCCAACACATATCTAGGTGTAAAGTAATGTCATAAACAAAAAAGTATGATATTTGTAGGTTGTTCTCTTGTTCTATAGATTCTATTTATATTGTTGTTTGGATTATGGTGATGTCCAAGCCATGATGATGTCGATTACTAGTTGACCTTGCATGAATGACTGAGAGGCATCTATACATGTATGGTGTGAGGATCTAACCAGGCATTTTAACTAACCTAGAATTGTCATTTCAATTAAACATAATAAGAAGAAAAATAGTCTATTTCTAGCTCAACATTTATTTTATGATAACATAAAAGTAAAAAAAAAAATTAACATATTAAACAAGTATGAAATTTCATTTCATCAATTTACATAAGTAATAAGTAGTCGAATAATACCTATATCAATAGCTTGGTTAAGATGCTCCTGATTTTTTTTGAGACACTTTTGTTGGGCTACCTGACTGGATTTACCTCCCAGCCAACTAGGATTGATTTCCTAGCCCATGGAACCTCCACAAGCTCCCTAGCCCTTCGAGCCCAAGTCCAACCAGCTGTAGTGTGTTCGAGTTGGAATCAACATCCTCCAATGCGAAAAAAAGACTAAGGATCCTTTCCATTGCCAAACAAGAATAAGGTTCTCCTCTCCAATGCCAAACAAGACCAAGGTTCTCCTCTCCAATGCCAAACAAGACCAAGAATCCTCCCCCAATGCCAAACAAGACCAAGAATCCTCTCCCTATCCTCTCATCCTCCTTCCCTTTTATATATTTTCCTCTTATCCACTTTAGCTACTTTCCATTAATTTCATCACTAACCCCTCATCCATATAATTTATTAACCTTTACTTTCTTACCATAAATAGATATTTTATTCAAAAATAAATGTGATATGACCAAAATAAATATTTGAGAGGACATACTAGGTGTGAAAAATCTAGATATTTGATTTTAGAAGTAAATGATGGAAGGCCATACCTTATCTACAAGTTGAATTGAGAAGACATATTAGGTATACAAAATCGAGATATTTGATTTTAGAAATAAATGAGGGAAGGACATACCTTATCCACAAATTAAATTGATAAGACATATTAGGTGTAAAAAATCTAGATATTCTATTTAGAAATAAATGAGGGAAGACCATACCCTGTCTAAGATTTGATTTGAGAAGACATATTAGAAATGAAATAAATAATCAAAGTCATACAAGTAAAAAATAAAATAAAATTACAATTTCACAAGTGTATATATTACTAAAAAATGATAAGTTATCATTTACAAATTAATTAAACACTAATCAAAATTTTCCTTATCAGATCAAGTGGGGCATTACATACACCCCTCCTTCAGAAAACTTCGTCCCAAAGTTAGAGTGAAAATGACACAAGGATTTTGAAAATAAGGCATAACAAAATATATATAGATATTATACTCAAATTAAGTCAAGCAATGATACCACCTCCCATCAAGAGTCTCCAATATAACTTATAATCTCCTATCCTTCCTAACATATTTCCACTCCCATCATATTCGTCCTCTGCTGCAATATACTATGGCATCGGCTATACTGATCTAACCACTGATAAAACCAATATGGTGGAAGCATAGAATATATAGACCTAAATTCCCTAGCAAACAACTGGAAATTGTCATCACACATCTAGGGAAGTGTTTCCATCACTTCCCTCCCACGATTCTAGGCTTGGAGGTTACACGGTGGGAAATGCCTCCACCCCTCCTCATATTTAGGGTCAACACCCTAACATGGACAACAATACAATGCTGGTTGGATACTTGTCATTGAATAATCCAATAAGGTAATCTTGTCACCTGTATCATTTATACTTTACCCATTTCATAATAGTGCATATCAAGTAGATACAAAATGTAATAGAACAATGTACATCATACCATTCCTCGTCAGATATGTTAACATTTACCATCAGAAGCGTAGATCTTGGTTAGCATATAGTTCTTTCCAATCTGCAAGTTAGTTCTCATTCATGCATATACATAACAACCAAAAAATATATATAGATAAGTGATCTTAATCCTCATGTTATGAAGTCCAACATCCATGTCTCAATTTTTCACTTTATAAAAACATACTGGAAATAAATCTTACATTAGATAAATCATATCCCCTTAAGTCATACGTCAAACAACAATAGCTCTGAGAAGTCATACACTAGATAAATCATAATCAAGTAAGTCATACATCAAATATTCCAGTCAACAATACCTAACATATCTATTGATTTTTATAAGCAGTTTAATTTGTCCAACTAAAATGCAACAATATTACATAGCATTCATAAAATAACATGGAACTATAAATAGAGTCTTAGCATAGGTAGTTATCTAAGTCAAAATGAGCATCACAAATGCTCGAAAACTGAGGGGTAGTTAAGATTTATAGTCTCTGCATCCTCCAGAGTAACAAATCCTGGGCTATACCTGTCCTATTGTATCTTATGAGTACTTTGCACGGTATTATAGAGAATTTATATTATGTGATGGGGATTTTTTTATTTATGAATAGGTTGTTCAATTCCCATATTAAGAGACATCATGTGTTTTGGGCCCAGATATTTTTTTGCATGCAGAATTCATTCACAAAGTCACAATATGATTGTTTGAGAAATATTATATATGTAAAATATTCTATTAAATCTTGGATATATAAATCTTGAAAAATCGAGCTAGTTTGAATGAGAGTACCACAAAGGTATATATTTACACATTCATAGATTAGATTATCACTTTCTAAATTTCTACTAGGTTAAGAATTTGAGTGATGTCGTAAGCTCTAATAAGTAATCACTCTATGAAAAATGCAACTGGAGACAGAGAAGTGAAGCACAATTGAACTTTGAAAAGTGATAGATCTTGTCCATGAACTTGTAATATTATACAGACCACATTTAAAGACTCAATGAATCATAATTAAACACTATGTAAATAAATTTCTAATATTGTTAAAGCATACCCTTGTAATGTTTGTGAAGAAAACCTTAATTAGAGACTAGGATGTGAACTATGAATATAATATTTGTGAACTTACATGATTCTAATAGTTTGTTAATTCTATTTCTTAATATTTTAATTTTGGGTTTTATAGAGCTCCCATTTTCATTTAATTTCCATAAATCATTTGTATTGACCATCAATCATGTGCATTGATGCTTGTAATAATTGGCATCATTCGAATCTTGTTGGAATAGTAACTACCAATACTCTACATACTCTGGATGGATTGTCTTATCTTCTCACTCCATCCATCTTGAACAACAATTTCATATATATATATATATATACACACTTAACATTATCTACTTAACATTATATTCTGTATGTGCTTTAAATTTTATTGGTATCATTTTGGTTAAAATGTGATGCATGACTTAATTCAATTTCAATCATGTTCTTGTTACCCTTAAAACACGATTTCTAAAGGATTCCACTAAAATATTTGTACAAACAATGGACATGGACACATTGTGGCCTTATTTAGTTTTGTTGTCTATAGGTAGATATTACTATTTCTAACATCTAATAATATAACTAGACTTTAGTAGAAATTTCTTCCACTTGCTATTAATAATCACTTGAACATGTATTTTTTTTATTTTTTATTTTTTATAGCTTCATTTTTCTCTAAACATTGATTGTTAACTTAACAAACCCAACCACTTTGGTGCAATATGGAACCTTTTTCTCAACTTTCTTTATGAGGCTTATTAGTTTCATAAATATCTTTTTCACAACCATATCACATGGACAACCCAATATGCAAATATGCATGTAACACACTTAGTTTCCTTTTACAATGATTCATTATGCAATGTATATAGGATTATCTTCAACAAACAATAATGTCCATAGGAATGGAAATTAAATAGCCATTATACACACATGAATTATAAATAACCTAAGGAAATAACATAGCATGGTTGAACACAACTAAGTAAATAGTAAGAACTCTTATTCAAGATTATCTATAGTAATTGTTTGAATTGAGAAGGGTAAAGTGCATAATTCAGTAGATAACTTATGTCTACCATTACTTCTTCTAACTTGCTTCTTTTCCCCTTGCTAACCATTTATTGTTGTTTTCAAGTCAATTCCACACATTGTGGATTGATTGTGGCATCCCATATTATCAATATGTTTATTTATATTCTAGGATATTTTTTTGATTCAATTATCTTGTTTTATTTCATTTCATTTGTACTATTTCCCTTCATTAATGTTACCTTGAAAAGGTCATGATTCTCTTACTTTATTTCATCTTGTCTTTCAAAGACTTCATAATTTACTAATGAAATTATGATCACATATTCATTTTTTTTTTTTAAATAATCCATCTCTAATCCATTTTATTAACATTTCTTTTAGATTCTTGTTTTGCATGAATGCTACCCATATTCTTATACATAATACTTATTAGGATCACACATCATTATTGTTGTTGTTGTTTTTCTTTTCTTTTCAATGATATATGACTTTTTTTTTCATTTAACTAAGTATTAACTTTTATTCATGATCCTCATACTTATTCATATAAATTGTCATATTTTT
Source organism: Pinus albicaulis (assembly GCA_034641835.2). NCBI lineage: Eukaryota > Viridiplantae > Streptophyta > Pinopsida > Pinales > Pinaceae > Pinus > Pinus albicaulis. The sequence goes on along the minus strand of CM076575.1, from coordinate 1,054,643,131 downwards.
TATTTTATTTTAATCTTAGTACACTTCATGACACATTCCTTCTTATCTAAAGTGATTATTATTGTCCTAGAATGTTCCACATAATTGTCACACTCATGCTTATTATTATAATTTGTTAATAGTTATTTTGAGAATTTTTTATAGTGTGTTGGTATCATCTATCCTAGATTGAACCTTTTGGTCAAAGAAATGTTATTAATCTTTTATGAAGACTAACATTCCAACCTAAATCTATGCTTTCATGTCCACAACTTCTGGTTGATTATACTAATACACCATTTTTCCAACTTCTATAATTTAATTAATCACAATTTTCATTCCCTTTTATACTTTCTCAAGTAACCATGTTTTAAATGAAGGGGCGATTGTCATTGAATTTTTTTCTTTCCTTAATCAACTATAAGAGGTTCCTTCCCTATTTTTTTTTAAATCCCTTAATATTTTATAATAGAATGATTCTCTTAATTTCTTAATGAGGCCCTTCTATCTAAACTTCTAATTTATTGATAACATAATGTTGTTGCCAATATAATATGCTTAAATTATTGATAGATTGTATATTTAAATATCATATACTTCATTTTCAATTTACCTTCCATTATATATATATATATATATATATATATATATATATATATATATATATATATATATATATATATATATATATATATATATATATATATATATATATATATATATATATATATATATATATATCATTTAGTATAATTTGTTGTACCAATGACGTAAGTGTAATCTACTTGAACATGTAATCACTAAAATTTGTTAATTCTGAAGTGATAAAATAAAAATAAATAAATAAATAAATAATCACAAAGGTTACTGCAAATGTATTTGTAAATCTTGTTTCAAGATCTTTCTTTCTTTCTCTCTCTTTTTTTTTTTATATGCACTTAACCCTATAAAAGATTACAATCTCCTGAACAATCTCCTGAAAAAATAATTGGGTTTTCTTTGATGACAATGTCAATATGTATTGTAAATCTTGTTTCAAGATCTTTCTTTCTTTCTCTCTCTTTTTTTTTTTTAATATGCACTTAACCCTATAAAATATTACAATCTCCTGAAAATAATTGGGTTTTCTTTTATCACAATGTCAATAATTCTTCTATTTGAAATTTTACCACAATTTGCATAAATTTTGGTGAGCACTAGATTTTGTAAATCTACACACTTCCATGTTTAGTCTCATCTAATTTTTTGCAAAGAATTGCATAAATTATGGTAGACAGTAACTCTGGGTAAACATATTTATTTATGTAAGTGTAAAGAATATCATCTAAATTTATGCTAAGGATTGCATAAATTATGGTGGGCAGTAACTCTTGGTAAATATATTTATTTATCTAAGTGTAAAGAATGTCATCTAAATTCATGCAAAGAATTGCATAAATTATGGTGGGAAGTGACTCTTCGTAAAAATATTTATTTATCTAAGTGTAAAGAATATCCCAAGGAACTCTGGTGCATATGACATTCCAACTTTTTAATTCTCATGGGTGCCCTAGTTTAACATTATGAGCATGATTTTTTTTTTTTGGTTAATTTATTATTTTATATATGTAGTGAGTTGTAAACTCTTCTCCTTCTATAATATGTTGAAATTTTTAAAATTTTACTTGCATAAATTTGTATAAATAAACTCAACTTGTATCAAATTTTATGGGTCAAGTATATATAATTTTGGAAATTATGACTAGATATATATACAAAAAGTTAGACTTGTATCTTTATAGTTAACTACACATTGCATTATGAATATAAGGTTGAATATTCCTTTCCAAATGGACCATGAGACGCTACAGATACAATATACAATATCATCTTTCTGTGTTTCGCATGCATGAGCTAGGTGAGGCATAATTAGAAGGACCATACTCTAATAATTAATCATTTAATTAGTTAATTTATTATAAAAAATATACATAAATAAATATAATCAATTGAAATATATATATATATATATATATAAAAATAAAATAAGGTATAATTGAAAACACAAATAAGAAAAGTGTAATAATAAATTAAAAAAATCAATATACGATTTAGCTTTCATACCAACCGCATGCCTTGCACATGGGGTACGAGAGCTTAACAACATTATTGTAACATATTCTCCTTTCTCCAACTCTTTCCTAACCGGAATCATGATATATATATATATATATATATATATATATATATATATATATATATATATATATATATATTTGCAAAACAAAATCTCTTTACAAGTTTATGTGTTTATGTGTTTGCTCATTATATGTATTTTACCATATATTTTTCAATAAATATATGCATGTCTTAAATATGCATTCCTACTATCTTGTCATTTATACTTATATTTTAGTAATATATTATATTGCACCATTCTTTCTTTATTTTTCTTTTTAATTTTTAATTTTTACCTTACTATATTTGTCTCTCTCTATATATTATATTCATTTTAGTGCTCTTCCTCCCTTTACTATATTGTCTACTATACACACACACACACACACACACACTCATTTGTACTATTTCTTAATTTCTCTCTCTTTTTTTTTTTGGTAGGCGGAGATCTAGAAGTACCAAGCATGAATGACAACTAGCCTTCTATATCTGGTAGATCTAGTAGTACCAAGCATGAACCACAACTAGCCTTCTATAGCTGGTGGATCTAGTGATAAATAACCGTTAATTCCATTTATGCACATCCATTTATACATTGATTCAAATATATTACTTTGATCCTAATGGATTTTCCTCAACTTCCTAAAAAAAACTATTTAACTATAGTGGAGAAAACTAAAAAGTTTAAATTTTGATTGAGCCTCTTGTGAAGATATTAATAAATTATTGAATAAAAATAAAATGTAACTAATTTATTTAATTTCAAATTCCAAAATTGCAAATGTTACATACTATAATAATATATCACCAAAGTTTTTTTTTTTTAAATCCTTAATACAATATCATAAATTTAAATTTTATTGGTTTGTGTTGTGGGTAATGGTTGAATGGAAGTCAATCAATTTTTATGAATAGACACATTGCACTTTTACCTACATCTTTTACCAACATTTAACTATTAATGGATTTACCAACATTTAACCATTAATGGATTTTACTAACATTTATTTGTACGGATTAAAATAAAGGAAGTCAGTAAATTTTTATGAATAGACACATTGCACTTTTACCAACATTTATTTGTACATAGTAAAATAAACGAAGTCATTCAATTTTATTGATAATAGTTTAAGGCTTTTACTCACATTTGTTTATACACATTAAAATAAATAGAAGTCAGTCAATTTTTATGAATAGACACATTCCTCTTTTACCCACATTTATTTGTATTCAGTAAAATAAACGAAGTCAGTGAATTATTCATAGTCAATTTTTATAAATAGGAAACGCACAAGCTATAAACAAAGTCATTCAATTTTATTGATAATAGTTTAATGGCTTTTACTCACATTTATTTGTACACATTAAAATAAATGAAAGTCAGTCAATTTTTATGAACAGACACATTGCTCTTTTACGCACATTTATTTGTACTCAGTAAAATAAACGAAGTCAGTGAATTATTCATAGTCAATTTTTATGAAGAGGAGACACACAAGCTGGAAACAAAAGGTCTTCCAACAACACAATTTATAGCAAGTTGCGGAGAGGAGAAAGAATGAAGAACAAGTCATTCATTTTATTGCGCAGTTCCAAGATGAAAGTGCTTCGCAACTTATTCTCAACTCTCATAGATCGGCCAAACCCTTAAATTCCTCGCTGAATTCAGATGTTGGAGGCTTTGATTTTATTGGACTTAATGATGAATTAGCATGTAGGTATTCCAAGCTCAATGCTCCTCCTCCTGTATTTTGTATTTACAACTTTTTTTTCCTCGTGGTAAGAATCGTTTTTAAATGCAATTGGATTGGATGTAGGTCACCAACAAAGATTTATGCGAGTCTGCTAGAGCATTGTGTTTTTTTTTTCGAAGCATCTGATTCACCAAAGGGTTAAAAAAATGTGGCTTCTTAATTTGGTTTCTTTTTGGTTTTTGGAATTATTTGTATGGCTTGTAATTTTAATTATTTATTTATTTTTTCTTCGCTTGATCTTATCAGTGTCCGATTAAACATTCATAAAGAAAGAAAGAATATTACTATTTAATGGCAAATTACCAATAATTTAAATTTCAAGAATGATGGTTCACAACATTGTTTAATGGAAAATTACCGCTATAAAAAAAAATCATTATAATAATTGAATAATTTTGATTTCAAGAATGATGGCTAGCAGTAGACAAAAATAAAAAATTAAAAAAATCATGTGAGTCCAACACAGTGAGTCAATAATGAGTTGAGGAATTCTAGTCTAGCCATGAAGTAAGAGTTTAGCATCCATTCAAAAAGTTTCTGAAGATAGCATTATGTGATAAGTCTGGTTTCAATTAAATAAAAAATTGTTGGTGTTTCAACAAAGCCAATTTTGTTGAAATTTATTTATCCTTTAACTTTCTAAAACTCTCGTTTGTGATAAATACAGTCCCAAAAGATTAACCGTATTGCTTAAAAATGTATTTGATTATGCGATTATTATAGGTTTCCAATTATTGTTGATGGACTAAAATAAAATATATTTGATTATGCAATTATTATAATTGTGAGTCAATTAAATCTAGTTATTGTTAATCAACTAAAATAATTGTATTTTTGGCTGAAAAAAAAAAAAAAAAAAAACTGGTTTTAATTCTTGATTGTACTTTTACATAATTCCAATATTTAGAGTTTTTTTTTAAATTCCTTTTTAAATCAATTTAGTCAATTTTATCATTTTTTTATTTCTCGCTAATGAGACACTTAAAGTCTACTTTTATGGCCTCATATTATTATGAAATATATATTTTTTTTCAAACTCACATTCTCTATTCTCTAAAAAGTATATATATATATATATATATATCATTTGGAATTGTTGTTGTTTATTATTATTATTATTATTATTATATATATTTGTAATGAGTTGATAGGTTTTAGGCTTCAAATTTTGAATCTGACCTCTAATACCATATATCCATATGTGAGAATCTAACTAGGTCTTTTAACTAACCTAGAATTGTTATTTCAATTAAGCATAATAAGAAGAAAAACAGTCTATTTATGGCTCAACATTTATTTGATGATAACATAAAAGTAAATTTTATTTTCAGCATATTAAACAAGTATGAAATTTCATTTCAGCAATTTACATAAGTAATAAGCATCGAAGAATACATGTATCAATAGCTTGGTTAAGATGTTGCTGACTTAAGCAATCAAAGAATACATGTATCAATAGCTTGGTTAAGATGCTCCTGACTTAAGCAATCGAAGAATACATGTATCAATAGCTTTGTGAAGATGCTCCTGATTCTTGTTGAGATGCTTCTACTGGGCTACTTGACTGGATTTACCTCCCAACCAACTAAGATTTATTTCCTAGCTCAAGGAACCTTCACAGGCTCCCTAGCCCTTAGAGCCCAAGTCCAACCAGCTGTAGTGTGTTCGAGTTAGAATCAACACCCTACAATACCAAACAAAGACCAAGGATCTTTTCCAATGCCAAACAAGACTAAGGTTCTCCTCTCCAATGCCAAACAAGACCAAGGTTCTCCTCTCCAACCTTGACTTTCTTACCATATATAGAGATTTTATTCAAAAATAAATGTGAGATGACCAAAATATATATTAAATGAGAACACATATTGGGTGTGCAAAATCTGGATATTTGATTTTAGAAGTAAATGAGGGAAGGCCATACTTTCTATACAAGTTGAATTGAGAAGAGATATTAGGTGTACAAAATATAGATATTTGATTTTAGAAATAAATGAGGGAATAACCTTATCCACAAATTAAATTGAGAATACATATTAGGTGTACAAAATCTAGATATTTTATTTAGAAATAAATGAGGGAACACCATACCTTGTCATTTGTTTTGAGAAGATATATTAGAAATGAAATAAATAATCAAAGTCATACCAGTAAAAATAAAATAAATTACAATTTCACAAGTGTAGATATTACTCAAAAATTATAAGTCATCATTTACAGATTAATTAAACACTAATCAAAATTTGCCTTATGGAATCAAGTGGGGCATTACAAATGGTGGTCTAGGTAATGGGAAATATTCAAATTCATAAACCTTGATGCTATTAATGACATGTATTATTTGCTTCTTCACCATGGGAAAATGGCCTTACATGTTGGTTTTGTTGTTCTATCGCTAAGTACTTTGAGTTTTTTTCATTATTACACATTTTTTAAAGAGAAAAAAGTTGTCTCACAATTTTGTTTTCCCCTAGGATTGACATTTGGGAATATTCCAAATGGAACAAAATTACAAGAAATGACATGATAAATTTGTAGATATTCCATCAAGGGATATCATTTGTGTTGGTTGTTTTTCTTTTACATATATGAAACATCATGAATCCTCTCATGAACAAGTCCCCATCATGCTAGAAATGATGTCTCTTATGTCTATGATACCCAGTCATATTTTATAAACACATAAAATGCTTGGACTTAAATTGTATTCCCAAAATGTATATATAGATTTTCTTATACATACATGAATGATACAAACCATCAATTTCATTTCTTTCTTTCTAACACAGTGCCAAAAATCACCAAATAATTTCCAATATGTATGAACCTAGGTTTATCCCCATTTCTAGGACTATTGGATGTGATCTAAGGAAATTTGAATCATTCACTCAAATAAAAGAAAGAGATTGATTTAGTATTTTATCAGTTTCATGATTAGGAACAATCACATGTCAAGGATTCTTCATTATTGTTTTGTCATATTAACAACATTCACTCCCTCATTGCATTTTCTAAGGAAACACACACACACATACACACACATCTTAGTGTGGGAATCCAAGTTGGTATTATATCATTCACACTTCTCACTTGAAATTGGAAATGAATGAAATACAATAACATATAGGTGCGTGCTGGACATTCTTATGCACAAAATTCTACTTATATTCACCCATCAATCCATCTATTCTAATTTTCAGTTCTTTAGATGTTGCTGGACTAGAAATGGATTGGATAGTCTTCAAGAAATAAGTTATGTTTTTATGTTTGCCATGCTAAGTATATCTTTACAAAAATAAATTTGGTGTATTTTATCCATTCTCTATATCCTATGTTATAAAATAAATACGGGCACATGATAAATTTATAGGAGACATCCTGACTTGCATATAGACCTATATTTAGCTAAGTTAGATGGAATCATTTCAATTTTATGAAGAATTATGTTTCTCATGTTTGATTTAATTTTGTAGCATCATCACCTACCAAGATAGATTGTAGATTTGCTCCAAAATAAATCTTAATCAATAACAAGCTCAAATATTTCCTTTGGGCATTTTCATTGTGACAAAGCTTTGTGTAAGAGGTCATTAGTGGAAAAATTATATTGATTCAAAAGGAAACTCCAAATATTCAATATTTTCACTCTGATGATGCATTTCAGAAAGAAATTTAGCACATATAAGAAACAGATCATATATGAATCCAAACAACATTGTTGGCACTAATTCTCCAATGCCCAAAAGATGGTTTATAGATAATTTCAAAAATGTCCATTCACCACCCTTATAACATTTCAACCACAACTAAGCCAATGATTTTCAACTATTCATGCATTATAAATAGTATTTGAACCTAATTTTTCATAGAGATACTACAATCCAAATGTTGAAGTTTGCAAAAGGAGATAACTACATTAAAAAAACAATTTCTTTCTACTTTTTCATTAGGATTGGCACCTGTTAAAATATAAAACTTTAGAGAAGGTAGTCCTCTTGTTGGTTCCTCTATTTTTTGTGAACAGTTTTGACCAATTATGATAGAACAAAGATGTAGAGATAAGAAGCACGATAAGAAAAAAAAATTGTCAAACATGCCAAAAAGTGACAACCAATGAAAGAGGATAGTTACACTGGGACTTGTCAAAGCCACATAAGAAGGATCGGGATGTTGAGTTTGAAGGAATCAAGTAGAAAAGTGGACCAAGTGGATAAATCTCGTTAAATTCGCTAAGATTGAACAAATCAAGTGAGCACAGACAAGATCAAGCAAGCACAAACAATATTAAGAGAGCACAGACAAGATCAAGAGAACACAGACAAGATTGCGTGAGAACAAACAAGATCAAGTGAGCACAGACAAGATCAAGAAAGCATAAACAAGATCAAGTGAACATAGACTAAGATGAAGAGAGAGAGGGATCAAAAAAGGGTCATCAGGTTGTTGGAATGAAGACCTAAATTTTGCATGTATTCTATTGTAGTTTGATGTAATTTGATCATGTAGTGAGAGTTTGGATGAAACTTGTGAAAATATCCCACAGATTATTTGTGGATCTATGATGTAATGGTTGATTTCCAAAGATATAATATAAAAGGATTTTGTCATGGGGATCTATACATATGAACTTATGATTTAACATTATTGTGTTGTGTATCCCATTTTAAAAAATTTCAAGGTTCTCTGTTATATTTTTTGTTATGTATTTATTTTCTTCTACATAAATGATATTCTGAAGACCTGTGAATGAATATGAGTTTAATTTATATCTCAATTGGTGGAATGAATCCTGTTACCCTCTAAATCCCCAACACATCCCTTAAAATTCTCGACACACCTCAGTTGATACTTTATTCCCTTGTGGAAGTTTGAAAAGGCTGACATTGTGTCAGATTGTGATGAAATCCTGTATTGGCACCCTAAATTCAAACCCTGGATCAACACTGTAAAAGTTATCACTGTTGTGAAACCAGCTCCAAAAATAGAAGAAAAGAGATATCAACGCCTTAGAAATAAGCCACTTCAAGGGGGAAACCTCCAATACATTATATGAATGAAAAATTATTGGATGATACAAATTACAAAACCTCCTTTCTATATATAGGAGTCCGTGGGGCCACAATGTAATCCTAGCCGACCTAACAATAATAATTTAAGGGCACAATAATAACAATATGGGTGTTACAGGGGTACAATAATAACAATAGGGGGGTTACAATAACAACAATAACGGAATATAATAGTAATATAGGGACCTAACATGCCCCTCTCCTTCAAAAAAGTGTTGTCCTCAACGCTTGAGTAGCTCTAGGTGTTTCTATGTAAAATTCTCATCCTCCCATGTAGCATCTTCAGTGGGTAAGTTCTTCCACTTGATGAGATACTCTGAAATTGATCGATTTCGTAGCTGTCGAGTTCTTGTTTCTGTGACCGCTTCAGGTTCCAATATGATTTTTCCTTCCTCACCAAGTTTTGGCAATATTGTTTGAACTGGAAGATTTTCACCTATAACCTTCTTTAAGCATGAAACATGGAAAATTGGATGCACTCGTGAAGAAGCATGAAGCTCCAATTTGTATTCCATAGTACCAATATTTTGCAACACCTTGTAAGGACCATAGTACTTTGGCGATAATTTATTATCCTTCTTAGCTTTCTTGAGGGAAATTTGTTTGTATGGTTGTAGCTGTAAAAATACCCAGTCTTATACTTCAACACTTCTCTCGCTGCAATGTTGATCTGCCTGTTGTTTCATTCAATTTTGTGCCAAATTCAGGTTATCCTTTAAGAGTTGGAGAACTTCTTGTTGATGCTCGATGTGATCTTCCACTACTTGAACCTTTGAATTTTCTCTTAAAGATGATGTGATGGATGGTGGATGATATCCATAAAGTGCCATAAATGGGGACATTTTTGTTCCAGTATGGAAGGAAGTGTTATACCACCATTTAGCAAGAGGTAACCACTTGACCCATTGTGTTTATTTATAAGATACAAAACAACAAAGATATCCTTCCATACATTTATTTACTATCTCAGTTTGACCATTGGATTGAGGATGATAAGATGAGCTATGAGCTAATTGAGTACCCAAACAAGAAAATAACTCCGTCCAAAAATTTCCAGTAAAAATGGGATCTATGTTGCTCACAATAACCCTTGGGCTTCCATGTAGCTTTTGAATTCTATCCATAAATGTAGTAGCAACTGTACTTGCTTTAAATGGATGAGATAATGCACAAAAGTGTGCATACTTGGTAAGTCTATCAACTACCACCATCATGACACTCTTTCCTTCAGACTTAGGTAAACCTGTGATAAAATCCATTGAAATCTCCTCCCAACATTGACTTGGAATGGATAAAGGTTGTAGAAGTCCCGGGGTCTTAATTGTTTCAACTTTATTCTGCTGGAAAACCAAACATTCCGCCACAAACTTTTGAATATCAGATTTAAGGCCATCCCAAAAAAATTCTTTCTTCACCCTGTGGTAAGTTTTTAAAAATCCTGAGTGTCCTCCTAAAGGAGAAGTGTGCAGTTCCAAAAGAATCTTTTGTTTTAGTTGGGAATTCCTACAAAGATATAAGCAATCTTTGTACCATAAGGAATCATTTTTCCAACTAAATGTATCAGATGTACTAGGATCTTGCTGCAACTTTTGAATGAGTGTCCATACATCTTTGTCCCTCTTCCATTCATCTCTTGCTTCGGTTATCCAATCTGGTTGGATAATAGAAATGGCACAAAGCAATGCTTCCACCTCTTCATTCTTTCTTGAGAGTGCATCTGCAACAACATTTAGCTTCCCTTTTTAGTAGATTATTTCAAAGTCATAACCCAACATCTTTGTGACCCATTTTTTTTGCTCTTCTAAAGATAGTCTTTGTTCCAAAAAGTGTTAAAGACTATCATGATCAGTTTTTACCTTGAATTATCTTCTCGTTAGGTAATTTCGCCATTTCTTTAGTGCATGCAATATTTCTAATATTTCCTTCTCATAAATAGGTTTTTGTAAATACTTTCCTTTGATTGGACGACTTTCAAAAGCAATGGGTCTTCCTTCTTGCATTAAAATAGCACCAATTCCATTTCCCGAGGCATCACGTTCCACAATAAAGGTTTTAGTGAAGTCTGCCATAGCTAAGACCGGTGCTAGGCACATTTTCTCTTTAAGATGTTAAAAGGCCTTAGTTGCTTCAGGAGTCCATGAAAATGCATCTTTCTTCAATAATGTTGTTATAGGAGCTTCTATTCTCCCATAATTCTTAACAAACTTGCGATAATACCGTGTTAACCTGAGAAATCCTCGCAACTGCTTTATGGTTGTGGGGACTTTCCATTCCTTAATGGCTTTAATTTTGTTAGGGTGTACCTTAACACCCTCATGAGATAAAATATGACCCAGATATTCCACCTCTTGTACTCTAAAGAAACATTTGGATGTTTTTGCATATAATTGTTTCTCTTGCAATAGTTTGAGCACCTTGTCAACATGTTGAACATGATCCTTCCAAGACCTGCCATAGATTAGTATATCATCGAAAAAAAACTAGCAAAATTTTTTTAAGGAAGGGTTTGAAAATGGAATTCATCAACCCTTGAAATGTAGAAGGTGCATTGGTAAGGCCAAATGGCATGACAAAAAATTCATAATGACCCTCATGAGTTCGAAATGCTATTTTCGGAATATCTTCAGTCTTCTTTCTAATTTGATGATATCTTGAACGAAGATCCAACTTGGTAAAATAGATTGCTCCGTGTAATTCATCCAATAATTCATCAATCACAGGAATGGGAAATTTATCTTTAATGGTGAGCTTATTGAGCTCCCTATAATCTTGACACATGCGCCATGATCCATCCTTCTTGTGTACCAATACTACAAGAGCAGAGAAAGAACTTTGACTAGGTTGAATTATACCCGCCTCTAACATTTCTACAATCATACGTTCAATTTCGCTCTTTTGGACATAAGGATATCTATAAGGCCTGATGTTTGGAGGAACACTTCTTGGAATCAAATGAATAGTATGATCATGATCACGAATAGGTGGAAGTCCTTTTGGAGTTTCAAACACCTTGGAATGATTGTCCAATACTTTTTGGAGATCTACAGAAATAGATGATTTTGATGTTGGAACTTCTAGTGAGAATAATTGTGCAACTAAGCCTCATTGTTCTTTATTTAGAAGCTTTGTCATGACATTAGAGTTTATTATCTTTCCTGGCTTCCCTGCAATACCCCGTAATTCAATTTCCTTTCCTTCTGAAAAAAATTTCAAGAAAAGTTCTTGAAAATTAAAAGCTACCATCCCCAAAGATTGTAACCACTGTACTCCTAGTACAACATCAGCACCTCCCATAGGAATGGAAAGCATTGGACTATTCAATACATATTCCCCCATGGTTAGCTCGATATTATGGAATTTTCCAGAGAAATTTATAGTTCCTCCATTTGAAACCATCACTTGACATTCTGGTGCTGGGTATAGGAAACAATTCAATTCCTTGGCTACCTTACAATGAATAAAATTAAGGTTGCTACCTGAATCAATCAACACTACTACCTTTTTCTTCTTGATATGTCCTTCTATCTTGAGAGTTTGAGGAGTGGTAATTCCTGCCAATGCATTACACGATATAGTTGGACTCATTTCTTCCTCTTCTAGGGCTGGTTCTTGGTGTATATCCTCTTCTTGTTCATTTTCTTCTTCCTCTTCACAATCTATGTAAAATAATTTCTTCTCAGCACAATTATGACCTTTAGTGTATTTTCTACCACAACTGTAGCAAAGCCCTTTTGCTGTTTTTTCTTCCAATTGTTGTGGTGTCAACCTTGTGGGTTGTGGAAGTCTAGGAGTAGCAACACTTCCATCTTTATAGAAGTGAGTGGCAGGCTTCCTTGTCGCCATAATTTTACATTCATTTTTTCTTGCCAACCTGAATGCCTTCTCCAATGAATCAGGTTCCAAAATGCGAACTTCATGTTGGATGTTATCCTTTAAAGTACCTATGAAGCAATCAATCCTGTGTTCCTCTAAAATATCAGTTACCCTTATATTCAATTTTTGGAATTCCTCAATGTGCTCCCCCACTGAAAACTTTTGTTTGAGATTTATCACTTGGCTAAAGAAAGTGTTGCTCTTTGTATCCTCATAATGTGTTATCGTTTCCTCCCTAAAAATTGACCAAGTGACAATTTTTTTATGGGAGCAAAGCCATCGATACCATACAAATGTATTTTGTTGTAAATGTAAAATTGCAATGCGTACCTTTTGTGTGTTTTTCACATTATTGAGATCAAAATATTGCTCCATCTGCAGTATCTATGTTATAGGATCTTTTCCATCAAGCATCCTCATATCCATTTTTGGAATATGGTGGTTCTTCCCTCCAACATTAGAGTTTATGAAATCTCAATTAACATTTATTTTGTTCTCATCATGAGTTTCCTCTACTATATTTTCACCATTAGGAAACATTTCTTGTATCAACGTTGTCGAAACTTCCATGTATATTTTTAGATCATTCTTCATGTTTTCCATCATAGCTTCCATGTCATCCATCTTAGATTCCATGCCAGCTTCCATGCCATCCATATTAGCTTCCATGCCATTATTCAAACCATCCATGCCTTTCTTCAAACCATCCATCTTAATTTCCACGCCTTTCTTCAAAACTTCCATGTCATTTTTTGTTGCTCTTTGCGAGAGCGAAATTTGTTGCACTTGCTCTTGTAATTTTGATATGTCATGTTGCCATTCTTTGTCTTCATGAGTCATAGTAGAACCTTCTAAAGGCTTAATGGGTGTTGAATTATTTTTAGGGGCCATTTGAGAATGCAATATTGATAACTATTCTATAATATTCCCTTAGAATCAATTCAACTTGATTCTTCAAACAAGACTTATGCAATTCGAGAAAAAAATACACACCTTTTACTTGCTTTTGAGGAGCTTGATATCGAAATTGACTTATATCTATAATTTTAGATCCTCAATATCTAAAATTTGGCCCTGTAGTATTCCTATGAAGCTTCTTTCAAATGCCACAGGTCTGACTTGATTTGGATTCTTCAAGACAAAGTTATGTCCAATCTCCCACAATGACCTAATTATGGACTAGTTCAGTAGAGTGAACTTTTATGACTTGCCACATGTCATTGTTTGCTCCTTTAGATTTGAAATTTATCGACAGAAAACTACAGTTCATGCACTTCAAGTCGCTTTTTTCAAAATTCCAATCCGATGCTCAGAGATAGACTTATTAATCTTTTCCCACAATCACCTCTTTGAGATGAAATTCAGGAGCCTGAAATAGACCTAACTTCCACAAATCATATCTCCAAAACTGTTGCGAACCAAGCTTTGAAATTTTGTGAAGCTATTCCTTAGGATTTCAGCTTCGCGCTCTAAGAATTTCAGCTTTTGAACCTTCATATAAAAATTTTTATAGAAAAAATTCCACGATGACATTTTTAAGTGAAATTCAGGAACCTGCAAAAAGACCTAACTTCCACAGATCATATCTCAGAAAATGTTGTGAACCAAGGTCTGAAATTTTGCGACACTATTCCTCAGGATTTCAGCTTCGCACTCTAAAAATTTTAGCTTCTGAACCTTCGTAGAAAAAAAAATATAGCGAAAATGCCACAATGACCTGTTTGGAGCAGCGAAACCATAGAATCCAAAGCTCTGATACGAAATGTATTGAAACCAACTCCAAAAATAGAAGAAAAGAGATATCAACACCTTATAAATAAGCCACTTCGAGGGGGAAACCTCCAATACAATACATGAATGAAAAATCGTTGGATGATACAAATTACAAAACCGCCTTTCTATATATAGGAGTCCATGGGGCCACAATGTAATCCTAGCCGACCTAACAATAATAATTTAAGGGAACAATAATAACAATTTGGGGGTTATAGGGGTACAATAATAACAATAATGGGGTTACAATAACAACAGTAAGGGACTATACTAGTAATATAGGGACCTAACACTCACCATCACCTATGATGACATGATACCTAAGGGTCAAGCGAAAAAACTTCACCTACCCTTGTAATGTGGTTGGGATATCGAAATATGTTGGAGTCTCACTCTCTTTTGAAACACTATAAATATAATTATTTCTTTAAGAGATATAAGAATATTTTCAATCATTTTGCATCTCAATATCTAATGGAGCATAACAAGTAGATTGCAAAATCCAACCTCCTCACCACTCCCACATTTGTAATATTCCTTAAATTACATTTTCCCGTACCAAAACCTAGTTTAGTCATTTTCCAACTTCCTAATAATTTCAAGAGTGATAGTTCATTCTTTACTCATCCTCATTTTCTTGGTTACTAACTTCATGCAAATTAAGATAAAAATAATTTTAGTAATGGAATGTTAGTTGGAAGAATTTTTTTGTACCTAACCAATCTCAAAAGCTTGTTGTTTTATTTGATATCAACATGGTGGCCATAACATCCTCTATTAATGAATAATATTATCTGAAGTTAAAAACTTTGGAAACATACAATATTCCATTCTCAAATATGTACGCATACAAATGAGGAACTTTGTTAATTTCCAGTTCTCTCCTTTGTGTTACACAACTTCATTTCCCTCCTAATGTATTCCAAAATTATGTTGGATTTTTTTCACCTCACTATTTTATTATTTCTCCATGAATTTTATGAGGATGCCAATAAGACATCACCTTTAATTTTGACATGTGACAAATTAAAAAAATTAAAGAGTAGTCACTATAACTACAAGCACATAGGAAACCATTATTGCAACATTTCTATTTGAAGAATGTGATATTATTCAACTTCCTTGAATTTTTTCTCAATTAATTTGTAAAATATATTTCTTTCATATTTTACACTATCACCAATCATAAACAATAGATCTTGTATATTTTCTATTGAGGTTTCAGTTATGATGATAGGAAAATTAACCCATATTTCATATACATACTAATTACAAATAAAAATGTGAGATATAGTCATATTTAATGAAGCATAGGAGAAGTTCATGTTATTTCCTTCTCATTTACATAGAGAATATAGGCTTGCATTGTTATCATACTCCTTGATCTGTTCAGATTCCATAGGAGGACCTTCCACTTTCTACTTGTCCACCACTCTAGGGCCTTGTTAAACATGAAAAAATATCTTATCCAACTACTCAACTATTGATCTCCTTCCCTTATTTGATGAAACATTTATCTTTCTACTAGTTATTTCATAGTAGATTCAAACTTTCATATCGACTAGTATGCTTATGTTCAAATCAAATGTTTGATAACAACATTGTTTTTAATCAATTCTGTGTTTATTTTATAGTGTTTTATGCTTAACACAATCACATAGTTTTTCAAATAAGATTTTGGAAGTGTCCTTTTCTATGATACTCTTCTTATAAGTCGAAAATATAGCCATATTAGAAAATATGCGCATGACCATAAATACACAGTCATTATCGTGCTTGGTAGAAGGGATTCCCAACAGATAGTCCATGGAGATGGATTCCAAGGGCTAGCTAGGAGTAGGCAGAGGAGTTTACAAGCCTTTATTACTTATATTTTGATTGGTGATGGCCCATGAAGTGAAGGATCTGATATATTTTCCAATGTCCCATCAGAGTTTTGGTCAATAAAAATACTTCTATAGTACGACCACATTTTTCTCCACACTGAAGTGTACTGTGACACAAATGTAGTGCACCTTATAAATAAATATGGCATGCTCACTTGAAGGGACACAAAGGTGGCACAGGTAGCGTAATAATGCATCCTAGAGGTGGAAATATAGAACTTGCTAGACATCCACTAGCATCTGGTAAGTGGTGGCGAAATTTGGATCATTTTTGTATAGTTGCAGCAATCCATAGGTCTTGTGGCCATAAGAGTTTAGAACAGTAGTTAGTGATATAAATGGGTGCGAACTGAGGTGATATACAACATGATTGGTGTTTCCCTTCTTGTACTTATTTTTCAAGTGGAATTATTGTAGATATGTAGACCACTTCTAATGGCGATCATTCTCAAACTTCCCTTGTGTCTGTATAAAATGAAGAGGTTGGTGATCTATGTTGATCACTATATCCTTCCCATGAATGTAATGTTTACATTAATGATAAGACTGCATGACAGAATACATATCTTTATCATAGGTGGGGTACTTTCTAATTGAATTGGAAAGTGTCTCATTGTGATTGGCCACCCGATTCCCTTGCAGGGTGAGAAATTAATCCAAGTGGATATTGGTGGCCACCAATCTATTCCACTTGGACCCCCACCATTGCTTCTTTCATTTTTCTTAATTTTAGCACAATCTACTATTTTTGGAAGTTTTTTCAAGTCCTGAACTTCTCGAGCTATTTTGAGGCCCTAAACAATGTTTTTCTTCAAAAGCAGGAAAACACGT
Organism: Pinus albicaulis; assembly: GCA_034641835.2. Lineage (NCBI taxonomy): Eukaryota > Viridiplantae > Streptophyta > Pinopsida > Pinales > Pinaceae > Pinus > Pinus albicaulis. The sequence continues at coordinate 1,054,625,812 of CM076575.1, read as the reverse complement.
CGATTACAGTGTTGGTTGTCCATATATAGTTTTATTCCTTGGATATATATTTCTAACGAGGTATCGGACGTCTAAAATGAAGATTATATGCCAAATCTATGACCTCGGAAATTTAATGTTCCAATTTACCCCAACGGGGCCCACAAAATGTTGGTTCTTCATCTCCTAGGGTTATGTTTTTTTATGTTTAGGTTTTTCCATTATTTGATGCTGTAGAATCAGATGTTGATCCATAATAATAATTTTTTTATCAACATTTTTAGTCTACATCAAGATCCATTAGGATTAAATATTTAGAAGAAGATGCAGCAAAAGGAGATGTGTAAATACGAGCGAGATTTGTCCTCATCCTTTAGACTATGAATTCTATCCTCTATGCTACAAATAATTTCTTCAATTGGAATGTTATTGGGGGTTATCGCAAAGCTCGGTCCTTTTTTCAAAAATTCCAACTCCTCTTTTTCCAGAACATAGGAGGATATGTTGACTACCTTTTTTTTTCTAACTATGGCTATTGATGGGGTCATTACCTTTATTTATATCATCAAGAGAGGGTTTTTTGGTGCCTATATCATTGAAGAAGGAGTTGATATATGAGAAAATATTATTGCATGAAGCTTAAGCCTCATTGGGGGTGCCATCCTCCTGAGCTGGGTTTCTGACGCCTACATCGTCTTCAAATACCTATAGGTTATTATCACGGTAACATGATAACAAGAAGTCTATGGAAGGGTCCTTTATATCGAACAAAACTTGATTAAACCACATGCCATGGTTGTTCACAGTCTCGTACATCGATACACTATTATAACATGCAACCGAATCAACATAGGGAATATTTATATTATTGTTATTAACAGTGCGTCTATTTGAGGTAGATTCCAATGGATCTAGAGAGAGGAGGGAGCTATCGTTAAACACAACTGAGGAGAAATCTGTACCATTGAGTTATTTAGTGCAGTCTGAAACCAAAATGTTGTGGGTCTATTCTAAGTCATTTGTGAGCATTCCAACCATTTTGTTGCTACTTCTTATTGAATTAAAATAAACTTCATTTTGCTCGCATTACCTATATCATGTCTGCATTCCAAATGAGCTTCAAGTTTTTACATATTTTTGTCCTATCTATTTCTGGCCATGTTCCCTTCCCTCTTTTCTTTCAAAGCCATTCTAGAATAAATTTTAGTTCATAAGTCATTATAGATTACATGAGCCAATTCAAGGTTCTTCTTAAAACTTGGCTTTGATAAATGGTCCAACACATATATGGCTTGCTCGATTTCAATATGAATACGAGCTTTACTAAGGTGTGTGAATACCCTCGTGTTGTAAGGGGAATGAAGTATGTGCTTGATATCACCAAAGGGAGGAGTTAGGCTAAGATATCTGCAGTGCTTAAGAAATAGGATATAAAATGCTCTTCTTTCCATCTTCACCATGATTTTTTTTTAGTGTGTAAACCTCAATACAGATTTCCCTTCTGTACAAGGAACTGATAAGATTTTGAATATTTATGTGGTGTTGAGTTTGATTTTATAGAATCAGATGTTGATCCACATTATTCATTTTGTTATCGGCGTTTCGAGTATACATCAACACCCATTGTCAAGATTAAAGTTCAAGAATAAGATGCAACAAAAGGAGATGTGCTATATCTAAGACTTTTTTGATCCATAATGTAGATAAATGTCTTTCAGATTAATCACATATTTAATATTTGCTCGACCTTTCAATCCAACTAATGTGGTTCATCCTTAGGACAAGGTGAAGAAGTTAATCGATCTTCATGAATAAATAGTATGGATGCATCATTGCCTAGAATAGCCATTATCAAACTAGCTATTAGAGAATTAGGTAATTATTTAGCTGGTTATTAGGGGATAAAAATCAAATTGGTTGTTAGAGAAATTTATTAATTGGTTTAATTTTCAATACAATAAAACTAAAGAATTTTCATATATTATTTATAAAAATAAAAAATTAGTATTTTATTGTTAATATTAATATATATTTAAAGATTATGAATAAAAATATTTTCTATTTTAATTATATATAATTTAACTAAGGATATAAGGGTAAAGGGGTGGTTAAAAATGATAAAAAATATTATAAATTAATAAGAAGACTATTATAATACTAAAGAAGAAATATTAAGAATAAAATAAAATAAAACCAATGAAATGTTAGGGGAATTTTAATAAAATAAGAAATAAATTAAAAAATAGAAAACTATAAGGGGTAAACATAAGAAAACTAAGAGCTCTAACGAAATACGAATCAAAGCAAGATGGGAAGGCATCACATCAAGAGAGTTGGATTCCAACTCTTATTCGGTTTCCAACCATCATCCCTATTGAGATTCCTAGCGTGTCTCTCAATTTCAATAGCCTGTCTAAGTTTCCTATGGTGGAAATGATCAAACTTAGAAATTACCCTAGAGTCCTCTATATAGACATGGTGAGATCCCCTTATTAAGAATTTAGCATGTAGGGGAGGAAGCAAGTTAGGGAGTTGCGGAGATAACAACCTTATAGAGGGTTTCTTAATTGGTGATGAAAATGGCCATAACAACATTGGATCCAAAAATAAGAAGTTTGTGAACCTATCCTCTGTGGTGTTAAGTCAGGAAACCATCAAGATTCTCAACAAGAGTTTAGGATTCGTTGTTTCCTCTAAAGACTTTCCAAAAGAGAGCATTTTTTGTAGCATTGAGGAAGGGATTCAAAGTTTACCCTTGGATGAAAAAGAAGCATTAAGACAAGAATTCTCCCTGATTCTAAGGAAAGAGAGAACCCCTAAGAGTAGCCTAATAAAAGATAAACTTAATTGTCTTAGAGCCCTACACATAATGACGAAATCATAGTCCTTAAGGTGGACAAGGGAGGCACGACGGTTGTTTTAGATAAGGTTGATTATATAAGAAAAATTAATGATCATATTGATTGTAGCAACTATAAGAAGCTTAAGTCTAGCCACATGCCAAGGATTTTAAGAGAGGTCAAGAAGGAAATCATGAACTCCGGTTTGGATGATAAGATAAAAAAGAAATTAACCCCTTCATGTGAGGTCATTCCAAGAATTTATGGGCTACCCAAGATTCATAAGGATGGGGTTCCCCTTAGACCAATTGTTAATACCATAGGATACCCCACCTATGAATTGGCGAAATATGTTGCCAAAATTCTCAAGCCCCTTGTTGGAAACACTGAATCCTTCATTAAGGAATCTATTTTTTTTGTTAAACTTATTAAGGATGAAAGGGTGGAGGAGAACGAAATTCGGTGAGTTTTGATGTAGTATCATTATTTACCAAAATTACATTACATGAGGCGGTTTAGGTTATTAATGAGGTTATAGATCTAGAAATAGCTAAGCTTGCAGAGATTTGTTTACGATCCACTTTCTTTAGCTTCCAAGGGGAATACTAGGAGCAGGTATCTGGTGTCGCAATGGGGTCACCTCTCTCACCTATTATCACCAACTTATATATGGAGAACTTTGAGAAGAAGGCCCTTGCATCCTCTCCCTTAAAACTAGCTCGGCGGAAAATATTTTTAGACGACACCAAAAAAAAGTGGACTCATGGGAGGGAAAATATTGAGAGATTTTTTAATCACCTTAACTCAATTTCCTCATATATTAAGGTTACGATGGAGGTTGAAGAAAACAGGAGCATTCTTTTCTTATATGTCCTTATTACCATAAAGGATGATGGAAAATTAGGGCATCAAGTGTTTAGAAATAAAACCCATACTTACAACTATCTTCATGTTGAGTCTTACCATCATCCAGCTCAAAATTATGGTGTCCTTAATAATCTTGTTGTAAGAGCCCTAAGGATATCTGATGAGGAGCACATTAAAGATGAAATTACTCACTTGAAATTTCTATTCAGGGGTATAGGTTATAATTAAAAAGATATACGAAAAGCCATGAAAAGAGCTAAGGGTTCGGTCCTGTCCAAGAAGTGCCAAGGACCTGAGGAAAGTTGTGGTAGGGTTTTTCTACCCTACATCAAGGGTGTTACTAATAATATCGCCAAGGTTATAGGGAGGAAGGATTTTTTCGTGCAATTTTTAGCAGTATGAACAATAATATAAAGAATGCGGTTAGTTAAATATAGTATTAGTCATGAACATCTTAAAGGAGTTTACAATATGTTGGAATATATTATATTCCTTGGAAGGTAATATTGTCTTTGTATTATGTTGGAAGTTGAATAAAATATTATGTAAAAGAGTAACACATTACATCCCATATTCATTATGGCATAGTATACTCTTGTACCCATTTATTATATAAAGAGGTGTTAGTTGGAGAATTACGTTATCCCCAATTCAATATGTGAGAGTAATTCCTCCACATCTCTAGGTATATAATAGGGTCAAGGGAGCTTTTTCATAGATCACATCTCATCTTGTGTTCATACTGCTATTCGTATCGGATTATTTGTAGTTGCTCTCTTTGTAAGATTGTGGGAGATTTCTAGAGATAATAGAAGACGATCTTCTGGTGGACATATCCCAATTGGGTGAACGACGTATATCTGTTTATTCTTTTTCCTTGTTCTCTTTCTGTTCTTATTTATATGTTGTTATGTTGTTGGTTTCATAGGTAGATAGCTAGTTCAGTAGATCTAATATTCTTACATGGTATCAAAGCCATGGTTATTATGATCTAACATCATCTTTGAATTTAACCATCAACGTGTATATTCATTTTTTATTATCTGGGCACTTGTTTTTTCGTAGATTTTCTTTCTATCTGGTATCCATTAGGCTTCTCTTCAAATCTGGGCATGATTTTACATATTTGAGATCTTTTTTTCTCGTAAACCTAACTTTTTTGTGTAGTTTTTTTTGCAGATTTTCTTTCAAGGGTCTCTTGATTGTTTTTATATAAGATATATATGTTTTTTGGATTTTCAAGGGGTTCTTGATTTTTTTTCTATAACATCTATATTTTTTTTGAATCCTTGTCAAGGAGATCTATCTTACGAATGTAATATTTAGTTACGGTAGTTACAATAGTAAATATTAGCGGAATGAGGGTTTAGATCAGAATTTTAGCCACATAAGTGGATGCAGAGTGGTTGCACCATTTTCAAAAACTGGTTATAATAAGCATTTGGATCATTATTGAGTTTTTTATTTTATTTTTCCACCTGGTGTTTTTGTCAGATCTGTTACCTTTTCTACAGAACTTCCCAGAAAAGAGTAGATATTTTGGTTCCTCTCACTGAGCTACCTAATTTAAAAAAAAATCAGCTCAAACGGAGTCCTAGAAGAAAAATTATCGGTGATTTAAGATTGGTAATTTTTTCAGGTTTTTTGGTGATGGAAAATGAACTGCAGAAATTTACAGTTTTCTATCTACTTTTTCCCTTGTCATTTATTGCATTTGGGTTTATATTTATTGTCAAAATTTCTATCATTATGACTTCAGAATTATTTATGTTCCTGAACTTATCGGCTCTAACTATCTTGCATGGAAAAGGAAAATGATTGATGTTCTCAGGAGGAAGAATATATGGAGGTTGGTTAGTGGTGAACACAAGAAACCTACAGATGTTGAAGCCTTGATTAAATGGGAAGAAAATTTTGATCAAGCAAGAGGGCTCATTGGTCAAACGGTTTCAAATAGTCTTCAGGTAAGTATTGATGCAAAAGACATCTCGGTTGAGGTATGAGAAATTTTTGCTTCTTTATTTGATAAATATGATGATGTTTCTATTTCTTCTTATTACCTTGAAAAGAAGATTCATGAGCTAGATCCTACTAATTTTGATAGAGTTGAATTATATCTTGTTGAATTGAAAATATTAAATTAAAAGTTAAATAATTGTGGTAAATATTACAAGAATACAAACAATGCTCTTATCATTCTTGTAGAACAAAAATTGTCATCTTGTTTTGACATGTTCATCCAAACTAGGAATAGGGATCTTGAATTGTCTCAAATTACCATGAAACCTAATTTTTGATGATTTATGTAAAAGGTTGATAAATGAGCAAGAAAGTTTGATTGCTTCAGGACAAGTCTCACCTAATAAAGCTCTTATGGCACATAATAAAAATCATAAGAAAATTGTTAATAATGCCAAAGGTTCTTGTTCACAGAATTCTAGTCATACTAATAATAATGGTCATGCTTCTCATGCACATCATGAAAATAGTAAGAAAAAAAAAATATATGATCCTTGTAAGCATTGTGGTAAAACTAGCCATCCTAAAAATAATTGGTTTAAAGGAAAAAGTTTTAATGACTAAATCAAACAAGAAAAATTCTAATGAATCTCAAGTAGCTTTATGTGCATCTATTATTTCATCTAATAATTCTTTTTCTAATGTGGAATGGATAATTGATTCTAGTGCTTCTAAACATATGACTGGTAATTATTCTTTATTTACATCTTATCACACTAATGAGCACTCATCTTAGAAAGTTTCTACTGGTGATGGTAAACAACTTTCCATAATTGGTTCTAGTAATATTAATGTTGCTAATGTTTAATTGGAAGATGTTTTTCATGTTCAAAACATGCTTTCGATTTATCGTGCATGTTAGAAAGGTTTTAAATTTGAAGCTTGGCCCGATAAATATGTTCTTAAAGATATCAACCAAATTACAAAGTAGTTTCTTATGGCCCTATTGATCATACAACTAGTTTATATAAATTTGCAGGTTTTAATTCAACTAAGAGACAACCCTTTTATTCCTGTGTTGCTCATGCTGATGAACTAATTAAATTATGGCATCAAATATTGGGTCACTTGAATTATGGTAAAATGCAAATACTAACTAAAATGGTTCATGGGTTGCCTAATATTTCTTCTACTACTAGTGTTTGTGAAGGATGTGTTCTTGGTAAACATCATAGAGAAATGTTTGATAAAGGTAAATCATGGCGTGCTATGAAACCTTTGCAATTAATTCATAGTGATATCTGTGGTCTTCTTGAAGTTCCTTCAATATCCCATGCAATTTATTTTCTTACCTTTATTGATGACTTTAATATAAAATCTTGGGTTTATTTTTTGAAAAATAAAAGTGAAACATTTGTAAAATTTCAAGAATTTAAATCCATGGTTGAAAATGCATTTGGTAAGAGTATTAAAAATTTGCGATCTAATAATGGGAGGGAATTTTTTAAGAAATAATTTGATGCATATATATAAACATGGTATTCAACATCAAAAGGTTGTTCCTTACACACCTCGACAAAATGGTATTGCTGAAAGGAAAAACAAAACTTTAGCTGAAATGGCTAGGTGTATGCTTTTTTCTGAAGGACCACATAAGAAATTTTGGGCTAAAGCCATCTGTTGTGATAATTTTATTTTAAATAGAGTTCCTATTAAAGCTATTGAGCAAGTTACCCCTGAGGAAAAATGGAATGGACGTAAACCAGATATCAGTAATTTTCAGGTGTTTGGTTGTGAATGTTGGGCTCATATTCCTAATGAAAAACAGAAAAAGTTAGAACTCAAATCTCACAAGTGTATCTTCATTGGTTATGATGAGAATTACAAGGCTTCTAGGTTGATTGATCCTTCTAGTAAAAGTGTCATAATCAAAAGGGATGTTCAATTTCATGAAGTCTCTTCTCCGCCTTAGTCTGTAGAAACTCATGTGACCCTGGATTTTCTAATACGACTTATTACTCCTATTCATGTTACTCCTTCTTCTAGTTATGTGCCTCTTATTTATCTTGATTCTTCCTCTCCCTCAAGTATTCCACGTAAAACTCATGAAGCTCCTGAAGTGACTCATGTTCATTCTATTCTTCCTGTTTGGGCTTGGCAAACCCTTGAATTTTTAGGTAGTGAGGTTGGAAATCCTTCCGACACTCATTGAACTAGATCCAACTTTTCTCTTATGGCCAAAGTTTTGGCCACATATGATCATGCTACTTATGCTCAAGCTAAGGGTAATCCTCATTGGAAATAAGATATGTCTTATGAATATGAATCTCTTTTGAGAAACAATAATTGGTCTCTTGTTCCTCTTCCTTTAGGAAATAATTTAGTTGGTTGTAAATGGGTTTATACAAATAAGTTCACTGCAGAAGGATAGATTGAAAAGCATAAAGCTAGATTAGTTTCCAAAGGCTTTAATCAACTTGAAGGTATTGATTATAATGAAACTTTTTCTCCTGTTGCTAAAATTAACACAATAAGAACCATTTTATCACTTGTTGCATCTTTTAAGTGGGAAATTCATCAAATGGATGTTAAAAGTGCATTTTTAAATGGTGATATTATGGAAGAAATTTATATGCAATAGCCTCTTGGTTTTATTTCTGTTGAATCCTCAAGTTTAGTATGCAAATTACACAAATCCTTATATGGTCTCATACAAGCCTCTATGGCTTCGTATGATAAAATTGATGCATATTTCTTGAATAATGGTTTTAAGAATTGTATCTCTGATCCAAATATGTATGGCACAAATTTTGGTGATAATTTCTTCATTATTTTTTTTATATGTGGATGATCTAATTATCATTGGCAGCCAGCTTGTATTAAATCAAGATATGAAAATTTCTCTTCAGAAGCAGTTTGAGATTATAGATCTCAGTACATTGCACTATATCTTGGCTCGTCATATCTGGCATATTGCCAATGGTATTTTTCTCTCTCATCCTAAGTATGCGGCAGATCTATTAGATCATTTCCATATGAGTAATTGTAAACTTGCTCCTAAACCATTTCAATTCAGCATAAATTTAACTATTGAGTGTACCGCTCCACTAGTTGATGCGACTCTTTATCGTCAGCTCATTGGAAGTTTAATATATTTAACTCACAGTAGACCAAATCTCTCCTTTTTCATCTGTGTGATTTCTTGGTTCATGTAGAAACCTCGTGAAATTCATTGGCAGGTAGCCAAGAGAATTTTGCGATATTTACAGGGGGCATTCCATTAAGGTGTATTTTATTCGAGTAGTGCTAGAATTTTACTCTTTGGTTATACAAATTCTAATTTGACAGGTGATAGTTCTAATCGACGGTAAACTATTGGTTACATATTTAAACATGGTTCAGGTCTGATCTCTTGGTCCAACAAGAAGTTGAATACTCTTTCTTTATCTTCATGTGAAGAAGAGTATAGAGCAGCCAAAGAAGCAGCTAAAGAATCTGTTTGGTTATGGCATGTTCTTACTGAGCTTGGTTTGATTCCGAAATCATCCACCATGTTGAAATGGAACAATCAGGGTGCAATCTATCTTGCTTACAATCCAGTATATCACTCCAAAATGAAGCATATCGACCTTGACGCTCATTATATTCAAGGTCTTATCATCGATGGTATTATTTCTCTGGACTATTATCCTACCTAGAAGTAGGAAATCGATATCTTCATCAAATCCTTGACAGAAGCGAAGTATGTGTATCTTCGTTCTTTTCTTGGGATGAGGAAAGTTTTTATCAAGGGGGAGTAGGAATGACTCCTTCCTTCCTTAGTGTCAGGTAGTGTTAGGATGGGCCCTTCTCCCAACCATTATAAAGGGGGAACTTTGGAATATATTATATTCTTTGGAATGTAATAATGTCTTTGTATTATGTCGGAAGTTGAATACAATCTTATGTAAAAGAGTAACACATTATATCCCATATTCATTATGGCATAATATACTCTTATACCCATTTATTATATAAAGAGGTGTTATTTTGGAAATTATATTATCCCACATTCAATGTGTGAGAGTAATTCCTCCACATCTTTGGGTATATAATAGGGTCAAGGGAGCTCTTTCATAGATCACATTCCATCTTTTTCTCATATTGTTATTTGTATCGGGTTATTTGTAGTTTCTCTCTTTGAAATATTGTAGGAGATTTCTAGAGATAATAGAAGACAAACATCCCGTGGATGTAGCCCAATTGGGTGAACCACGTATATGTGTTGTATTCTTTTTCATTTTTATCTTTTTGTTCTTATTTATATGTTGATATGTTGTTGGTTTCTTAGATAGATAGCTAGTTTAGTAGATCTAATATTCTCACAAGATTGATTGTTCATGCAGGAAAAGTTATATTGGTGAAACCGAGTGCTCGCTTCAAAAATGACTTGAAGAACATAGAGCCAATATTAAGCATGAGAGATCTCACACCTCAGACCTTGCAAATCACTCCTCGAAAACTAAACATCATTTATGTCTAAAGGATGCCAAAATAATTGCCAGGGAGGAATACTATCGAAGAAGGAAAATTAGAGAGGCACTAGAGATTATAAAACATCATCATAGCCTCAACAGGGATGGAGGATATGAAATTGGTGATAGTTGGCAACCTCTAATACAACAGAGTTGTTCCTCTAATTCGTCTTCCTCCCAGGTATATTATCACATGTTTGTTTCTCTCCTGTATGATTTTAGGGTTTGGGCATTTTTAGATGTAGGAAACAAATGATTGAATTATTTACTTTTAATAATTATCCTTATTAATTAATTTTTATTTCCAATTAATAAAAAATAAATAATTAATAATTATTATTAGTATCTAATTTTTTTAATAAATTAAATTAATCATGATTAAAACGAATTTTATTATCCTAATAAAATTAGATTAATTATGATTAAATCAATTTTCTTATCCTACAAAAATAAAAATACATTAATAAAAATAAATCCTTTTTCTTATCCTAATAAAAATAAAATAATTATTACTAATAATTACTAATATTTATTTATTCTTTTGAATAAATGAATGCTAATATTAATTAGTAAACAATTATTTTATTTTTTCTTGTTTTAGTTTTATTTTTCTTAACTCTTTTTATTTATAATTAAATTTGTAAATAATTTTAATTAATATTATTAAGTAGGGTTATCCAAAATTATATGATAATATATTAAAATATTCTTTACTAATAGATACTAATATCTAATTCTATTAAATAGATTAAATAATAAATAAGAATTTATTTTATTTAACTCTTTATTAACATTTATTAATTAAATAATATAATATTTTAAGTTTTAGTTAGTAATAAATCTTATTAAAATTGTTAGTAATATTTAAATATCATTACTTATTAAATAAAATAATTAATATAATTATTATTGATAATATCATAATAATGAATATTATTATTCTTAAAAACTATTAGATTAAATAAAATAAAATAAAAAATTGATAAAAAAATATAAAACTAAAAATTTGTTTATATATATATATATATATATATATATATATATATATATATATATATATATATATATATATATATATATATAATTTAGTTCTTGTTGACTCTTCTTATTTTACTCGTTTCACTATTAATCCTTTACCTCTATCTTTATTTAATCCTTCATTCAACATCTTGTCATGAAGATGGATCCACGTTGGGATTCGAAACATCAACGAATGTTCTATAACAGTGTGGATAATCGTAAGAGATCTTCAATAGAATTTGGATATGTGAATCAAAAGTAGGTAAAAAGCTCCCCCAAACCACAAAACAAAGGAAAAAGATAAGATGGAGAAACCTATGACAACCCATCAAATTCGCAAGAAAATAATGGCACCACGAAGACGAATAAGGACAAAAGAAAGTGGTGTGAGTTCCACAAGATCCCCACTCACAACACAAATGAGTGTTGTGCCAAAAATTCATTGGTGGCTGAGTTGAAAGCTTCAAATTCTGATGCATGTTTTGATACTGAGCCGAAACTAGACAAGGGGAATGATATGAGGAATTGTATTATTGACGTAGAACCCAATGCCATTTTTGCCACCACCAAGGTCCAAAATATTGAGCTCGAAGATATAGAGGATGAGGAGCATATTTTCCACTCACAAATGTGGGTGAAAGGTTCACCACTGCAATTCATTTCCGATAGTAGGAGCTAAAAGAACCTTAATTTAGTATAGTTTTTGAAGTTGTTGGGCCTGTTATCACTCCACTAGATTCCCAAGGTCGAAGAAGGAATCCCAACAGAGTTAACCACAGACCAAAATTTTGGCTTGGAAGTTAGCCCTACCAAGTCAGAGAGGGCTCTCTCCACAAGGTCATAGCCAAGAAGGGCTAGAGAAATTAAGGATTGTATCCTAGATATTGAGTGTGCGAGTTGTTTTGATTTGATTTGGTTGGGTTTCACTGGATGAAGAAATTACGTCAAGGGAGCTAGGCCAAGGCAAATGGGATAGGGTTGCATGGATTCAATGGGCTAAGGTAGGCATAAGGGTTGATACTTTAAGATTATTGTGATGAGATTATTTTTAGCCTGATGAGAATCTATGAAGAGCATAGGAAATTTATTCTTCTTAGACAGAGGAAAATGGACAAATTATGATCAATTTCTGAAAACAGACCATGAGCAAGCATGTGTTCTTCTTATCAAACTCAAAAGAGATCATACCATATATATGTAATTAACATGAATACAATACATTCTAACATATGAAACTGAAGATAAAACAATGATAAACATCATACCACAAGTATCACAAAAAATAGTTGCAACTCTTCTTTATTAACTGGCCAAAACTGAGTACAATAGTTCCTTGATCAACAAGCTAACATCCAAACTAATTATAAGCTTTGAAAATGAGTAAAAAATTACATTATATAGGCCTCAAAAAACCTTTCCCAACCTCAAGGATCGAATCCCTAAGTTGAGAAGCTGATGCACAATAATATGAACTGATACCTAGAGTGTAGGGAGCTCTAAGTGACTCCTCCCTAAATACATTCAAATTGATTCATTTGAATTAGGGATGAATTTTACCTAATGAATATACCCCTAGGTAAATTATATATAGCATAATTACATTTACCATCCTCAATTACATAGGCATAAACATGAATTTCTGAAGTAAAGTCAAAATTTCAGTGAAAAACCAAAAAATATCAGCAAATGGTCATTTGCGCCCTCCATGTTGCAGCCTAATTTTGGATGCTTTCTCGGTTTCCAAATTGGGCCCAGGATAGCTCGTTGGAAGTTGTATCTTGTGTACTTTCTAAATATTCCTTTATTTTGTAGAATGGACTTGATTTGACCTGTCAAAAATGGATTTTCCGAAGGTCACTCTAGAAGTGTTGAAAACCTTTTGTAGCACCTATATTTTTGACATTTCTCCCAAACCATGATACCTATATAAAAAATGAAGGATTTTTTTTTTTTTTTTTTGACCTATTATGGACAAAAACATCTCTCATGCTTATCAAATTCATGTTTTTTTGGTCAGAAACATATTTTGAACCAAAACTGACCCTATGAGTGGCAAATGATTTGACTCTTGGAATGACTTCATGAAAAATGATGGAGACATGATGTTTATGAGTTGAAATAACCTCATACTTACTGATATGACCTACCTTATGCCTCCTTTGCTTATATGTCAAACCCTAGCTCAGTGGGAGAGGAAATTAGGGTTTAGTGCTTGTGGAAAAGGATGATTTGGGCACCCTTGGGAAAATCCAACTCCCTTTGACATTTGATCAATTGATGAACTAAAAAATCTTGCACTTTGAAATGTTCTTGTTTGGCATGTGGAACTAAGTTTACAGCTTGGGATGGTACTTATTACATTTGAATTGAAATAAAATTACATGAATACAAATAAAACTACACTATAGTATGAAAATCATACTTTGAAATGATAATTACAACCTTTAAAAATCATATTTACATGTTGATAAATCCTCTACAAATGATTTAGAAAGTATTATTTGAGTCACTCTTACAATTTTTTTGACCTTATTGAGATGAAATGGTGTGTTATGAACCTTGAAAAATGAAACCTAGTTGACCTAATGGGACCTTGGATAACCTGACTCCATGGTTGAATTTGACTGGCATAATGAAATAGTGAAATGAGATTTTAAGATTGTTTTATGCTCAACAAGACATGAAGGTGGGTCAAAAAATGTGAAATTTTGAGGGAGAGTGAGGTTTTATGACTAGGGCTACCATCAGTGATTCAATTTTTTGCATGACCTAATGGAATGATAAACAAATTCTTGAGTGGGACCCTTAAAATGAATATGAAAAGAGTTATTTTGATTACTGATGGAAGAATGTAAATTCTGACACTAACATCGACCTTATTGGGGATGGAATCTCCATGGAGGTGTCAAGAAGACCATAGACCAAGTGCCTAATCATTGGGCCAATACAGTAAAAAAAAATTCAAACTGAAATGCATGACTAAATACTGACTAAAAATAAAAAACTTACTAAACATATTGATGGCAACATATCACTAAGACTCGAGGGTTTCAAATCTTGATGAAAATCACTTGCCTGCTGAAGACATATGTACAATCATGTGAAGTTATCTTTCCAGTGTAACAAATCCAACATATGGCTACTTACTGAAATTATGCTCTCATTTTCCTCAAGAAGTCAGAAAAAAAAAAATAGGCCACTGCAAGTGTCTACTGAACATGTGCTTCTAGTCCATGAAAACGAGAAAATACATCTTTCCTGCTAGCTGTATCAAATCAGTAAAAGGATCTTCAAAAATATGAAATGTTACCTTGTCTTGAGATTCAGCAAAAAAACAAGCACACTCTTCATTTTGAACTGAAAGAACACTTGGTTGTTGATCCATAGGAGAGCGTAAGGAAGTATGACTTTCTGTTATCTGAGTGTTGGCTACAAATTCCTAAAGCACAAGAAAATCTAACTCTATAACTTGAACATTGTCTCTCGTAGGCTCATACTCCTCAAATTCATATTCTAAATCATCTTTGAACATAAAAAATTCTTCAATATTGTTATACATGATAGCCCTACCTTCTTCATGAAAGGAAGAAATATCTATTAGCTGATCTCCTTGCAAAAAATCATCATCACAAATTGGTTTACTCATAACAACTTCCTGTATGGATTCATCTATTTCATGAATATCATCATTCAGACCCAAACTTTCATTTTCAATAATGGAAGATGCTTTACCCACACATTCTTGACTGTGTGAACATTATAAGAGCTGCAAATCTACATTCGCTTGGGCTGTAACATGATTTTTCAGGAGATGATCTATTTCATATTCAAACAAAGGAGAAAACTAAGTTTTAAATAAATTTACATTGATTTGGTGGTTGTCATTTTTAGGATCGGGAATTGGCACTTCTCTTTCTTGGTCCTGGTCTGTCTCATCTAAGGAGGGAGCTACTAATTATTTTTGGTGATGAAAAAGGTTCTCATGCAAAGGCTCAAGGATCTCTTCATCCAAGGAGGAAACTGTTGATTCTTGTTGGGAAGAAAAATCATGAAGGGATTCTATGATCTCATAATCTAGACACTCTTCATCCCCATACAAATTTTCAAGAAATTTAATGAAATTATCAGAGATCTCACAAAAAATATCAATCATCGACAAGGAAGAATTGGAGTTTTGATAATGTTGAAATAAAATGTAATGAAATTCATTTAGAGAATATAAACTAGCAGATGGTAGACTCTCATACCATGGTGTCTCTTTTTCCTCCAAGGTAGCCATAAACATCTTCATCGAACAATATTTAGGAAACTCAATCTTTAGTCTGTGAATATGCAAATGAAATTTGACCAAATGCAAACTAGCATCTTCACCATCTTGACCCTTAAACTTTGACAGTCCTGATTTCCAATCTATACGAGGAATATAGTTTAGAAAAGCAGGAATATGAGCTTGATTCATAGGAGCATACCTTCGATACATCAAATCCATTTTGATAATAGTGAGTTCACAAAGAATATCTTCAAACTAAGGATTCTTGAAATATGGAGTCGTCATGAAAATTTTGAACCTTTGGATTCTTCGACACTGGAATAGCTAGGTGAATGGTTTAGCCTTCATTTGCATCTAACCGTTGTCCACCATCAGAAATCATATATAAACTTTGTCGTTCTTTCCTAGGGAAGATATTTTCCTTTCATTCCCTGGTAATGGCACCAAGATGTTATCACTCCGCCAGATTCCCAAGGCTGAAGAAGGAATCTCAACAGAGGTAACCACAGACCAGACTTGTGGCTTGGTAGCTAGCCCTACCAAGTTGGAGAGGGATCTCTCCATAAGGTAATAGCCAAGAAGGGCTAGAGAAATTAAGGTTTTTAGGCTAGATATTGAGTGCTGAGGTTGTTTTGATTTAATTTGGTTGGGTTTCACTAGATGAAGAGATTTGGTCAAGGGAGGTAGGTCAGGAAAAATGAGATAGGGTTGTAGGGATTGAATGGGGCAAGGTAGGCATAAGGGTTACCACTTTAATATGATTTTTATGAGATTTTTTTTAAACTAATGAGAAGCTAGGAAGAGCATGGGATATGTATTCTTCCTAAACAGAGGAAAATGGACAAACTATGATCAATTTCCCAAAACAGAGCATGAACAAGCATGTGTTTTTCTTATCAAAATTGAAAGAGATCATACCATAGAGATGTAATTAAAATGAATACAATACATTCTAACATATGAAACTGAAGAAAAAACAATAAACATCATACCACAATTATCCCAAAAAATAGTTGCAACTCTTCTTTATTAACTGGCCAAAACTGAGTACAATAGTTCCTTGATCAACAAGATAACATCCAAAATGATTCCAAAATTTGAAAATGAGTCAAAAATTACATTATATAGGCCTAAAAAAACCTCTCCCAACCTCAAGGGTCGAATCCCTAAGTTGAGGAGTTGATCCACAATAATCTAAACGGATACGTAGAGTGTAGGGAGCTCTAACTGAATCCTCCATAAATACATTCAAATTGATTCATTTGACTTAAGGATAACTTTTATCTAATGAATCTACCCCTAGGTAAATTATCCATAGCATAATTACATTTATCATCCTCAATTACATAGGTAGAAACATGAATTTCTTAAGTAAAGTGAAAATTTCAGTGAAAATCCAAAAAAATATCAGCAAATGGTCATTTGCCCCCTCCATGTTCCAACCTAAGTTTGGGTACTTTCCCGATGTCCAAATTGGGCCCATGATAACACATTGGAAATATTATCCTATCTAGTTTCTAAATATGCCTTTATTGTGTAGAATGGACTTGATTTTATCTGTTAAACATTGATTTTCCTAAGGTCACTCCAAACGTGCAGAAAACCTCTTGTAGAACCTATATTTTTGACATTTATCCAAAACCATGATACCTATGTAAAAGATGAATGATTTTTTTTATTTTTTGACCTATTATGGACAAAAAACTCTCACACTTTTATCAAATTCATCAATGTTTGGTCAGAAACAAACTGTGAAGAAAAACTAGCCCTATGAGTGGCGAATGATTTGAATCTTGGAATGACTTCTTGAAAAATCATGGAGAAATGATGTTTATGAGCTGAAATGACCTCATAATTATTGATATGACATACCTTATGCCTCCTCTGCTCAGATGTCTTTGATTCCATAGCAAACCCTAGCTCATTGGGAGAGGAAATTAGGGTTTAGTGCTTGTGGAAAATGATGATTTGGGCACCCTTGGGAAAAGACAACTCCCTTTGACATTTGATCAATTGATGAACTAAAAGCTATTGCAATTTGACATGTGCTTGTTTGGAATGTGGAACTGAGTTGGTAGCTTTGGACAATACTTATTACATTTTAATTGACATAAAATTACATGAATAAAAATAAAATTACACTATAGTATGAAAATCATACTCTGAAACCATAATTACAAACTTTAAAAATCATATTTAAATGCTGATAAATCCTCTGCATATGATTGAGAAAGTATTATTTGAGTCACTCTCACCTTATTGAGATGAAATGGTGTGTTATGAACCTTGAAAAATGAAACCTAGTTGACCTAATGGGACCTTGGATAACTTGAGTCCTTGGTTGACTTTGAATGACATAATGACATAGTGAAATGAGATTTTAAGATTGTTTTAAGCTTAGCAAGACATGAAGGTGGGTCATAAAATGTGAAAATTTGAGGGAGAGAGGTTTTATGGCTAGGGCTACCATCAGTGTGTCAATTTTTTGCATGACGTAATGGAATGCTAAAACATTTCTTGAGTGGGACCCCTAAAATGAATATGAAAAGAGTGATTTTGATCACTGATGGCACAATGTAAATTATGAAACTAACAAGGCCTACCAACCACACCACACCCATATCGATACACCATCGGGTGGCTTCACCAAGGACAAGATCTTCCTGTTAGCCAACAGTGTCACTGTCCCTACAACATCAATCCCTTCAGGATGTGTTATTGTGTGATGTTGCTCCTATTGATGTTTGTGATGCATAATTAGTCCAACCATACTTGTGGAAGCATGATGTTTTGGATGGGTCTAGGCCTCACACTATTATTATTACTTTGGGAAATAAGGTATACATGATATCGAGTATCCCCAACTACTTCCATCTGTTTGATCTCTAATAATAAATGCAGGAGGATCATATCCTAAACTGGGAAATTTGTTTTCTTTTTTATTCACTCTCAAAGTAAGGGGAAGATAGTGTCCACATCCATGGACCTCAAGAAATGATCCTCCATGCAATATAAGTAGGTGGATAAGTTCATGGAAGAATACAGGGCCATCTTATCCTCACCCACAAGGGTGCCCTTACATTGGTAGGTCAAGCATTCAATCGATATGACCCCTAGAGCACCTCTACCCAATGGTTCGATATATCTTTGCTCCATTCTAGAAAATGAAGAGATCAAGTGGCAGATCTAGGAGATGATGTAAAAAGGGAACTTTTGACCAAGTTCCTCACCTTGTGGGATCCTGATTGTACTTTTGTAGAAGAAGGATGGGACATGGAGGGTCTACATTGATTATTGGGCACTGAACAAAATCATTGTCAGGAGCATGTATCCAATCTCGTGGATTGATTAACTTCATTAGATAAATTTTGAGGTCTAAAATGGGTCTCCTATTAAAAATTTACAACCAAAATAAAATTTATAACAACCAATAGGATTCAAGATGATGATGTCAACCATGTGGGATGATTCACCATTTTTGGGGTAAAAACGTAAAAAGATTAAAAAATAATAATATAATAAAACTAAAATTTCAACTTGTATTTTCAACTTCTCTCCCTAATTTTTCACTCAAATTTCAAGTGCGAGTACTCGTTGGATGCAAAATTTGATTCCTCATACCAGGAGTACCCATGTTGCACACTTTTGATGGACTCTGCTACATGAAAAATGAGAAATACATCAAAAAATGTGTTTGCAATAATTTTTTTTATGTATTTCTCAATTTTCAAGTAGAATGGACCATTGAAATTATGCAACATTGGAATGAGACTAAAGTTGGGTCGCAAGACACTTTAGTGTGGAGAAAACTATGGTTGTACTACAAAATCATTTTTATCGGCCAAAATTTTGATAGGATGTTGGAAAATATATCAGATCGTGCACTACCTATGCCATCTCGAAGCCAACCATCAAGAAGCAAGGCCTGCACAATCCTCTACCTACTACCATCCAACCCTCAGAATCCATCTCCATGGACTATCTTTTAGGCCTCCCTTCTACCAATCATAGTAATGGCTATGTATTTTTGGTCGTCAATTTTTTTTCTCAGATAGCTATATTGTTGTTTTGTAAGAAGAGTATAACATCTTAAGACACCGCCAAAATATTCTTTGAACAAGTTTGTGTACATTTTTGGAATCCCATGGACCATTATATTAGATTGGGATAGAAATTTCTTGAGCACATTCTGGTCGAGCCTCTGGACATTATGGGACACTAAGCTCACCAAGTCGATTTCATTCCATCCCCAAACTGATGGCCAAATAGAGGTTATCAATAGTATGATAGTTCACATACTATGCATGTACAACTCCAAGCATCCACAAACCTAGGATGAGATCCTTCCTCATGTGCAACATAGTTATAACATAGGGCTCCATATCTCGACTGCCTATAGTCCTTTTCAAGTGGGTCTGGGTTTTCAGCCATTGTGTCTGATTGATGTTTCCATGCCTCATGTGAATACACAAACTTAATCCAC
This sequence comes from Pinus albicaulis, assembly GCA_034641835.2. Taxonomy (NCBI): domain Eukaryota; kingdom Viridiplantae; phylum Streptophyta; class Pinopsida; order Pinales; family Pinaceae; genus Pinus; species Pinus albicaulis. The sequence goes on along the minus strand of CM076575.1, from coordinate 1,054,605,880 downwards.
ATATATAAAATATGAGGTTGATAAATAAACCTAATAATTTGAATGCATCCAAAACATCTTCCCGCAGGTGCATGAAACCTTGGATAAGTCCAATGCCGAGTAAAAGTAGCGACATGATCAACATCGGGTGCCACACAAGTTTTAGGTGGGTGATAAGGTTTGGTTGCATTTTCAGAAATAAAACCTTACTAGGAGCCCATTGAAATCCCATACCACTTCAATATGGGCCTTACACCATCACCAAGGATGTGGGAGACAATTTTTTTGAGCTCATCATTCACCCATTCCTTGGCCTGTACCTAGTGTTCAATTTGGAACACCTCGCCTATACTTTCCACCATTACTAGACACATCAATCATTGCAGAACATCTCACACCAACAAAGATAAACTTAAATTGCATGGAATAGGAAACAACTGATTGGATCATGCAAATAGAGATCCATAACACTCATCAATATTATATCCAACTATATCTGGTTGTCAAATTTGGCCAACTCCTGCACCAAGGAAAGTGGCTCACGAGGGACCAAGTTTAGCATAAGTTTCCCATCTCATCGAGGCACTCAACACAATATATACCATTAATTCCTAAGGGGGAAGGATTGATCTAGTTGGGTATTGGTGGCCACCCACCTATTTCACTTGGATCCCCACCATTGTTTCTTTTATTTTCCTTAATTATAGCACAATTTAATATTTTTGGTATTTTTTTAGGCCTTGAACTTTCAGAGCTGTTTTGAGGCCTTAAACAATGTTTTTTATGGAAATTGGGAAAATGAAATAGCTTGTGGAAATGGAGGAATAAAAATGGAATGAATGGATTATTAAACTTTCAAATACAACTTTCAGACATCAAATAGAGGACTAAAAGACATATATCTCTAAAGTCTAAATTCATAGTTCTTATACACGTCAAATGAAGATTGTATGCCAAAGTTACGAGCTTCAGAAGTTGATGTACACATTTACCATAATGGGGCCCATAGAATTTTAGCACTTCATCTCCTAGGGTTAGGTTTTTGGATGTTTAGGGTTTTCCATTGTTTCTCAATCATAAATAGGTCTTCAAGCCTCAATGTAACATATTTCATAAGGCATGTAGCTGCCACATCTCTTCTCAAAGATAAGCTACCATCACATAAGTTAGTTTATTTCCATTTTGCATGTAAATATTTTTCAATAATTTGTTATTAATGAATTGAAGGTTTTTTTTGTTGTATCTATATTTATATATGTATTTCATTTTTTTCCTTTATAGATCTAGATGAGAACTGAACCAATAGCATAATCATAGGTGTATATATTAATTTCAAATGGTTATTGCAGATTTGGAAATGTGAGTACAACTACATAGTAGAGGCGGTGCTTCAAATCAATGAACACCTTATGTTGAGAATAAGACCAGTAAAAAAATTCTTTCACTCCACCCTTGGTAACCTGACTCAAAGTCCCAGTGATATGGGAGAACCTCAACATGAACCTTCAATAAAAATTGGCAAGCCCTAAAAAGCTGCAAACTCTATTAGAGGGGTTGGGTCTGGCCAATCCCAAATGACTTGGATCTCAGCCAGATCCACATGCATGCCTTTATCATCTATGATGTTACCTAGATATTGGACTTGTCTCATGCCAAATGTGCATTTCTCGAGGTTGGCACATAGTTTGTGTGTCGTAGGGTTGGAAGGACCTGTCCAATGTGTTCCAAGTTCTCTTCCCAACTCTTGCTGGAGATAAAGATGTCGTCCAAATATACAACCATGAACGAGTTGGCAGAGGGCCACAAGATGTCATCTGTCAACCTCATAAAAGCTGCAAGGGAATTTTTAAACCTAAAATGCATGACCAACCATTCAAAAGGCCCACCTTGGATTTGAAGGCAGTCTTCCATACATCTATGGATTCTATTGGAACTTGGTGATAGCCAAAATCGAGATTGATCTTGCTAAAATACTTGGAGTCCTGAAGGTCATCAATCTGCAGGATTGGATTCTTGTTCCTGACAATGATTTTTCTTAGTGCCGATAATCAATGCAGAGCCTCCAAGTCCCATCCTTCTTCTACACAAGTACAATCGAGGTCCCACAAGGTGAGGAAATTGGTCGAATGTTTCGTTTTCGAAACAACTCTTGGATCTACCGCTTGATCTCTTCATTTTCCATAATGGGGCAATAACATATCAACCAACTGGGTAGAGGTGATCCATAGGTCATATCGATCGAATTCTCAAACTAACAATGTAAAGGAACCCTTGTGGGTGATGAGAAGATGTCCCTTTATTCTTCCATTACCTTATCTACCTACTTCTATTGTGTGAAGGATCCTTTCCAAGGGGCCATGGATGTGACCACGATCTTCCCCTTATTTTGAGAGAAAATAAAAAAGAAAAGAAATTTCTTGGTCTAGGAGATTATCTTACTGCATTTCTTAGCAGAGATCAAAGATATGACAATAGGTGGGGCTACCTCTAGTATCGTGTACAACTTATTTCCCATAATAATAATAATAATAGTGCAATGCCTAGACCCATACACAACATGATGCTTCCAGAAGTATGGTTGGACTAATAATTCATCACAAGCTTCAAGAGGAGAAACATCACACAACATCTCATCCAAGAAGTGCTTGACATTGTAGGGAAGGCGACACTACTGGTTGACGCAGAGATCTTGTCCTTGGTGAATCCACCTAATGGTGTATGCCTATGAGTGTGGTGTGGTCGGTAGGCTAAACCAATTCATGACCTTTGTTGAAATGAAGTTATTTTAGGTCTCGATGTCGAAAATGAATTGCAGTGACGAAACCTTGAACCACATCTATGAGTGGAAAATATGCTCCCCCTCCTCTTGATATTTGAGATCAATATTTGTAAATAATTTAATTCCCCTTTCCATTACCATTATTGGGTTCTGGCTCAAAATCATAACATGCATCAGACTCTAAAGCTTTTAGCTTGGCCACCAATGATTTCTTGGTGCAACACTCATTTCTCTTGTGAGTGGGGCCCTTGTGGAATTCTCAACACATTCTTGTGTCCTTATTTTTCTTCTTGGTGCTAATATTTTATTGCGCCTTTGATGGGTTGCCCTAGGTCACCCAACCTAGGCTATATAATTTTTCCTATAGCTTTGTGGCACTCTTTTGTTGCTTCTGTTTCGTAGATCCAAATTCGGGCTTCCATTGTTTAAAATTTTGTTCAATCTTGGCAGGATATCAATATGTTGCACCAAGTGAGGAGATGTCCAGGAACTACATTTATTCCTACATTTATTTGTGTAGAAAGACATGGTTCCTGAGCACCATATGTCGCTTAGGGTATTTGATACCCAAATTTGTGCATAGAGTATGAAAAACAATTGTGAGCTCATGCACATCTTAGTCCCTTTATTGTCCTAGTATGATCAACTTTATTTACTTGTCATCATGGCTCCCCACGAGGTAATACTTCTCCTTGAAAAAATCTCAGAAATAGTTCCAAGAGAAGGCGGCTATACATAAAGAAGTTTCCTTGGCCCTTTTATCATAGTAAGTTTCTCACTAGTACTTGAGATGGTGGGAAACCTTTAGCAATGAAAAAGGAATCTTCTCCCTATCAGAGAAACTATGGACTAAAAAATAAAATTCCAACATATTCAACCATTTATCTACAACATATGCATCTATTTAGCCTTCAAATATTTGGATATCACATTTCACTTATACCTCGAAGGGGGTGGCACCTCCGAAGTGATTGTTGGATGAAGATGTGTCACTAGTGGGCATATGTCGAAGGATATGGGAAAAGTTGTAAATCGTCTCATTCCTTTTCCAATCAAGGGCTTATTTGAGCAATAGTTTGATAGGATATCATTCTCCTTCATCCTTCTTTTCTTCCACCATGGGAGGTCATCAATGTCAGTGGGGACAATATTGATAAGGCTCAACCAATTCAAGTCCCAACTCCTTATACCCCAACCTCGTTTGGGACATGCAAAAAAAATTAATAAAGAGTAGAATTCTTTGATACCACTGATCCAAATCCATTAAGGAAAAAAATGAAATATATATATATAAACAGATATTCAACAAAAACATGATTTCAATTCATTAATAACAAAGTACTAAAAATCGTTTACATGCAAAATGGAAATAAACTAGCTCGGGCCATGGTAACTTATCTTTGAAGTGATATGTGGAAGTTACATGACTTTTGAACTATGTTTCAATGAGGCTCGAAGGTATATTTATTATTAGGAAACAATGGAAAACCCTCAGCATATAAAAACTTAATCCTAGGGGATGAAGTGCCAAAATTCTGTGGGCCTTTTTTGGGTAAATTGGTACATCAACTTCTCGGGGTCGTAACTTTTGTTGGAAATAGGATGCAGAGTGTTGTCCTTGATGGCAACCCACTGAATGAAGATGAAGACATGTGACAGTTGACATGTGTTGTCCTTGATGGCAATACACCTGATGAAGTTATGCTTGACTTGATGGTCTTGGTAATCGATGTAAATCTGTTGTGATATGATGCTAGTTAGCAAGATGATGCTAAGTGTTGTCATTGAATGACAACTCACTTGATGAAGTTGTGATTGATAGAATATGTTCTTGATGAAGTAAATTTGATGTATCAACAGTGTATACAGAAGGCAGTGAAGAAAAGAAGTCAGCAAGTGCTAAATCTATGTTGAAAAAGAGTATGTCTCTTGGTATACGCGGATTGGCCTAGGTGAAGTCGCGTATACACGCGGAAAATAACGTTTCAAGTCGCGTATGGGCAAAAGCGCTCAAAAGTGCAAACCCAAGGGTAACCACCATGGTATTAATCCATTGTATTGGGTAATGATCCGCCTCATTGACCCCGTCCAAGTAGTTTTGGGCTTATGGTATTGTTTTGGTCCATGGTATTGAAAAAGGGGCTCATGGTATTGACAAAGGGTAATCATATAAAAGGAGAAGAAATTCATTGTGCAAAAAGAGAGTGTGGGTGCAAGATGTCTGAGCTTGAATGAATACTTCTCTCTGAAGTAGATCTGAATGAAAGGGTTACACTTGAAGATAAATCTAATTGGATGATGCACCAATGATGAAGAAAGGGATCTAGATCTGAAATGTATCTACTAGATCTGCTTATGGAAGGCTTAGATCTATGATGAGGCGAACATCTAGGCGAACATCTTTTGGAAGTGAAAGGGTAAATCTGAACTGAATATCTGATCTGAAGAAGTATCCTGCTCTATAATAATTGAAGATCTATACGCTACTTCAACGCGGAGGAAGCGCGTATATACGCAGCTTCAGCGAAGAGAAAGCGCGTATGCGCAATAAAAAATACACTGAGTTATACGTTGGTTTGTATGGACGGAAGCGCGTATACACGCTACATCAGTGAATGAAAAGCGCGTATGCAAACTAGGGTTTGCTGAAGCAAGGGGTATGAAATATCTGATCTGTTCTGCTATGTTTCTGCTATCTGATCTGTGTTGATATGTATCTGTTGATGATGTATGTTTGTGCTTAAAAGTATGGAAAGGGTTCGGTCTGGAAATATGATGAATTGTGGTCTGCAAGTTGTGTTCTATTGAAGTGGTTGGATCCAGTGTGAAAATTGATGAAACGTGGTCCAAGGTGGTGCTGAGGGTTGTAGCCTTCAGTCAGGGGGTTGTAGCTCCCTTCCAGGTGAGGCTGGTAAATGAGAGCAGGGGGTCGTAGCTCCCTTCCAGGAGAGGCTGGTAAAACGAGTCAGGGGGTTGGAGCTCCCTTCCAGGAGAGGCTGGTAAACGAGCGCAGGTGGGTGCCTGCGTGCTGGTCAAGTCTGCGCCAGCACATATGTTGTAAGATGTTTTCTCTATAATAAAATATTGAAGGCTGAGCAACTGCAGCGGTGGTTTTCTACCGATTTGGGTTTCCACCTAAAAATCCTGGTGTTCATGTGTGATGCTTTGTGTGATGGTTTATTCTGTTCTTACTGCACCTGTTTACTGCTTATTGAATATCTGAAGAATACATGATGGAATGATTTAAGTGAAGATTTAATGACATATCTAAATCTCTGTGTATACGCTAGTTTCATAAAGGGGATCCGCGTATATACGCTGGTTTACTGAAGTAAAGTAGCGTATGGGTTTTTTAAGGAATGAAAAGTAAAAGGATTTGATTATGTAGTAAATACTGATTCACCCCCCCCTCTCAGTATTTTTCCCAACAATTGGTATCGGAGCAGGTCCTTGTGCAGAAGCTTGATCGCTTAAAGGAGATCCGTCGCAATGGGAAGTCAAGAAGGAGTAATGTCTATAAAGCCACCTCTATTCAATGGAAGCAATCTGATCTTCCGGAAGGTACGTACAAAAGCTTATCTGCAAAGTCTTGGTGCAGATGTATGGGCAATCGTGGAAGAAGGTTATCAATACCCGGCAAGTATTCCTACTGATGCAGCTGAAAGAAAGCAGTATGAAATCAATGCCAAAGCAGTGAATGTCTTATTGGGAAGCATGTCTGAATCAGAATTTGCTAAAGTAATGCAGCTACATTCAGCAAAAGATATATGGGACAAAATCATTCTAAGCTATGAAGGAGACACAAAGGTAAAAAGTGCAAAACTCCAAACTCTTAGAATTGAATATGAAAATTTGAAGATGCATAATGATGAAAGTGTTGCCAGTTTCTTTCTTCGTCTAGATGATATTGTAAATCGGATGAGAAATTTGGGTGAAACCATGGTTGATACTACTCTGGTGGAAAAGGTCTTGAGATCTTTGACTTCAAAATTTGACTCTAAAGTTTCTGCTATTGAAGAAAGGCAAGATCTGCAAACTCTTTCTGTTGCTCAATTACATGGTACTCTGACTGCTTTTGAAATGAGACAAGGAGGTCCTTCTCAAATAAGAGAAGCTGCTTTTAAGGCATCTACAAAAGGAAAGGAAAAGGAGGTTATCAAAGAATCCAGCTATGTATCCGATGAAGAAGAAGCAAATTTCGTGAGAAAGCTCCAACTAGGTACAGAAAGATTCAAAGGTAAGCTTCCCTTCAAATGTTTTGAGTGTGGTAAAGTTGGTCATTATGCTGCAAAATGTCCTTATAAAAGAAAAGAAGTAGTAAGAAGGAATAAGAACCGATCTAGCTCTAAGAAAAGTTACTATGCTGATGAAGATAGTGATGAGTCATCTAATAGTGAGGACGAATGTGAAGAAGATCTTAGACTTCTCATGGCTTTTGAACAAAAGGAAGAAAAGGATACTTTTATGGATGCTCTAGAGGAGAATGATTTTCTTGAAGAAAATAATCAACTCAAACTACGCTGAGAAGAAGAAAAGATAATCAGAGAGACCATTGAAAAGCAGCTTGAAGAAGCAAAGAAACATATTGAAAAACTAGAATGTGAAGTGGTAAGTCAAAGAAAAGAAGTTGAGAAAGCAAAAACCTCGAATCTTAGATTTGCTAAAGGATCTGAAACCTTAGATGAGATCATCAAGGTACAACGTTCTCCTCTTATAAAGACAGGTCTTGGATATACCGGAGAATCTTCTCAAACTTCAGCACCCAGCTATCTAAAAGCAGTTACAGGTGGTTTACATCATTCAGCCACTCAGCAAGAGAATAAAGGATTTCTACAGGGAAAGCAGGACCATATCAATTCAAGGAACACTAACAGGGATAGCTTTCAAAGACACTACAACCAACAGGTAAATTCAAATAGAAGATTCCATGATCGCAGAAATTTCTACTTCAATGGGCAATGTTTCACGTGTCACAATTTTGGTCATAAAGCTATTCAATGTGTTGCATATAAAACCATCATGACAAGAGAAGAAAGAAAGAAAAGGTTGGATACTGAACCAAAGAAGAATACCTATAACAATTTTTCTCCTCTTCAAAGTGAAGTTGAATGTACTTATTGCAATAACTTTGGCCATGAAGAATCTCAATGCAGGAACAAGATCCAGCCAAAAGAACATGTTCCCTCAAGCTCTAAAGTGTGGAAAAAGAAAGAACCGCCAGTTGGAAATTGTGGGATAGCATTATTTGCAGAAGGTGAAGAAAATCAATGGTACATCGATAGTGGGTGCTCAAGACACATGACAGGTGACAAAAGCAAACTTCATACTTATAATGCTCTAGAAAAGGAAAAGAAAGTTACTTTTGGAAATGATACTCCTGCTGTGATTAAAGGAAAAGGGTCAGTATTTCTAAAAGAAAAAGTGAAGGCTAAAGATGTCATGTATGTGGATGGATTAAGCCATAACCTGTTAAGTGTTAGTCAAATGTGTGATCAAGGAGCAGAAGTGGTCTTCAGTTCCAAAGAATGTGTGGTTCGTGATCTTGACACAGGTAAAATCATTATAAAAGGAAAAAAAAATCCAAGCAACCTGTATATTCTAAATGGCATAGATCAATGTTACTTGAGCAAGTCCTCAGAAAATTGGCTGTGGCATAGAAGGCTGGGACATCTGAGTTTCTCTCAAATCAACAAAGCTAGCAGACTTCAAGCTGTTCGTGATCATCCCAAGGTCAATCTTCCAGAAAGTACCATATGCAAATCTTGTCAATTTGGTAAGCAAACCAGAGTACGATTTAATGCCAAAGAAGGATCATCAAGTAAGCCTCTTGAACTCATTCATACTGATATATGTGGACCTATGAGAAAAAATTCATTACGTGGGGAAGAATACTATATCTTATTTATTGATGACTACTCTTAAATGTGTTGGATCGGGTTCATTAAACACAAAGATCAAGCACTTGAAAAATTTCAGAACTTCAAAGCTTTGGCAGAAAATGAATCAGATCTAAAAATCAAGTGTCTTAGATCCGATCGAGGAGGAGAATATTCATCAAATGAATTCTTTGAATTTTGTGAACAACATGGCATTAAACGACAGTTCTCTGTAGCAGGCACTCCGCAACAAAATGGTGTAGCAGAAAGAATGAACAGAACAATTGTTCAAATGGCTAGAGCTATGCTTTCTGATTCTAATGTTCCTGACATGTTCTGGAGTGAAGCAGCACATACAGCAGTTAACATTCTCAATAAAGCTCATGTTCGGGTAAATAGTGACAAAACTCCATATGAACTCTGGTATGGCAATTCTCCCACCGTGAAGCATTTTAAGGTTTTTGGAAGTAAATGCTTTATCAAAAATAATGATGAAAAACTTGGCAAGTTTGAACCTAGATCAGATGAAGGGATATTTCTTGGTTACTATTCGTCAAGCAAAGCTTTCACATGTTACAATAAAAGGCTTCGAAAGGTTGTTGAATGTATTGATGTTGTTATTGATGAGTCTCCTGCAGCTCCTAAAGAAGAAAAACAAACCGAAAATGAAGATGATGGCGACATATGGCCTTCTACATCAGATAGCAATGATATAGACAGTGGATCCAATGAAGAACCTGAAGATGACCTATCTGAAAAAGCTCCATCCAGATATGTTCAAAAGAATCATCCCGAAACTCAAATTTTGGGTGACAAGGAATCTGGTGTACGAACAAGGAGAACTCTTATGGGATCTTCTAATCATTTGGCACTTCTATCCACAATTGAACCACACAATGTCAATGAAGCTAGCAAATATGAATGTTGGAGGCAAGCCATGGATGAAGAACTTGTTCAAATTGAGAAGAATGACACTTGGGATTTGGTTCCAAGGCCCCATGATAAAAATGTCATTGGAACTAAATGGATTTTCAAGAACAAGTTAAATGAGAATGGGGATGTTGTAAGAAACAAAGCTAGACTGGTTTGTAAAGGGTATACTCAACAAGAAGGTATAGACTTTGAAGAAAATTTTGCTCCTGTAGCTAGACTTGAAGCCATCAGAATGTTCCTTGCTTTTTCAAGTTATCAACAAATCAAAGTTTATCAAATGGATGTCAAATCTGCTTTTCTTAATGGTGATCTAGAAGAAGAAGTATATATAGAACAACCAGAATGATTCATTTTGGGAAATGATGCAAATCTTGTTTGTAGACTTAAAAAGGCTCTATATGGTCTCAAACAAGCTCCAAGGGCTTGGTACTATCGTCTTGACAAATATCTTCATCAACAAGGATTTTCAAAGGGGTCTGCCGATAGCAACTTATACACAAAAGTTGAAAATGATAAACTATTGATTGTTGTTGTATATGTTGATGATATCATTTTTGGGAGTAACGAAGAATCTATGAGTCAGAAATTTGCTTCTGTCATGCAGCAAGAATTTGAAATGTCTTTGCTTTGGGAACTAACTTTCTTTCTTGGCTTGCAAGTGCATCAATCTACAAATGGTATATTCCTATCACAAGAAAAATATCTTAAGCAAATTCTGAAGAAGTATGGCATGGAAGAATGCAAACCTGTAAGCACTCCAATGATAACCGGATGCAATCTCAGCTCTCATGATGATTCTCCCACGGTGAATCAACCAGATTACAGATCAATGATAGGAAGTCTACTATATCTCACTGGGACTAGACCAGACATTATGCATGCAGTTGGGATTGTTGGACGATTCCAAGCCAATCCAAAAGAGTCTCACCTTCAGGCTGTGAAAAGAATTTTCAAATATCTACAAGGAACTCAAGACTTTGGTCTATGGTATCCGAAGAATGCTGATCTTACTCTTCATGCTTATACTGATGCAGATTGGGCTGGAAGTGTTGATGATCGGAAAAGCACTAGTGGTGGTGCGTTTTACATGGGGCCCCGGTTAGTATCTTGGTTCAGCAAGAAGCAAAATTCTATTGCCTTATCAACAGCTGAAGCAGAGTATGTTGCTGCCGCATCTTGTTGCACTCAACTCCTATGGATGATGCAAACCTTGCAAGATTTTCAAATCAAATGTACAACTCCTATCTCCATTATGTGTGATAATACAAGTGCCATCAGTATTTCAAAGAATCCTGTTATGCAGTCGAAAACCAAGCACATTCCCATCAAATATCATTTCCTACGTGAACAAGTGCTTGAGCAAAAAGTGAAGTTGGAGTATGTTACCTCCAAAGAACAAGCTTCTGATATCTTTACCAAACCTCTGCCCAGGGAAGCGTTCGAGTATCTAAGACAGAAGCTGGGAGTGTTCTCTGCCAGTCAAAAGAACAAATCTGGTTGAAATTTAGAAGATGTCTTGGGATACGCGGGTTTCTTGAAACACAGTCGCGTATGTACGCAAGTTCATGCACATAAAACCGCGTATGTTTGGTTGCTGACAATTTTTTTTTGGTTGGTTCAGCATTCTTCAGCACAGCTGCAGTGTTGTTTGGTATCTCTGATACTGTTTGGTATCTCTGACAGTGTTCCAGTTCTCATAATTATGTTTCTAATGTTTTGATGAAGATGCCTTGATGTTTTGTTGGTGGAAGTTTTCAGGATGCACAAACTAAGGGGGAGCCTTAGTCTTTGGAAAGATTGCTTGGTTGCACAGATTCAGGGGGAGCATTAGCTTTGCTGAGTGTAATGCAGTGTTGGTATTATGATGGTTTTTGAAATATGTTCTCTTTCTTGAGGACCTTTTGGTATTGGTTATGAAAAAAAAAAAAAAAAAGTCATATTTGTATTGTATGAAAAGGTCTGGTGGAGACCCATGTTGTAAAATTGTAATATTCAGTCATGTAAGGACTTGTCATTTTTGTAAACCCACTTGGTTGGGTAGCTGAGTCAAATTTGTAAACCCACTTGGTTGGGTAGTTGAGTCTCATATGTAAAACCACTTGGATGGATAATTGATGTAAGTATGAGTCTTTGGTGATAGGAAGTTCATAGAGTCATGTACTTCTTTGACAAATATGTTTGAAGATTCAGCATGAACTCAGGGGGAGTTTTGGCCACTTCAGCACATTTCAGATCTGCGGAATGTTTCTTCCACATGAGGAGAAAAGGAGGAGAGTGTTGGTTTTTGATCCGCCCTTTGCCCTTGATGTCAAAGGGGGAGAGTGACATGGTGTTTTAATGAAGAGAAGTGTTTTAATGAAGAGAAGATAATGATGTCAAATATTTGGGAGAGTGACATATTTGGGAGAGTGATATGGTACCTAAACTATCTGTTGTAGTAACCAAACACCATCATAGTTGCCATCAAGTCCAAAGGGGGAGATTGTTGGAAATAGGATGCAGAGTGTTGTCCTTGATGGAAACCCACTGAATGAAGATGAAGACATGTGACAGTTGACATGTGTTGTCCTTGATGGCAATACACCTGATGAAGTTATGCTTGACTTGATGGTCTTGGTAATCGATGTAAATCTGATGTGATATGATGCTAGTTAGCAAGATGATGCTAAGTGTTGTCATTGAATGACAACTCACTTGATGAAGTTGTGATTGATAGAATATGTTCTTGATGAAGTAAATTTGATGTATCAACAGTGTGTACAGAAGGCAGTGAAGAAAAGAAGTCAGCAAGTGCTGAATCTATGTTGAAAAAGAGTATGTCTCTTTGTATACGCGGATTGGCCTAGGTGAAGTCGCGTATACACGCGGAAAATAACGTTTCAAGTCGCGTATGGGCTAAAGCGCTCAAAAAGTGCAAATCCAAGGGTAACCACCATGGTATTGACCCATAGTATTGGGTAATGATCCGCCTAATTGACCCCGTCCAGGTAGTTTTGGGCTTATGGTATTGTTTTGGTCCATGGTATTGAAAAAGGGGCTCATGGTATTGAAAAAGGATAATCATATAAAAGGAGAAGAAATTCATTGTGCACAAGAGAGTGTGGGTGCAAGATGTCTGAGCTTGAATGAATACTTCTCTCTGAAGTAGATCTGAATGAAAGGGTTACACTTGAAGATAAATCTGATTGGATGATGCACCAATGATGAAGAAAGGGATCTAGATCTGAAATGTATCTACTAGATCTGCTTATGGAAGGCTTAGATCTATGATGAGGCGAACATCTAGGCGAACATCTGTTTGAAGTGAAAGGGTAAATCCGAACTGAATATCTGATCTGAAGAAGTATCCTGCTCTATAATAATTGAAGATCTATACGCTACTTCAATGCGGAGGAAGCGCGTATATACGCAGCTTCAGCGAAGAGAAAGCGCGTATGCGCAATAAAATATCCACTGAGTTATACGCTGGTTTGTATGGACGGAAGCGCGTATACACGCGACATCAGTGAAGGGAAAGCGCGTATGCAAACTAGGGCTTGCTGAAGCAAGGGGTATGAAATATCTGATCTGTTCTGCTGTGTTTCTGCTATCTGATCTGTGTTGATATGTATATGTTGATGATGTATGTTCGTGCTTAAAAATATGGAAAGGGTTCCGTCTGGAAATATGATGAATTGCGGTCTGCAAGTTGTGTTCTATTGAAGTGGTTGGATCCAGTGTGAAAATTGATGAAACGTGGTCCAAGGTGGTGCTGAGGGTTGTAGCCTTCAGTCAGGGGGTCGTAGCTCCCTTCCAGGTGAGGCTGGTAAACGAGATCGTGGGGTCGTAGCTCCCTTCCAGGAGAGGCTGGTAAACGAGTCAGGGGGTTGGAGCTCCCTTCCAGGAGAGGCTGGTAAACGAGCGCAGGTGGGTGCCTGCGTGCTGGTCAAGTCTGCGCCAGCACATATGTTGTAAGATGTTTTCTCTATAATAAAATATTGAAGGCCGAGCAACTGCAGCGGTGGTTTTCTCCCGATTTGGGTTTCCACCTAAAAATCCTGGTGTTCATGTGTGATGCTTTGTGTGATGGTTTATTCTGTTCTTACTGCACCTGTTTACTGCTTATTGAATATCTCAAGAATACATGATGGAATGATTTAAGTGAAGATTTAATGACATATCTAAATCTCTGTGTATACGCTAGTTTCATAAAGGGGATCCGCGTATATACGCTGGTTTACTGAAGTAAAGTAGCGTATGGGTTTTTAAGGAATGAAAAGTAAAAGGATTTGATTATGCAGTAAATACTGATTCACCCCCCCCCTCTCAGTATTTTTCCCAACAACTTTGGCATGTGATCGACATTTGACGCGTACGATACCTCGTTAAAAATATATCTGAGGACTACAAACCATTACTATGGGGAATGATTTTATCCATTTTATAAAAAAAGTCCTTTAGGACCTCAAAACGGCTCTAGAAGTTCAAGACTTGAAAAACTTCCAAAAAATGTAAATTGTGCTATAATTAAGGAAATCAAAAGAAACAATGGTGGGGGTCCAAGTGGAATAGGAGGGTAGCCAAAAAAATCCATCTATATCAACAAATTTCTTCATATTTAGATATTCCATACACCCCATATGATCTTAAAATAATTAAAAATTATGTAAAAATAATAATAACATAGATATTGTTGTAGAACATAAAGGAACAATAGAAGAAAAGCATGCACAAAGGAGACACCGAGATTTTGGTCAGAGACCAGAGAAAAAAAACACAAGCGGGGAAACCCAACCATATTATTCTTCTATTATATATTCATCAAATGTTCACCTAAGATACAAAGTGTAATGAGAATAATATTTAACAATTACATCATGATTTCAAAAGCCAACCCAAATTAGTTCACAATTTCGATTATGAAATGAACCATATAAAGAATCATTTCCCTGTTCCAGTTTGGTGCCGCCATTAATGATATACTACAATCAAATGTGATTGTCATCATGTAAGAGCGAGATGACTGGAATATAATAAGGTTATAGTCTCACTGTCGTCAAAATATCCAACTTATAATCTTGTATATTATAACCTTACTATTGTAAAGTTTGTTGACTAACTGTCCAATATAAAGAGCATGGTTATAGACATCATGCTTTCACTTTCATCAATATAGTCGCTATAACATGTATTATAAGATTCACTATTATATGTATCATCAACAAAGAATAAGGTCACTGATCCATCTGATGCTACCATTATAGGTCACAGTTATATAAATGAAGATCCTTGTCACATATCTAAGATACTAGTACCATGACTGTTCATATTGTCAACCAAGAGTACTCGTTAGCCATGCCTCTATCATAATGGTTCACTGCCATATTTATGAGTTCAATGACATATAAGATTACTATCTGAAGGTTACAACTGGCATATCATACTGAGATTACTGATATATCAATATTACCATCATATATATCATGATATTACAACAAAATGTAATATGCGAGCCACCAAAGTCTCGCTTATATAAATAAACAAGTTTCTACCCCATTCCCATATAGAAAATTGCGGTCTGAAAGATTACTGTCTCCGTGATATGTAAATCGCAGACGCTTTGATACATAAACCATAGCCATACGATAGAGACGAAAGCACAGTGAATAATAAATAGAAAAAGCGAGTCATTTATACATACTAGCCACAGAATATTGTGATCACCCATACAATGTGAGACACGAATTGAACCATGAATAATTATGCGAACAATGAGCCATAGTAATTGAGCCACATAAAAATGTGAAACTACCACGAAGTAGGGAAGATTCAACGATCAACGAGTTATCGGATAAAGACGATGTGCCACAAGAAAAGACTTAGCGATCAACAAGATACATGATAAAGATGGCGTGCCACAGGGTGCAGTAACCAATCAATGATCATGTTGATAGTATAACAAGATAGAGTCATATTAGTATGATACACTGATCATAATATGATCCAATGTGTAACATTCCATAAATAAGAATCATATGAAGGACACTTCGGAGATAAGTGAGCTTCCAAAAAGAGATTTCCGAGAGCCACGGGTAATCGAAAACGTACCAAATAAGCACGGGCTACTAAGAACTTAAAGAAAGTGTGGATCAATTATGATGAATGAGATCCAATATATTCATTTTTATACAATTAACTTAGGATAAATGTGATCCTTCCATAATGGGAGTTCGACAATATTTTTACTATATATAGCCCCATTTCATAATAATAAAGTCCTTAAATGTATATTTCAAAAGCCTTAAAATTTTTTATGCCCACATTGATTTTGATGACGGTTAGCCAAAATAATTAATTAATAACATTTCTTTATCCATTTGAATTCTTCTTTGACCACTATAAATTCTCTTCGGGGCTCAATGGGCTTTCCTTTGGGCATGATGGTTTCCTTTCGGGGAAATTCATCTCAAAGCTGCCTAAATTTCAGCACTCCCTCTCAGCTAGGAAGGAATTTCCATTTACACCATAAGTCCCATCTCGAATGTAAAGGATTGTAGCATCATGTCACATCTTGCCCCATCTTATATGACATGTCTAAATAGAAGAAGGAGAAAAGCTACATCATCACTATGTCTCGTCTCAACTCATAGAAGAAGGATAATGCATAACCAAATGTGGTGCATATCCATACTCAAACCGTACTCATGACCTCTATCTAAGTTATAACAATAAGGTATCCATATTATATAATCTCATCTAAACTTGATTCTGTTGATCATCAACTGAAAAATGATGTCATGATCTAAACAAGAAGAATCATCATAGGGTAGCTATGGCCACCACCTTATATCCAATAACAATAGGTAGGATACCATTTACCATGAAAGGTAAGGATCACACTGTCCCATTTTTTGACAATAGGTAGGATATGACTTACCATGGAAGGTAAGGATTGTAGTCTATCTTATTGTTTATTAATATTCTCATATTGACTCAAAAGAGTCAGTGGTAGAACGCCTACATCCCTAACTTGAGCAGGATAAAAATTACCATAAATGGGAGGGACACCCATTGGCAATATGGGTGGGAAATAATCCAAAAAATTCAAGGTTTTAGGTAGGATTAAAAATGGGGTATACTTTTTCAATACCAAAGAGAGATAATAGGCATGATACGACTTACCATGGAAGGTAAAAAACACATACTATGCTATTTCTCGATAATAGGCATGATATGACTTATCAAGAGGTAAAGATCATAGACTATCCTATTGTCCATAGTTCCCTCAACCCCAAGAGCTATTCGATTCAATTCCTCTCCCTATGAGCTCAAACAAGGAGGAAGAGTATAGCTCATTGTCCTCTATCATCCCAAAACTCCTTCCTCTCATTAGTTCCTTCACTAGGCTTATAGTTGTTAGTCCTAGCCATAGTGCATGAAACTTAGAGAATATTGGGTCAACCAAAATCTTACATGTTGCAACTCAAGATTCCAATCAACTGTCTATTCATTAATCACATTGTGAAGGAGTCTCATATCTCCTCTGTACACCATATCCCAAATATTTTGATATCTGATCTCAATGTGCTTAGACCTATCAGGATTATCTACATGTTGGATCCCACAATATGTCACAATATATAATAATCATGACTAGCATATATTCAAACAACTCTCCAAATATTTCTCAATCATACTGACTCGTAGCCAGTCATGATAACATAAATGCATATTTCCACTCAAAGCAACAAATTTCAGTACCTTTCTCATGAAGAAAATCATGGTAGACCAAAATAAACACTTAAATGGCCTCAACATCATCATCATATCCATATAGTCTCAAGTATCTGATAAGGATCATATAACATAAATGATCATATTTGCAACATTCCAGTATACATATCCAATCTCTATACTTCTCAAAGAACATAATCAAAATAAAAAATTCATCCAATTGTCAACTCATCTACGAAATCAATCAAAATTGTATTTGAATAGGAGGCTCTTTCATTTGCTTTATTCTAAGCCATTATGCAAAATTTATGAAACTATACTTTTCTTAACAAGGAATTCATCCTCATCTCATCTAATCTCAAGATGTTGATAATCTAAAAACTTAGGGTTTAGCTCCCTCTGGGAATAAATGTGGAGATAATTTTATCTTGTCATAAGTAAGTTGTCAGTGTATATAAAAAAATATCAAATACATACTTGCAACTTGAAGAGAGGTTGGTATCTGCATCATATGAACATCAATCAAAATTTACCAAGACTGTAGGGCTTTCTCGAGTCCATAACAAACATTTTTCCATACGTAATCATGAATCGAGTCTCATGTGCCTTAAATCCTTGAGGTAACTCCAAGTATGATTCTTCCTTATGGAGGAAACTTGCTTCACAATGTTCACATAAATAACACATCAAGCAACATAAGTCAATATAAACTTCATTCTATGAGATCACACTCATTATATTTTGAGACATATCACAAAATCATCAAGCACTACTACATCTTAGTCATCAATAATAGTCTTTGTATGAAGGACATATAGCTCTCAACAACATATAAAGTTGGTGCACTCCAATCTACTCCTTATAAATAGGAAATTTCTTCAATCATAGTTATCAATGAAGGAGAATGTATTCCTTCCTTTGAGGTCTTGAGCTCTTTTCCATTTCATCAAGTTGTTCTTAATTACTTTTATGTAGCCCAACTCTGATAGCTTGTTAATTTTATGGCTAGATTTTTTTTTTGCTTTATATATTTTCATTTACAAATCATCATTTACATATTTCATACACCCCATAACATATTAATGTTACTAGAAATTATGTAGAAAGAACAAAAAAATTAGTACTAAAGTGGAACATAAAGTAACAACATAAGAAAGGCATGCACAAAGGGAACACCAAGATTTTGGTCAGACACTAGGGGAAAATCCCACAAGGGGGAAAAACCAATAAGATTCTTCTTCTATTAGAAATTCATCAAATGTTAAACTAATATATAAAGTACAATGAGAATAAGATTTAAAAAGTACATCAAGCTTTCAAGATCCAACCCAAGTTAGTTCACAAATTCAATTGTGAATTGTATGATCTAGATAACCTCTCCCATGTCATATTTTGGTGCCATCATCAAATATATATTGTCGTCAAAGGTGTCTGTCATCATGTAAGAGAAAGACCACTGGAATACAATCAGGCTGTAGACTCACTGTCATATAAATCATCACTGTCATCAAGATATTTGACTTACAATCATGTAGATTGTTTCCTTACTATTGTAAAGTTTGTTGACTCACTTTCCATAAAGAGCATGGTCATAGACATCATAAGTCCAATATCATCATTATATTCATTATCACATTTATTATAAGAGTCACAATTATATGTACCATTAACATAGAGTAAGGTCACTTTTATTATGGATATCCTTGTCATGTCCATCAAAGGTACTTCCACTATAGGTCATGGTTATATAAATGGAGATCCTTGTCACATATCTAAGATATGATTACCATGATTGTTCATATTTTCAACTTGAAGGGTACCCGTTAATCATGCCTCTACCATAATGGTTCACTTCCGTATTTATGAGGTCAATAACATATTAGATTTCTATCTCAAGGTTATAGTTGACATATTATCGTGAGATTATTGATATATCAATATCAACATTTTTTGATGTTGTTGGATGCCCCCAACATTCAAAGCGTCTCCCTGATATGAAGTCCCAATTATATCTCACGCCATTTGGAGTAGGAGCCCCAACCATAAAATTAGGCCGGTTTCCATAATATTAAATATTTTTTGTGGCTGCAATAAATGACACAAGAGAAACACATGTACTTTCGAGATAAACAAGTACGTTAGATTTATGATGTATTCAATTGTAAAGTGTATAGTGGTTCTTTCACAAAAAGGAAAAGGAAGTGATTCTTTAAGAGAAAAGTAATAGTATTATCCTAATAAATAGACATGCATATATCTGAATGAATCATTAATAATATTATGAAATAGTTCACAAAGAAACAACAATCATGAAATCAAAAGACACGTGATTCAAAGATGCACACTAAAGCCAAAAAACTAGTTCATTTTCAATAGTATATGTTAACATAAACATACACAACAAACGATGAAAAAATAGACTTACGATCATTCACGACATATCGATAAAAAGTGTGCCAGCTCCAGGAGCTTCAAATTATAAAGTGAAAGTCCCAAGATACACCATTACAATGATACAACACTAGATCCAATAGTCTAATGTTAAGCAACTATGTGCTTCTCAAAAGACTAATCTTATGTCCTATGACTTACTAGAGAATCCAAGGTGAAAATTACTTCGCTCGAGCAAAGAGGGTGTATATATAACAAATGAGGTTACTCTCCATGTTTTTAAAGACTCTGAGCTCCCCTGATGAATGTTGAGCTCCCATGGGAATCTTCGAATTCCTATGAGACCCTTGGGATTCTACATGACTCTTTAAATTCTATGTGTGACCCTTGGACTTCCACACATTTTACATTTTCTCATTTTCGAAATTACATAATTACATCCACAAATGATGTGGCAAAATGAAATGACACATATAATTCTTATGGTGACACTTGGACAATCCATGACTTAGAAATGATGACATGGAAATTCATTGTAATGTTCCTATGAAAAGCTTCTCTTATCGCTTCCATCTTTGTATATTTATGATAGAATTTGCAATTATTTCATATTTATCTACCAAGAGGCTAGTTGATATTTCATATTTCATTAGTCATGCCTCTATCAAAATGGTTCACTGCCATATTTATGAGTTCAATGACATATAATATTACTATCTTAAGGTTAAAACTTGCACATCAAAATGAGATTACTGATATATCAATATTACCATCATATATATCATGACATTACAACAAAATGTAAGATGCGATCCACCAAATTCTCTCTTATATAAATAAAATTGTGGTCTCAAAGATCATTGTCTCCATGATATGTAAATCGTGGACCCTTTGATACATAAACCATAGCCATACGATATTGACAAAAGCATAGTGAATAATAAATAGAAAAAGTGAGTCATTTATACATACTAGCCATAGAATGTTGTAATCACCCATACAATGTGAGACACGAATTGAACCATGAATAATTATGCGAACAACGAGCCATAGTGATTGAGCCACATAAAAATGTGAAACTACCACAAAATATAGTAAACGAGCGAGAGAATATAGACGATGTGTCATAGGGAAGATTCAACGATCAATGCTTTATATGATAAATACGATGTGCCACAAGGTAGAGTTAGCGATCAACAAGCTACATGATAAAGATGGCATGCCACAGGGTACAGTAAACAATCAATGATCATGTTGATAGTAAAACAAGATAGAGTCATATTAGTATGATACACTGATCATAATATGATGCAATGTATAACATTCCATAAATAAGAATCATATGAAGGACACTTCGGAGATAAGTGAGCTTCCAAAAAGAGATTTCTAAGAGCCACGGGTAATCGAAAATTTACCAAATAAGCACGGGCTACTAAGAACTTAAAGAAAGTGTAGATCAATTATGATGAATGAGATCCAATATATTCATTTTTATACAATTCACTTAGGGTAAATGTGATCCTTCGATAATGGGAGTTCGACAATATTTTTACTATATATATAGCACCATTTCATAATAATAAAGTCCTTAAATGTATATTTCAAAAGGCTTAAATTTTTTTATGCCCACATTGATTTTGATGACGGCTAGCCAAAATAATTAATAAATAACATTTCTTTATCCATTTTAATTCTTCTTTGACCACTCTAAATTCTTTTCGGGGCTCAATGGGCTTTCCTTCGGGCATGATGGTTTCCCTT
Source organism: Pinus albicaulis (assembly GCA_034641835.2). Taxonomy (NCBI): domain Eukaryota; kingdom Viridiplantae; phylum Streptophyta; class Pinopsida; order Pinales; family Pinaceae; genus Pinus; species Pinus albicaulis. Next base: position 1,054,584,448 of record CM076575.1, on the reverse strand, counting down.
TGGGGAAATTCATCTCAAAGTTGCCAAAATTTTAGCACTCCCTCTCAGCTAGGGAGGAATTTCCATTTACACCATAAGTCTCATCTCGAATGTAGATTATTGTATCATCATGTCACATCTTGTCCCATATTATATGACATGTCTAAATATAACAAGGAAAAAAGCTACATCATCACTATGTTTTGTCTCAACTTATAGAAGAACAATAATGCATAACCAAAACTAGTGCATATCCATACTCAAACCATAGTCATGACTTATATCTAAGTTATAACAATAAGATATCCATATTATAACATCTCATCTAAGCTTTATTCTTTTGATAATCAACTAAACAATGATGTCATGATCTAAAAAAGAAGAATCATCACAGGGTATTTATGGCTACCACCCTATATCCAATAAAAATAGGAAGGATACCATTTACCATAAAAGTTAAGTCCCATTTTTCGACAATAGGTAGGATATGACTTACCATGGAATGTAAGGATCATAGTCTATCCTATTGTTTGTTAATATTTTCATATTGACTCAAAAGAGTTAGTGGTAGAATGCCTACATCCCTGACTTGAGAAGCATAAAACTTACCATAATGGTAAGGATCATGCCTAGCTCCAGTAGCTAACACCCATTGGCAAGATGGGTGAGAAATAATCCCAACAAGTCAAGGTTTTAGGTAGGACTCCAACGGGGGTATACTTTGTCAGTACCAAAGAGAGACAATAGGCATGATACGACTTTCCATGGAAGGTAAGGATCACATACTATCCTATTTCTTGATAATAGGCATGATATGACTTATCAAGAGGTAAGGATCATAGACTATCCTATTTTCCATAGTTCCCTCAACCCCAAGAGCTATTTGGTTCAATTCCTCTCCCTGTGAGCTCAAACAAGGGGGAAGAGCATAACCCAGTGTCCTCAATCATCCCAAAACCCCTTCCTCTCATTAGTTCCTTCACTAGGCTTACAGTGGTTAGTCCTAGCCATAGTGCATAAAACTTAGATAATATCGGGTCAACCAAAAGTTTACATGTTGCAACTCAAGAGTCCAATCATTTGCCTATTCATCAATCACATTGTGAAGGAGTCTCATATCTCCTCTCTGCACCATATCCCAAATATATTGATATCTGATCTCAATGTGCTTAGACCTATCAGTATTATCTACATTTTGGATCCCACCATATGTCAAAATATATAATAATTGTGACCAACATATATTCGAACAACTCTCTAAATATATTTCTCAATCATACTGACTCATAGCCAATCATGATAGCATAAATGCATATTTCCACTCAAAGCAACAAATTTCAATACCTTTCTCATGCAGGAAATCATGGCAGACCAAACTCAACACCTAGATGTTCTCAACATCATCAACATATCCATATAGTCTCAAGTATCTAATAAGGATCATATAACATAAATGATCATATTTGCAACATTCCATTATACATATCCAATCTCTATACTGCTCAAAGAACATAATGAAAATAAAAAATTCATCTAATTGTCAACTCATCGTGGGAATCCATCAAAGTTGTATTTTAAAAGGAGGTTCTCTCAATCTCTTTATTCTAAGCCATCATGAAAAATTTATGAAACTATACTTTTCTTAACAAGGAATTCCTCCTCATCTCATCTAATCTCAAGATGTTGATAATCTGAACTTAGGGTTTATCTCCCTCTGGGAATAAATGTGTAGATGATTTGATCTTGTCATAAGTAAGTTATCAATGTATATAACCAAATATCAAATACATACTTGCAACCTGAAGAGAGGTTGGTGTCTACATCATGTGACCATCAATCAAAATTTACCAAGACCGTATTGCTTTCTCTAGTCCATAAAAAACTTTTTTCCATATGTAATCGTGAATCCAGTCTCATGTGCCTTAAATCATTGAGGTAACTCCAAGTATGATTCTTCCTTATGGAGGAATCTTACTTCACAATGTTCTCATAAATAACACATCAAGCAACATAAGTCAATATAAAATTTATTCTATGAGATCATACTCATTCTATTTTGAGCCATATCATAGAAGAATCAAGCACTACTACATCTTAGTCATCAATAATAGTCTTTGTATGAAGCACATATAGCTCTCAACAACATATAAAGTTGGTGCACTTAAATCTACTTGTTATAAATAGGAAATTTCTTCAATCATAGTTATCAATGAAGGAGAATGTGTCCCTTCCTTTGAGGTCTTGAGCTATTTTCCATTTCACCGGGCTATTCCTAATGAATTTTATGTAACCCAACTCTGATATCTTGTTATTTTATGGCTAGATTTTTCTTTTCTTTAGATATTTGCATTTACAAATCATCATTTACATATTTCATACACCCCATAACATATTAATGTTACTATAAATTATGTAGAAAGAACAAAAAAAACAATACTACAGTGGAACATAAAGTAACAACCTAAGAAAGGCATGCACAAAGGAGACAACAAGATTTTGGTCAAATACCATGGGAAAACCCCACAAGGTGGAAAACCCAATTAGATTCTTCTTATATTAGAAATTCATCAAATGTTCAACTAATATATAAAGTAAAATGAGAATAAGATTTAAAAAATATATCAAGATTTCAATATCCAACCCAAGTCATTTCACAAATTCAATTGTGAACTCTATGATCTAGATAACTTCTCCCATGTCATAGTTTGGTGCCATCATCAAATATATATTGTTTTCAAAGGTGTCTATGATCATGTAAGAGAAATACCACTAGAATACAATCAAGTTGTAGACTCACTGTCCATAAAGAGCATGGTAATAGACATCATAAGTCCAATATCATCATTATGTTCATTATCACATTTATTATAAGAGTCACAATTATATGTATCATCAACATAGAGTAAGGTCACTATTATTATGGATATCCTTGTAATTTCCATCAAAGGTACTTCCGCTTTAGGTCATGGTTATATAAATGGAGATCCTTGTCACATATCTAAGATACGATTACCATGATTGTTCATACTATCAACTTGAAGGGTACCCGTTAATCATGCCTCTATCATAATGGTTCATTTCTGTATTTATGAGGTCAATGACATATAATATTACTATCTTAAGGTTACATTTGACATATTATCATGAGATTATTGATATATCAATATCGACATTTGTTGATGTTGCTGGATGCCCCCAACATTCAAAGGGTATCCCTAATTTGAAGTCCCAATTATATCTCATGCCATTTGGAGTAGGAGCCCCAACCATAAAATTAGGTCGGTTTCCATAATCTTAAAGATTCTCCTTGGCTGCAATAAATGACACAAGAGAAACACATGTAATTTCGAGATAAACAAGTACGTTATATTTATGATGTATTCAATTTCAAAGTGTATAGTGGTTCTTTCAAAAAAAGGAAAAGGAAGTGAATCTTTAAGAGAAAAGTAATAGTACTATACTAATAAATATACATGCATATATTTGAATGAATCGTTAATAATATTACGAAATAGTTTACAAAGAAACAACAATCATGAAATCAAAAGACAAGTGATTCAAATATGCACACTAAAGCCAAACAAATAGTTCATTTTCATTAGTATATGTTAACATAAACATACACAACAAACAATGAAAAAATAGACTTACAATCATTCACGGCATATGCATGAAAAGTGTGCCTGTTCCAAGAGCTTCAAATTATAAAGTGAAAGTCCCAAGATACACCATTACAATGATACAACACTAGTTCCAATAGTTGAATGTTAAGCAACTACGTGCTTCTCAAAAGACTAATCTTCTGTCCTATGGCTTACTGGAGAATCCAAGATGAAAAGTCCTTTGATTGAGCAAAGAGGGTGTATATATAACAAATGAGGTAACTCTCCATGTTCTTTGTGACTCTCGAGCTCCTCTAATGAATGTTGAGCTCCCATGGGACTCTTCGAATTCCTATGAGACCCTTGGGATTATACATCACTCGTAAAATTCTATGTGTGACCCTTGGACTTCCACACATTTTACATTTTCTCATTTTGGAAATTACATAATTACGTCCACAAATGTTGTGGCAAAATGCAATGACACATATGATACTTATGGTGACACTTGGACAATCCATCACTTGGAAATGATGACATGTAGCTTCATTGTAATGTTCCTATGAAAATATTCTCTTATCGCTTCCATATATGTATATTTATGATAGAAATTGTAATTATTTCATTTTATCCTCCAAGAGGCTAGTTGAAATCGCATTTTCCATGTTATCTTGATCTTCATTCTTCTACTGCGATTAGGGTCCCTTCATATTTTTTCTTGATGATATATTTGTGGTTCCAGGTTCACAAGTGTCTTCTTATATCATCTCCTTGACATCCTCCTTGAGCATCATCTTGTCCTGTCAAGGTAACAACACCTACAAATGGAATTCACTCATGACAAGATGACATAAGTCCCAAAATATCCTAGTCTAACTTGTTATTCATGCAACATACTCATTGATCCAGGAAAATGTGTAGGATTGAGGAGGAGGCTCATGGATTGCGTAGTATGCTGAAACATGAGACAAAGGTGAGGTTTTAGGATCTAGGGTTGCACAGTGCAAAATAAGTAAGGTTCAGGGGGGAAATATTGCACATTTGAGAGAGTTAGTGATGTAGTGAGGCGGGCTTACTCACTATGATTGCACAGTGCACAGTTCTGGAAGGACTAAGATATTTGATTGCACATTTGAGCAATTCAAGGACTAAGACAAGGCTTGACTATTGAATCAAAATGTATAGTTCTCAATGGAGGCCTGATTAGGAAGATATTTCACAATGATCAAGTGCAAGAGGTAGGGACTAGACACTAAGATTATGCAATGCATAGTTCTTAGAGGTAGTGATTACGCAATGCATAGTTCTAGGAGGCAAGGATGGATTATTGGGGCTTGATACTGCACAATGCACTGTTTAGGAAGGAAATATGAGGAGTGGTTGGTGGTAAATTTCAGTCTAATTTATGTTTTTTAAATTAATTTAGCCCAACTAAATTCTTAAATTAGCAATATTTCATCAATAATTAATATTTTCAATCATCAACAATAATTGAAGAAAGAATATTAAATGCAATGAAAATGGAAATAATCAATACATCAACAAGAGACACCAAATTTTAGGTCAATGACCAGGGAAAAATCCATTATGGGGAAAACCATTTCAAATTATTCTTCTATTAGATTGTCATAAAACATTTATAAAAGAGTACAATAAGCTAATACAAAAATCATCCAACAAAATTAACCCAACAATATTCATAAATATGTTTCTAGCATCAATCCATATTAGAGACAACCTCTCTTGTTTGTTTTCAACTATAGTAAAATGTCAAATTGTAACCCTAGAGACCAACCACATGAAGGGAGAGTTATGCATGAAGTTGAAAGCTTCCAAACACATGGATGATCATGCATGCTTGTGGTTATAACAAAAAATTGCATGTATCAAGCCTGCAATTGGAAATTAAAACCCTAACACACATAAGAGCTTCAGACCCTACAGTCTCAGACTTGTACGAACCAATCTCCTCGACCCAACCTCATACTTGTGTGAACCAATCAATGAAGAATAGAATAAGAATATTCTTGGTGATGTAAAAATGAGCTTTAGGTAACTTGTATTTACAGGCTTCCAAGGGTCCAATTTTATGTTAGGGTAGACCTATCCTTTTGAGCACATGTGGGATTTTATTCAAAAATACAGTTTCCATTATCCAAATTGAGCATTTTAATAGTCAAAATTGGTCCTTTAAAAAGGAGGAATCTCTTCTCATGGTTGGAATTTGTCACCGATATTCCAAACTAGCACTCCCTCTCATCTAGGGAGAAAAACCAATTGCATCATGTAATAATCATATGTATCCCGCCATCATATCATGTCCTATCTCTTCTCAACTCTATCTGCGGAAACATTATCGAATTGAAAGAAGAAGAATCATCAGGAAACATTAGATAACATCCTCTCAGTAAAATGAGGAAGGAATTATAGGGACACTCTCACCTCATGTCATCTCATAGGGGAGAAATCATCTTCCACCATATGTTGATCAATACGACACATAACATATGGGAGCTAAAATTTTCCACCCTATGCTGATCAATATAATATCTCATCCATCCCATTTCTCCCTAATATTCCCAGCAATGATCCTCAAGAGTCACGTGGTTTAACACATGAACCATAATTAGCTTGGGATGCACACCTCCCAACTCTCTCTCAACCTATTGGACAAATGTGTTGGACATTGGGTTCAACGCTCCCCGTTTGTTTCGCGACATGGACTAACCGCCTCTCATGGATCTAACTCTAGCTATTGTAGCATATACTAATTCCTTCATGTTTTGGTACAACAACAATCATGATTCCAAATTTTGGTATCAGAGCGACAGGTCTCGAGTTTGAAACTCACTCGACTCACGTTGGTGGGGGGGGGATTTTTGGACATTGGGTTCAACGCTCCCCGTTTGTTTTGTAATATGGACTAACCGCCTCTCATAGATCTAACTCTGGCGATTGTAGTGGAGACTAATGCCTATGGGTTTTGGTCTAACGACAATTGTGATTCCAACAAAATGGGGAGCAATAATGCCAATAATCCCAACTTGTGGGCATGATTCCAACTAGGGTATACTCTAAATAAACCAAGATAGGGGAGAAGCATATTTGATCCTGTGGGTAACAGATAGGGGTGATACCCTATTTTCCATATATGCCTCAGCCTTAGGAGCCCTCCATCTTAATTCCTCACCCTGGGAGCTCAGACAAGGGGGAAGATTCAGCTCAATGTTCTTGATCAGTGATGCTCCTTATTAGGAGGGGTCAGATCCATCAGTCCAAGCTACTCTCTAAAGATGAAGAACTTCCATTTTTGTAAATCCTTGGTGATAATATCTATGATATTCTCATATTTCGATATATGAGGTAGTATAATATCTCCTCTCTACACCATGTATTAAATGTAATCATATCAAATCTCTATGTGCTTGGAATTGTCATGAAATACAAGCGTCTATACCAGATGGATCCTACTCTTGCTGTTGCAATATATAACTATAGTGTCTAGGACCTACTCAAATAGCTCTCCAAAGAGCTTCCTAAACCAAACTACTTCAAAAATATCCATGATAGTGGTAATTTACTTTGCCTCAATAGTACTTAGTGCTACAAAAAATTTCTTCCTTCTCATCCAAGATATCATGGTAGATCGAAGGCTAAAACAACATCCCTGTCAACAATGTTTCCTTCCCAATCAAAATCGATATATCCATGAAGTCGAACATCTCTGACAGAATATCCCAAACCAAGGGTGTTCATCCCATGCAAATATCTCAAAATGTGTTTGGAAACATTCCAATGTGCGTGGAGAGACTTGGTCATGAATTGAATCAATGTGTTCACTACATAAAATATGGCTGAATGATTATTCACTAAGAACATTAGAGCCCCAATAAATTGTCTAAACTCGTATGGATTCACCAAATCAAGTCTTGTAGCTTCTCCAAATAACTTATTGAAATTCATTTACATTTGTGTGGGAAGGGACTTTCATTATGTCATTCCAAATCTCTCCAGCAAGATCACATGGAGGAGGATATAAGGGGTCCATGGGATCAATGGGATCATAAATAACTTCTCTCTCAAATTTAGGCATGGAAGGACAATCTAAAATATGCATATCATCATTTTTTTTTTCTCAAGAGGAGGAGGTGGATGAAGATCTCTTTCTTTCCCAAGGGAAAAATCTTCATCAGACGTTACACCCTACTAATTTTGACCTTCCTTTGACTAGGAATATATATTATAAATGCTTTATATTTTTCACAATATCCAATAAACATACCTTTTCTTCCTGTGGCTTCCAACTTGCTTATTTTGTCCTTTAGCACATGAAACTATATGGAGCAACCAAGGATACAAATATTGCCAACATTGGGCTTGAAACTTGTGAACACTTGTTTGGGGGTATTTTTATCCAATGCTTGATGAGGCACCCTATTTTTAACATATCAATAGCATTCATCTCTTATCCCCAGAGGAAATTTCACAAATTCTGATCATGGATCATGACACAAGTGGCTACTACAATATACCTATTATTTCTTTCAACTACTCCACTTTGTTCTAGATTATTGGGAACAATCATCTCTTTCTTGATACCTTCCTTCTTATAAAAATAAATGAACCCATTCGAAACGTACTCTCCACAATTTTCAGACCTGAAGATCTTAATTTTCTTTCCTTTTTTTATTTTCAACCATATCTTTGAACTCCTTGAATTTTTTGAAGGCTTCATCTTTGTACTTCAAGTAATATATCCATGTCTTCCTTGAGAAATAATCAATGAAGGTGATTTAGTAGATATGGAAAACAATAGAATGTATGGGAATCATACCACATATGTTAGAATGAATGAGTTGGAGGATGTCTTTCGTTTTGTTATTGCTATAGGGGAATGATCCCCTTGTATTCTTTCCACTGGCAAAAATTGGACATACTCCATCATGTTTGGATTGAACATCAGGAATAACAAAGACCAATTTATTGAATTCTTTAAGAGCGTCATAATGTATATGTGCCAATCTTAGGTGCCATAACTTGCTTAGATGATTAGCATCATCGACCAATTCTAAAAGAGGTGTACCAATGACTCTATAGAGTCCTTCAAATCTCAATCCCAATGTGAATGCATCTATCATAAAGGATCCAACTGGACATGTAAGAACCTTTCCCTTAATGAAGGAAACTCTCATCCCTTTGTCTTCAAAAACAAAAATTGATACCAAATTCTTCTTCAATCTTGGCACATACATCACAACATGGAGCAAAACAGATTCCTCAGAATACAAATCGAATTTAATGGACCCAAAGCCTTTGTTGGGATGAGTGGAGTTGTATCAAAGAATACTTTTCAAATTTGACTCCCTCTCTACCAAAATAGAGATAAACTCTTTATACCCAGAGAATGATGAGTGGCCCCACTATTAAACAACCAACTATCCCACGAACCTAGAGGAGAGGAACTAGTGAGAGCAAAAATAAGAATATATTTAGATTGATTGGAAAAATTACTTTCATACCTAGAGTATATTGAATTCGTTTGATAATGATGATATTCTTCATGATCAATTGGAGCATCAATTATTCTTCTTTCATCTCTTCTATTATGATCATTCCTTTGTTCATCTCTTCTTCTTCTTTCATTAAATTTGAATTTATTTTTTTTAGTATTAAAACATGGACCATTTTTCTTCTTGGGGAAATCTCGAGCATAATTACCTTTCTTGTGAAAATTTTAACATTCAATGTGTGATGATTCTCTATCATTCATTCTCTTTGAGTTTCGAGGGGTAGGCTTCCTTGAATTTTATGGACCTACTTTTCCTTTCTTCTTATTGTTTTGAGTGATAAATTTAGCAGGCTCTCCTTCTTCATGCTTTTTAATCCTTCCCCTTAATATCATCCTTGGTTATTCTTGAGAGATATTTCCAAAAATATCATCAAATTATGGGAAGGTATTGTTATTTATTATAGAATTAATGAAGGTTTCCCAAATGGGAGCGAGACCTCTAAGAGATACAATCACCAATTCCCTGTCAGGCACAATTTCCCCAACTCCCTACAATTGATCTTCGAGATGTGATATCCTAATTATGTAGGATTGCACAAATTATCCTTTATTCATCTTCATATATTTGAGTTGATATTTCAAGGAGAGGATTTCATTCAATTTTTTGACTTCATACATTTCAAGAATCTTATCATACATGTCCTTAGACTTCTTCAAATTTCCAACAGATGAAAGTAAATTATCTTGTAAATCATAACCTATAATTTTATTTTCTTTTAAATCACCTTTCTTGTGCATTTTCTTGGAAATAACAGAATAATTATCTAGAGGTTGAGGTAATTTTCATTGAATTAATTCTAAAAGATCATTGTTATCAGCTATGATCTCCAACCTAATCATGAAAGAAACAAAGTTAGATGAGTCACCCAACTTCTCATGTTCCTTAAATAAAGAGGAATACATATTGACTTGATTAGATATGCTCCTTCAACATTTCAAAGATGATTTATTAAATTTGTGTCTCCTTTTGGGCTTGTCCTTCACCTTATCTCTGATACCATGTGAAATTTCATATTTCTCTATTCTATTTCAATTAATTTAGCCCAATTCAATTCTTGAATTAGAAATATTTCATCAATAATTAATATTTCCAATCATCAATCATAATTGAATATATAATAGTAAATGCAACGAAAAAGGAGAAAATCAACACATTAACAAGAGACACTAGATTTTTGGTCAATAAATAGGGAAAAATCCACTACGGGGAACCCTTTTAAATTATTCTTCTATTAGATGGTCACAAAATGTTTAGAAAAGAGTACAATAAACTAATACAAAAATCATCGAGAAAATTTAACCAAAAAAAAATCAAAACTATGTTAGAATCAATCCAGATTAGAGACAACTTCCCCTGTCTGCGGTCAACTTTCGCAAAATGTAAAATTGTAACCCTAGAGCCCAACCACATGGAGGGAGATTTATTCATGTGGTTGAAAGATTTCAACCACACAAATGAGCCTATGTTTCTGTGGTTATAGCCCAAAATTTATCATGTCAAGCCTATGGTTGGAAACAAAAACCTAGCACACATGTATGCGATCTTTAGACCTTGTAGTATCAGATCTGTATGAACCAATCTCCTCAACCCAACCTAAGACTTGTGAGAACCAATAAATTAAGAAGAGAAGAAGAAGATTCTTTTTTATGTCCGAATGAGCTTGAATTCACTTGTATTTATAAGCTTCCAAGGGTGTCCAATTTTCTATTAGGGACGACCATTCCATTTGAGCACATGCGGATTTTTCTTCAAAAATGCACTTTCCATTGTCCAAATTGAGTGCTTCAATAGTCAAAATTGGTCCTCTCAACCAAGGGTACCAATTAATAAAAAATACCATCAACCAAGGGTACACGCTAATCATGACTATATCATAATGGTTCACTTCCATATTTATGAGGTCAATAACATATAAGATTACTATATTAAGGTTACAATATACATATTGTTAGCCACCTATAAAATTTGCTATACCAAAAGGTGGCTAAGAATTTTTGAGCCTCCAAGGAACAAAGTTTATCACTAAAAATTGTTGGCTCTTGAAGGCTCCTTGGAGGCCTCATGCCTCTATCTGAAATCTTCATTTACTGTTCCCATTTTTATACTTAGAAATCCTGCTGAAATCATGAGAGGAAACTGCTGCAAAATCATCATTTCCCCCCTTCTCTCACTCCAACTAACCTTCATCTGCTCCCCTTGTTTATCCATCAAATCCCCTTTGTTTTCATGATTTCTTTTCTTCCCTTCATGACAAACACTTTTACAAGGTTAAAGACACATTCTTTAGCTTTTCCGAAACCTCCAAAATCCATTGAAAACCATGAAAAATGCATAAAAAATACAAGTCTTTACTATGCACTTAGGCCCCCTTGGGCTAAGTGCTAAACCACTTCCCCCCACATGCCTTCACCTCGGAACCATGTGCTAAGCCCCTCACGGTGATGAATCGCAATCACAATCATTCCAAGTTGATATTTTATTTAGAGTGCTCATCGCAAAGATCTACGATGAGATCCATCGTAAATCGCAATCGTTCCAAATTGTGATTTTATTTAAAGTGCTCATCGCAAATATCTGCGATGCGATCCATCGCAAATTGCAAATCGCAAAATTGTGGTTTTATCTAAAGCGCTCATCGCAAATATATGCGATGCGATCCATCGCGATCGAAATATTTCCAAATTGCGACCTCCTAATTCAATTTGGACCATCCACGTGTCCGGATCGGACGGTCCAAAACCACCCCGACTTATTTCTTCTCCCCGCTCCCCTTTTTCCTTTTTTCGTCGATATTCACCGTGGGATGCTTTCATCCAATGGCTATGCTCCCTCCCCACCATTTGAAGTAGTTTAAACCTAAAAACGCAGGATTTCCTAATTTTTTTTTTATTTTACAGGTTTGAATGGTTTTTTCCATAAAGAATGCGAAGGGCTGGGAAAGACGTTTCCTGCGCTTTTGATCTATCAAAGGGAACCATCCACCAGGATCTATTCCATTGTTTCATCGATGCTCTATCAACATTGACGTCGTAAAGGGACCTGTGCGGCCTGCACATCAACAAGACACTGTGATTAAATCACATTTAAAAAGAGTATAAGTATTGAAGAACAGAGCGCAGTAGAGAAGAAGATTAAAGATAGATCTAGGGAATTACGGCTAAGAATGATTATCAAAGCCTAATTCCCTGGGTTAAAACATAATTAAAAGAACATTATAAGCGTTTAACAGACAGAAATGCCTCCACTGCCTTATTTGAGGCAAATTGATTCCTCAGCTACCACAGAGCCACCTATTGCCTCAAACCTTTCAAAACAGAGGCCGAAGTTATTGAAGAAGATCAGATTTTGCCTCAGCGCAGCCAGGGACTTACTTCTGCAAGGAAATCAATGCAGAAAATATCTGCTGAGTTACTCCACACATTACACAGAGCCTCAAAGTCAATAAAAGCTCCCACGGAGCTTTGATATTTATTGTAAAAAATAGTTAATACAGTAGTCCACCTGTAAACTTCTCCATCGAGCCCCTCAAAGGCCGAGAAGTCCTGAATCTGTATTAATTGTCCTTAGAGATCTTTTTTTAGGTCTCACCTCCTCATTCTTCTATAAATACCTCAGTGGAAGATGATAAATTGTTGGTTGGTTGTTAGTTGTTATTGATCACAAGCTGTAATATTGAAACTGTCTGAAATCAATACATAGTACTTTGAAGTTGAAGAACAAATTGAAGTCTTGGAGATCTTGATGATGTTGTTGCATGTTTGTTCCTAAGAAGGCTCTATCATTGGATTCATGAGCTTGGATTTTGGTGAAGTATTCTGAACTTTTTCATGTTTTTTCCTGTTTCCATTATGTTCCATGAATTTCTTACTACAGTAGGCTGAAAGTTTTAGGCTAAGAAATGACTCTTGGAAGCACCTTAGACCTGTTCACCCTTCACTGTTTAATGTTTTCTTCTGCTGAAGTATTATAGAGGCTTTAATCTTCCCCTTTAGTCTTCATGCTTGTTTATTTCCTTAATAGTTTGAACAATTGGTTTCAACATGATTTATGGTTCTCCTTGCTTGTCTATTGCCACTTAAAAATTGTTATTGAAGTCTCCCTTTGAATTTCTTTGCTTACAGTGAATCAGAGAGGTTTGTTTTGATCTTGCCCTTTGTCCTCACTTAAAAATTTGGCTTAAAGGTCGTTATAATTGTGATCATAGATGTATTAGGTGTTCCCTCTTCTATGACTGCAATTATCAGTAAATCTTATATGTTTTCTAAAGTCCTTCAGAATAAAATCTTTGAGGAAATAGGGAGTTCCCCGAATCTTAGATTTTACTTTGAAAGTTGTTTTGAAATCACTGTTTGCTTAAAGGTGTGATTTGTAGAATTTATGGTTAGCCCTGTCTATCAAAGAACTCTTTATTGTTTCAAATTATGCTTTCAAATTCCCTTTGTTGAGAATTATAACTCTCTTTCCAAATCATTAATGTTCATTCCATTCCAAAAACAAAAGGATCCTGTGGCCAAGTTAGATTTGCCCTTTGATATCCCATATCCTTTGATAAGTATGCTGTGACCTATTTTTGGCTCCATAGCCCAATGAAACAGATATTTTACTATCCTATATATCTTTCCTAGACCTTTTATGTTCTGCTGTCTCAATTCAACCCAACCAAACAAACAAAATAACTGCACTTAATAACTAGTCTAAAACCAATACTCTAAGCACATAAGATAAACCTTTGGAAACAAACATTTGAGAGATCCCTCTCTGAGAACAAGAGGACTAGATCCTGTAACTCTAAAGATTGGTTTTGATGTTGCCTTGTCTTTTGATTTGCCAAACTATCAAAAGACGGGACACCAACATAATGGCGATCACGGTGGGACCCTGAGTAAAATCTGCAAAACAAAACACTCACTGTCTAAGTATAACATAAGTAACCTTCTTCAAGCACTACCAAACAATGGTAATCATGATAGGACCTTTTGAATCAGTGAAAAACTAAGCAACCCTTAGGATTCTTATAAAGCCTTATCAAACCTTGAAGGATTCAGTTACCAAGCCATAAGAGTGAACTCTATACTTTTTGACACCCTAGCTAAGTGTTAAAATAGATTTAGGACACTCTCATAACCTATAAGACCAAATTAACTCAGAAAAATCCAAAACATTTCATTTTGTCTTCATAATAAACTTGGTGGTGGACCATAAAACCTTTTACCTCCAAAAAAGCTAAAAATTTTCCACCTGGAGACTCCACAATCCTAGAAAACAGACCTTAAGACTCCACTGGGAAGACCTCAAGTCTTGAACATCATCATACAAAATCAGCTAGAAGGATTTAAGATTAGCATTTTCCTTCTTTTGAAAAGATCAGTTAGCCTCTTAAAGATTGTCATATTTGGTTGAAACTTTTCTTTTTCAACAAAGTCTAAAAACATAGCATAGTGGCTCCTAGAAAGATTCACACTAGAGCCTACCCTAACCCAAACCCACTGGAAGAAGTTGAAAACCCTGAAAGTATACTTAGGAAATCTTCCAAGATAAAATTTTCAACTGTTTTCAGACCACCCTTGAGATCTAATTCAGTCCCTGAAAATCTCGCAGCCCTACACCAATCACAAGTCGACTTAAGAAATCCTTTTAAGACTAGGTCACTTGATGATATAATTCAGATAGATTCTGAGTCCTCACTTTCATCCCCAGAAAAAAGTGAACAACCTGGTAGTAGAGAAACAACACCACCTGATTTACATTTCCTTCTCAATTTAGGTGTCTCTCATCCAAGATCAGCTCAACAATCTATCCCCGGTACATCCGCATCTGTCCACCCAACATCCATTGTCCAAACCACCCCACTTCAACCCACTTTCCCTTTTGTAAATCCACCCCCACCACCTATCATGGCAACATGGTATGCTCCCCTGGTCCTTCCTGTACCATTATTAAATCTCCCACAGGACTACCAGTCCAAAATTCCATTATATGATGCTAACAATGCTACAAATGCATCACAACATGTAGACAAAATGAATGACTATTTTGAAAGAAATAAAATTGATGATGATTCTGTCAAGCTTAGGTTATTTTCTCAGAGTTTGGGGGGAGATGTAAGAAAATGGTTTAAAATTTTAGCCCCTCATAGTATTAATGATCTCCAAGGCTTCCATCAAACTTTCTTAAACAAATGGGAAGTGAAGAAGAATCCTCTCCAAGTCCTTTTTGATTACAATAACCCCCATAGAAACCCCAGGGAAAGTGTCCAAGCTTATTGCACTAGGTTTAATAGTTTGTATAATGCGCTTTCCCCAGAACTAAAACCTCCACAAGGCTCAACTTTAAACAAGTTTCCTGAAGGGTTTGACTCTGACATGACCTATTCGCTAAGAGAGAGAGATTTTGCAACTCTTGAAGATATGCAAAGAGGTGCTCTTTCTGTGGAAGTCAACTTAATGGAGAAGAGAGTAAGAATGAAGACTGAGAAGAGAGTGTCTTTCAGAGAAGAGTCCACTCCTTCTACACAAGCTCAAAAATGGAAAGGATGTTGGAAGAAATGATGAAAGAGATGAGTATAATTAAGAAAGCACAAGAAAATCAAAATCAAACTGCTCCTCGAAATAGAAATCAGAATTATAGAAGAGAAAACAATCAAGACAAACAGAACGAGAATGACCAACAGATTAGACCTCCCTTCCAACAAAACTGTGTGGATCAATATGAGGAAGATAGGGAGTTGGAAAGGATGGAGGAAGATCGTCTAAACTTTATTGGATCAGACAGTGGGGATGATGTTTTCCTCAGTGAGGAAGAACAAGGTTTCTTCTCTTATGATCAAAATACAAACACCAGTGAAGATTCTGATGACTATAAATTGGGTTTTGAAAATGGAATCATGGAGGTGCATAAACAGTATGACCTTAGGAGCAAGGGAAGTATCGATAATTCGAAAGATAAGAACACTAGCACTGCTGTCAAGAAAAACGCAGAAAACCAGCCCAAAAAGGCAGCAGAAAAAACCAACATTTCGAGTAAAAAACCAGATTCAAATAAAGACAAAGGTGTCCAGTCAAATGTTGAACAGAGTACCCCTAGCACTTCAGCTAGTGGTCCTAATAAAACTATCCCAATTACCAGTCCAAATAAAGTTCAGCAAATCAAAATTGCTGAAAAGAATTCAATTGAAAAAACAAATGTAAATACAAGCAAGTCAATTATTCCTTTCAGCCTTGAGGGAGAAATTGCCAAAATAAAAATCACCATCCGCCTAGCTGAACTAGTAACCCAAGAGGTGTACAAAACCAAGTTTTGAAAGCTTTGAACTTAGGAAGTGATACAGACACTTTAAACTTGACAGATGACAAACCTGAGTTGTTGTTTGGTCCAGAAGTTGAAGGAAAATATCAAGAAGGGGCTGTCCCTCCCTTCTATGTTAGCTTGAACATACATGAGAAAATCTTACACAATGCCATGTTAGATCCGGGAGCTTCGCACAATTTGATGCCCAAGGTGGTAATGGAGAGCTTAGGCTTAGAGATTACTAAACCATACAAAGATTTGTATTCTTTCGACTCAAGCCGAGTCAAATGTTTGGGTTTAATCAAAGACTTGTGTGTTACTTTAGCTCAAATTCCTGCTAAGAGTCTAGTTATGGATATAGTTGTAGCTGACATTCCCCCTAAGTATGGCATGCTCTTATCAAGATCTTGGGGAGCCAAACTTCAGGGAAGCCTTCAAATGGACATGTCTTATGCCACCATTCCCATTTTTAACCAAAACAAAAGACTATACAGGGAATCTCATATGAAGTACATGGTGAGCAACATGGATAGACCAAACAATTCTCCCATCTATTCTATTCAATCGAGTTTAGATTACTTTATATTATATAATGAAGATGACATTACTCAACAAGATAAAGAGAACATAGATCCAATTAGTTCACCACAACAATTTAATCTCCCCTTGGATCAAATTCAAAAAATTGACAATCAACAGCAACAAGAAAATGAAAATAAGGATGACACACTTTGGAAAATAAATTTTGATGGATATTGTAATAAAACAAGTGCAGGAGCAGGTGTGTGGATTCAAAATACAAATCAGAGTTTTTCATGTAAATTGGATTTCCCATGCACTAATAATATCGCCGAGTATGAAGCACTTCTCCTAGGCTTAAAATTACTTAAACAGCTACGAGCCCAGAAGATATCAATCTTAGGAGATTCTGAACTTCTCATAAAACAAATCAAAGGAGAATACTCAGCCAGAAATCCAAGACTTAGGGAATATCGGAACACTGCCCTCGATTTATTGAAAACCTTTGAAAAATACGAACTTATGTTCATTCATAGAGCGTTTAATCATTTGGCAAATGAACTCGATTTCAAAGCCAGTAACCGTCAAACACCTAAAATAAATGAACATCTTACCGTAAAATTAAAACACAGGCCTGCTGTACCTGATAACGAGGATCACTGGCAGGTGTTTGACTCTGACGAACACATAGATGATTTCTTGAAATCAGAAAATGATTTTAGTATACCAATATCAGAAACTAGCCATAAGGAAAATTGTTTATATATCGAAGAAATCCCAGAAGCTGAAATAACACACTCTGCTGATATAAATCATTACGAGAGTCCGTTTGAAGCATATTTAATTGACGACGTGGACCAAAAATACCTGGAAGTTTTAGAATGTAAGAACAGTTCAATTCCAAAAGGTCTCTCACCTTTAGAACACCTTTTTGACTTTAATGATGTAGCCAAAGAACCAAAAATAGAGCCTGTAGAAACAAACGTAGAAGAACACAACATAGGTTCCCTAACAGAACCCAAAATGATCAAATTATCCAACACTCTTTCAACTCATATGAAATCTCGATACATTGACATGTTTAAGGAGTTTAAAGATGTTTTTGCCTGGGCATACACAGATTTGAGATCTTATGATACCAGCATCATTCAGCACAAAATTCCCCTGAAGGAAAATCAAAAGCCCTTCAAACAAAAACTAAGGAGAATAAACCCACTTTTATTACCATTAGTTAAAGCTGAAATTGAAAAGATGCATGATGCTGGCATTATAGTACCTATTAGGTTTTCAGAATGGGTGTCAAACTTAGTTTTTGTTAGGAAAAAGACAGGGGAGATCAGACTCTGTATTGACTTCAGAAATTTAAACCGAGCATCCCTAAAGGACAACTATCCATTGCCCAAAATGGATCATATACTTCAAAAGTTAGTTGGGTCAAAAAGGATTTCCCTCTTATATGGGTTCTCAGGCTACAACAAGGTGTTAGTGCTCCCAAGTGATCAAATCAAGACTGCCTTTACCACACCTTGGGGCACCTTTATGTATGTCGAAATGCCTTTCGGGTTAATGAATGCAGGGGCCACTTTTCAAAGGGCCATGGAAATAGCCTTTTCTGAAGATATTGGCTATTTCATAATTATTTACCTTGACGACATAACCATTTTTTCAAAAACTGATGAAGAACATCTGATTCACTTAAGAATTTTTTTTGAGAAATGTAGGAAATTTGGCTTGTCCTTAAATCCCAAGAAAACGCTTTTTGGTCTCCAAGAAGGTAAAATTCTTGGCCACATAATTTCGGAAGAGGGAATCAAAATAGACCCTACAAGAATAGATGGCATATTGTAGATCAGCCATCCAAGGAGCCTCAAAGAATTGCATTCTTTCATCGGAAAGATAAATTTTCTAAGGAGGTTTATTCCTAATCTTGCTGAGCTATTAAAAAACATTACAAACATGCTTAAGAAAGATGTAGGTGTAAAATGGAATTTACCAGCTAAACAATCATTCGAACTGGTCAAACAAGCTCTTACCCAAACACCAATCCTGATTAGCCTGGATTTTACCAAAGATTTTTACATCTTTTATTTTGCATCTGAACATACAATAGCTGCAGTTTTAATTCAAAATAATGATTTGGGGCAAGAGCAACCAATATCTTTATTTAGTAGGGCCTTAAGAGATTCTCCTCTCAAATACAACATCATGGAGAAGCAAGCCTTAGCATTAGTGAAAGCATTGAAAGACTTTAGGGTCTATATTTTACACTCTCACATAATTGCTTTTGTTCCACATACTGTTTTCAAGGACATTCTAATTCAAGACCCTAATGGTAAAAGGGGAAAATGGATTGCAACTATTCTTGAATATGACTTAGAAATTAGGCCCACCAAACTAGTTAAAGGGAAAGGATTAGCAAAACTTATGGCTAAATCTAACTTCTAAGCACTAGACATGAATATGGTAGACGTGTTGGAAGAAATAGAAGAATCTAATGCTCCTTTTATTGAAGAAACATTTCTAAATTCTCCTTGGTATGCTGACATTATTTATGTGCTTTTGTATTTAAATGCCCCTCCTTCTTTGTCTAAAACTAAAGCTAGATTTCTATAAAAAAAAGCTTTGTGTTTTTTCATATTAGATGGAGTATTATATTGGAAAAATGCTGTTGGAATTTTGCTTAAATGTTTACTTAAAGATGATGCAGGAAAAATAATGCATGAAATGCATGACGGAGAATGTGGAGGACACCTCTACTGGAAGGCCATTGCAAACAAAATTCTTAGATCTGGTTACTATTGGCCTACCCTTTTCCCAGACACTCAAAATCTCGTCATGAATTGCCATAAATGTCAAATCTTTGATGGCAAGAGAAAACTCCTTCCCTTACCTTTACATCCTATCAGAGTTAAGGCACCTTTTTAACAATGGGGTTTAGACTTCATTGGGGAAATTCACCCATGTTCCTCAACTCAGCATAAATGGATCCTCATATCTACTGACTTCTTTACCAAATGGATAGAAGCTATACCATCCAGGAGTGCTAATGATTATGTCATTATCAAGTTCCTTGAAACAAATATCCTATCCACATTTGGTTGTCCCAGAAAAATCATAACAGACAATGCTGCTACTTTTAAATCTAAGAAGATGGTTGATTTCTTTCACAAATACCACATAACCTTGGGCCATTCCACTGCTTACTATCCCCAAGGGAACGGATTAGCTGAATCCTCCAACAAAAGCCTCATTAATATCATTAAAAATCTGTTGGAGCAAAATCAGAAATCATGGCACAGTAAACTGGTTCATGCCTTATGGGCTGATAGGTTGACCACAAAGAAATCAATAAAAATGTCCCCCTATCAGTTAGTTTATGGCATGGATGCAGTTTTTCCAACCTCATTGGGAGTGCTAGTCATGAAACTCCTTCAAGAAGTGCAGATTGAAGACAATGATATGCAGAGAAGAATCAACCAGACAATCCATTTACAACAAACCAAGGAGGAATTCTATGAAAGAACACAGTTAGTCCAAGAAAATATGAAGAGGCAATTTGATAAAAGGACTAAGGCAAACAATTTCCAAGTTGGAAATGTTATTCTTAAATGGGATTCAAGAAGAGAAGAGAAGGGAAAACATGGCAAGTTTGAGAACTTGTGGAAATAGCCCTATATTATTCATGCTGAGAGAGGTCACAATACATTTTTCTTGAAAGAATTGAATGGAGAAGATCTATATGGAGGTCCTGTCAATGGCAGGATGCTCAAGAATTACTTCTGCCAAGAATCCTAGGTTTCAAAGCATTTTTATTTTCTCATTATAAATATCATAGTTTAACCATTGCATTCAAAGTTAGAAAAGAGGGCGGATTGTGAAAACAAGAAAGGCACAGCCCCATGCCAAAAAAGAAAAATTCTGAAAGTGTGCAAGCTTAAAAGCCACTCCTCAAAACACACTTCTAGTTAGTCAAACTGTTCAATCTTGACTAATTAGCTTTAAAAAATTTCTGCTGATAGGATAGTGAATCCGATTTGCCAAACTGTCTAATCTTGGCTTATCAGTAGATAGTTTAGGATAGAAATCAAAGGTTCAAACAAGCTAAAAACTGAACCTAAGTTTCCAAAAAGAAAGATGACTCAAATCTGTTTTATTTTTTGAGTCAAAAATAGATGCAAAACTGGTTCTAATCAGCTCAAAATCTGAACCAGATGATGAAGGAAATAGCTCACACAGTAGTACAAACAAAGTTGTGAAAGATGAAGGAAGTGCTGTGAAACTTCCAGATCTTAAGCCTTCCATTTTGATTTAATTTTCTACAAAATAAATGTCTATGTGCAGCTTGTTTTTATGCCATAGATCACAGCAAGTCAAAGCTCTTAATCTTGACTTGACTGTTTTTAAATTTATGTTTTAGAATTTAGAGAATAAAAATCTGTTGGACAGTTTAATCCTAACAGATTAGTAGATTAGGTAGAGAAGCATCTGAACTCAACTGTTTAATCTGAGTTCAAGGAGAAATAAGGAGTAGAAATAGATTTGATTTCCTGCTTTCAAAAGAATAAAATGTGGTGAATAGAGTTTGCCAATCCAAGTGCACTCTAAATGAAGAGAAAATTCTAGATCAATAGGATTGGGTAGGTAGAAAGCTTGATTGATGAGAGATCCATTGTTTTTATAGCTGCTAAATATGTTTTCAGAAAAGATCATCCCACCAAAGGAAGGGCAGCCCAATGGATCAGGCACAGGTCAGCCTCCCAGAGAACATAATAGATGAGGCAATCTTATCAGCATCCCAGAGAATGAATGTCTGAAGTTCTCGATGCCTTCAAGAAGGCATCATCCCCAAGTGGAGCCACTGTTAGCCACCTATAAAATTTGTTATACCAAAAGGTGGCTAACACTTTTTGAGCCTCCAAGGAACAAATTTTATCACTAAAAATTGTTGGCTCTTGAAGGCTCCTTGGAGGCCTCATGCCTCTGTCCGAAATCTTCATTTACTGTTCCCATTTTTATACTTAGAAATCCTGCTTAAATCATGAGAAGAAATTGCTGCAAAATCATCATTTTCCCCCTTCTCTCACTCCAACTAACCTTCATCTGCTCCCCTTTTTTCTCCATCAAATCCCCTTTGTTTTCATGATTTCTTTTCTTCCCTTCATGAAAAACACTTTTATAAGGTTAAAGACACATTCTTTAGCTTTTCCGAAACCTCCAAAATCCATTGAAAACCATGAAAAATGAATAAAAAATTACAAGTCTTTACTATAGACTTAGGACCCCTTGGGCTAAGTCCTAAACCACTTCCCCCCACATGCCTTCACCCCAGAACCATGTGCTAAGCCCCTCACGGAGATGAATTGCAATCGCAATCATTCCAAGTTGCGATTTTATTTAGAGTGCTCATCGCAAATATCTACGATGTGATCCATCGCAAATCGCAATCGTTCCAAATTGTGATTTTATTTAAAGTGCTCATCGCAAATATCTGCGATGCAATCCATCGTAAATCGAAAATCGCAAAATTGTGGTTTTATCTAAAGCGCTCATCGCAAATATATGCGATGCGATCCATCGCGATCGAAATATTTCCAAATTGCGACCTCCTGATTCAATTTGGACCATCCAAGTGTCTGGATCGGACGGTCCAAAACCACCCCGCCTTATTTCTTCTCCCCACTCCCCTTTTGCCTTTTTTCGCCGATCTCCACCATCGGATGCTTCCATCCAATGGCTATGTTCCCTCCCCGCCATCTAAAGTAATTTAAACCTAAAAACACAGGATTTCCTAATGTTTTGTTTCAGGTTTGAATGTTTTTTTCCATAAAGAATGCCGAGGGTCGGGAAAGACGTTTCTTGCACTTTTGTTCTATCAAAGGGAACCATCCACCAGGCTCTATTCCATTGTTTCATCAATGCTCTATCAGCATTGATGCCGTAAAGGGACCTGCACGGCCTGCACATTGACAAGACACTGTGATTAAATGACATTTAAAAAGAGTATAAGTATTGAAGAACATAGCGCAGTAGAGAAGAAGATTAAATATAGATCTGGGGAATTACGGCTAAGAATGATTATCAAAGCCTAATTCCCTAGGTTAAAACACAATTAAAATAAAATTATAAGTGTTTAATAGACAGAAATGCCTCCATTGCCTTATTTGAGGCGAATTGATTCCTCAGCTACCACAAAGCCACCTGTTGCCTCAAACCTTTCAAAACAGAGGCTGAAGTTATTGAAGAAGATCAGATTTTTCCTCAGCGCAGCCAGGGAGTTACTTCTGCAAGGAAATCAATGCAGAAAATATCTGCTGAGTTACTCCACACATTACACAGAGCCTCAAAGTCAATAAAAGTTCCCACCGAGCTTTGATATTTATTGTAAAAAATAGTTAATACAGTAGTCCACGTGTAAACTTCTCCATCGAGCCCCTCAAAGGCCGAGAAGTCCTGAATCTGTATTAATTGTCCTTAGAGATCTTTTGTTAGGTCTCACCTCCTCATTATTATATAAATACCTCACTGGAAGATGAGAAATTGTTGGTTGGTTGTTAGTTGTTATTGATCACAAGCTATAATATTGAAACTCTCTGAAATCAATACATAGTACTTTGAAGTTGAAGAACAAATTGAAGTCTTGGAGATCTTGATGATGTTGTTGCATGTTTGTTCCTGAGAAGGCTCTATCATTGGATTCATGAGCTTGGTTGTTGGTGAAGTATTATGAATTGTTTCATGTTTTTTCCTGTTTCCATTATGTTCCATGAATTTCTTACTACATTAGGCTGAAAGTTTTAGGCTAAGAAATGACTCTTGGAAGCACCTTAGACCTTTTCACCCTTCAATGTTTAATGTTTTCTTCTGCTGAAGTATTTTAGAGGCTTTAATCTTCCCCTTTAGTCTTCATGCTTGTTTATTTCCTTAATAGTTTGAACAATTGGTTTCAACATGATTTATGGTTCTCCCTGCTTGTCTGTTGCCACTTAAAAACTGTTATTGAAGTCTCCCTTTGAAGTTCTTTGCTTACAGTGAATCAGAGAGATCTGTTTTGATCTTGTCCTTTGTCCTCACTTACAAAGTTGGCTTAAATTTCATTATAATTGTGATCGTAGATGTATTAGGTGTTCCCTCTTCTATGACTGCAATTATCAGTGAATCTTATATGTTTTCTAAAGTCCTTCAGAATAAAATCTTTGAGGAAATAGGGAGTTCCCCGAATCTTAGATTTTACATTGAAAGTTGTTTTTAAATCATTGTTTGCTTAAAGGTGTGATTTTTAGACTTTATGGTTAGCCCTGTCTATCAAATAACTCTTTATTGTTTCAAATTATGCTTTCAAATTCCCTTTGTTGAGAATTAAAACTCTCTTTCCAAATCATTAATGTTCATTCCATTCCAAAAACAAAAGGATCCTGTGGCCAAGTTAGATTTTCCCTTTGATATCCCATATCCTTTGATAAGTATGCTATGACCTCTTTTTGGCTCCATTGCCCAATGAAACAGATATTTTACTGTCCTATATATCTTTCCTAGACCTTTTATGTTCTGCTGTCTCAATTCAACCCAACCAAACAAACAAAATACCTGCACTTAATAACTAGTCTAAAACCAATACTCTAAGCACACAAGATAAACCTTTGAAAACAAACATTTGAGATATCCCTCTTTGAGAACAGGAGGACTAGATCCTGTAACTCTAAATATTGGTTCTGATTTTTCCTTGTCTTTTGATTTTCAAAACTATCAAAACACGGGGCACCAACACATATTATACTAAGATTATTGATATATCAATATATCCATCTGTTGACATTGTTTTATGCCTCCAATGGTCAAAGGGTATCCTCGACATGAAGTCCCAATTAGACCTCACACTATTTGGTGTAGGAACCCCAACCAAAAAATTAGGTCAGTTCCCATTAGGTAAGGTCGCCATTTCTTTAGTTCATATAGTATTGCCAACATTTCCTTCTGATAAATAGCTTTCTGTAAATACTTTCCTTTGATTTGATGACTTTAAAAAGCAATGTGTCTTCCTTCTTTCATTAAAACAACACCAAATCCGTTTCCCAAGGCATCACCTTCCACAATAAAGGATTTTGTGAAGTCTGGCATAGCTAAGATCGGTGCTTGGCACATTTCCTCTTTAAGATGTTAAAATGCCTTAGTTTCTTTAGGAGTCCATGAAAATGCATATTTCCTCAATAATGTCATTAGAGGTTCTGCTATTATCCCATAATTCTTAACAAACTTGCGATAATACCCTGTTAACACGAGAAATCCTCGTAACTGCTTTTTGGATGTGGGGACTTTCCATTCCTTAATGGATTTAATTTTGTTAGGGTCTACCTTAACACCCTCGAGAGATACAATATGACCCAGATATTCCACCTCTTATACTCCAAAGAAACATTTGGATGTTTTTTCATATAATTGTTTCTCCTCCAATAGTTTGAGTACCCTCTCAACATGTTGAACACGATCCTTCCAAGACCCGTTGTAGATTAGTATATCATCGAAAAATACTAGTACAAATTTTCTAAGGAAGGGTTTGAAAATGGAATACATCAACCCTTGAAATGTAGAAGGTGCATTGGTAAGGCCAAAAGGCATGACCAAAAATTCATAATGACCCTCATGATTTTGAAATGTTGTTTTCAGAATATCTTCAGTCTTCATTCTAATTTGATGATATCTTGAACGAAGATCCAACTTGGTAAAATAAATTGCTCCATGTAATTAATCTAATGATTCATCAATCAAAGGAATGGGAAATTTATCTTTAATAGTGAGTTATTGAGCTCCCTATAATCTGGGCACATGCGCCATGATCCATCCTTCTTGTGCACCAATACTACTAGAGCAGAGAAAGAACTTTGACTAGGTTGAATTATACCAGGCTCTAACATTTCTTCAATCATATGTTCAATTTCACTCTTTTGGATATAAATATATATGTAGGGCCTAAATTTTGGAGGAACACTTCCTATAACAAAATGAATAGCATGATCGTAATAAAAAATAGGTGGGAATCCTTTGGGAGTTTCAAACACCTTGGAATGATTGTCCAAGAATTTTAGGGGATTTGGAGAAATATATGGTTTTGATGTTGGAAATTCTAGTAAGAATAATTGTGCAATTATGCCTCATTATTCTTTCTTCAGAGGCTTTGTCATGGAATTAGAGCTTATTATCTTCACGGCTTCCCTACGATAACTTGTAATTCGACTTCCTTTCTTTCTGAAATAAATTTCAAGAAAATTTATTGAAAATTAAAAGGTACCGTCCCCAAATATTGTAACCATTGTACTCCTAGTACAACATCAACACGTCCCATTGGAATGGAAAGCATTGGACTATTAAATATATATTACCCCATGGTTAGCTTGATATTTGGAATTTTCCAGAGAAATTTATAGTCCCTCAATTTTCAACCATCACTTGAAATTCTGGTGCTGGGTATAAGAAGCAATTCAATTACTTTTCTACCTTACAATGAATAAAATTATGGGTTCAACCCGAATCAATCAACACTATTACATTTTTATTATTGATATGTAATTCTATCTTGAGAGTTTGAGGAGTTATAATTCCTACCAATGCATTACACGATATGGTCAAACTCATTTCTTCTTATTCTAGGGTTGGTTCCTAGTGTATATCCTCTTCTTTTGAAGTTTCTTGTTCATTTTCTTCCTCCTCTTCACAATATATGTAAAATAATTTATTCTCATCACACTTATGACCTTCAGTGTATTTTCTATCACAACTGTAGTAAAGCCTTTTGCTCTTTTTTATTCCAATTTTTGTGGTGTCAACCTTGTAGGTTGTGGAAGTCTAGGAGTAGAAACACTTCCATATTTATATATGTGAGTGGTAGGCCTCCTTGTTGCCATAATCTTACATCAGTTTTTCTTCCAACCTAAATGCCTTCAATAATGAATCATGTCCCCAAAGGTGAACCTCGTGTTGGATGTTATCCTTTAAAGTCCCTATGAAGACATCAATCTTGTGTTCCTATGTAATATTAGTTACTCTTATATTCAATTTTTGGACATCCTCAACGTGCTCCACTACTGAACCCTTTTGTTTGAGATTTATCAATTGGCTAAAGAAGGTGTTTCTCTTTGTACCCTCATAATGTGTTATCATTTCCTTCATAAAAATTGACCAAGTGACAATTTTTTTATGGGAGCAAAGCCATCGATACCATAAAGTTGCAATGCATACCTTTTGTGTGTTTTGCACATTATTGAGATCAAAATATTGCTCCATCTGTAGTATCCATGTTATGGGATCCTTGCCATCAAACTTCCTCATATCCATCTTTGGAATATGGTGGTTCATCTATGCAACATTATAGTTTATGAAATCACTATTAACATTTATTTTGTTCTCATCACGAGTTTCCTCTACTATCTTTTCGCCATTAGGAAACATTTCTTGTGTCAACTTTTTCAAACCTTCCATGTCTACTTTTAGATCATTCTTCATGTTTTCCATGTTGTATTTCATTTTTTCATCTATCTTAGCCTCTATGTCATCCATCTTAGCTTCCATGCCTTTCTTCAAACCATCCATCTTAGCTTACATGCCTTTCTTCAAAACTTCCATTTAATTTTTTGTTTCTCTTTGTGAGAGCAAAATTTGGTGCACTTGCTCTTGTAATTTTGATATGTCATGTTTCACTTCTTCATCTTCATGAGTCATAGTAGAGCCTTCTGAAGACTTAATGGGTGTTGAATTCTTTTTAGGGGGAATTTTAGAACCCAATAGTGATATATTTTCTACAATATTCCCTTGGAATCAATTCAAACTAATTTTTCAAACAAGACTTATGCAATTCGAAAAAAGATACACACCTTTTTCTTGCATTTGAGGTGCTCTATATTGAAACTAAATTATCCATGTGATTTTAGATCTTCAATATCTAAAATTTGGTCCTATAGTATTCCTCTGAATCATATTTCAAATACCACAAGTCTGACCTAATTTGGATTCTTCAAGGTAAAGTTATGCCCAATCTCCCAAAATGACCTAATTATGGACTAGTTTAGTGGAGGGAACTTGTATGGTGTACCACATGTCACTTTTTACTCCTTCAAATATGAAATTAATACACATGAAGCTACACTTCATGTACTTGTGGCCACCTTTTACAAAATTCCAATCCGATGCTCAAAGAGAGAGTTATGATGATTTTACCATGGTCACCTCTTTGAGATCAAATTTGGGAGCCTAAAAAAACTCTAACTTCCATAGATCATATCTCCGAAAATATTGCGAACCAAGATCGGAAATTTTTACACGACATTCATCAGGATTTTGGCTTCGTATGGTAAAAATTTGAGTGTCTGAACCTTCGTATAAAAAATGTTATAGAGAAAATTCCATGATGAACTGTTTGGAGTAGAAAAACCCTAGAATCCAAAGCTCTAATACCAAATGTTATGAATCCAGCTCCAAAAATAGAAGAAAAGAGAGATCAACGCCTTAGAAATAAGCCACTTTGAGGGGGAAACCTCCATTACATTACATAAATGAATAATTATTCGATGATACAAATGAAAAAACCTCATTCTTTATATAGGAGTCCATGCTATCACAATATAATCCTAGCCGACCTAGCAAAAATAATCTAAGGACACAATAATAAAAATATTGGGGTTACCAAGATACAACAATAAAAATAAGGGGGCTACACTAACAACAATAAGGGACTACACTAGTAATATAAGGACCTAACATATCATCTCCTTGATATCCTCCTTGAGCATAATCCTGTCGAGCCAAGATACTAACACTTGCAAATGAAATTCACTCATGATAAGATGAAATAAGTTCTTAAATATCCTAATCTAACTTGTTCTTGATGCAACGTACTAATTGAGCTAGGACATTGTGCAAGATTGAGGAGAAGGCTCATGGATTGTGTAGTGTATAGAATTAGGAGACAAAGGTGAGGGTCTAGTGTCTAGGGTTTCACAGTGCACAGTGAGTAAGGGTCAGGGAGGAAGTATTGCATAGTTGAGGGAGTTAGTGATGAAGTGCGACAAGATTTCTCACTGTGATTGTGCATTGCATAGTTATATAAGTAATATGATAATTGATTACATAGTTGAGAAAGTTAAGGACTGAGACAAGGCCTGAATTATGACTCAAAATATGTAGTGTATAGTGGAGTCCTTACTGGGCAAAGATTGTACAATGAGCAAGTACAAGAGGTAGGAAATTGACACTGATATTATGCAATGCGTAGTTCTTGGAGGCAATGATTTCATATTGAATATTTCTAGGAGGAAAGGATGGTTGAATAGGGCTTGAGACTATGTAATGTGTATTTCAAGAAGGGAATATGAGGAGTTGTTGGTAAGGCAAGTTGTGAAGACAAAAAAACTTCAGTGATTGACTAAGTCTAGGATCATTGAAGCAAAAATATGAATAGAAGATGACTTGAACATTATCACACACTCATAAATAGCCAACCACATGAAAATGAAACATTTAACACAAAAAATAAACATGCATCCATTTAAATGATAATGAAACCATGCTTACCTCCAAGTGTGAGACTTAAGGTACCCTTTACGACACTGGTGTCGATTGCAACAAGAAAGTGCACAACACTTTGGGAATGATTTCATTTCATATCTCTATGATAGATATAATCCATTAATACAAGAGAAATAAAAAAAAAAATCCTCTTAAAAGTGCAATATAACTCCCTTTCACGAAAGAAACACTTATGTTAACAAGAGACGACTCTTGGAATTTCTTCACAAACGGACTTGGAAACTTGGGAAACAAGTATGGAATGGCTTTAATAACTAGAAATGACAATTCACATGGTTAAAGGGAGGCTCCAAAGTTTGAATATCAACCAAAATTTGGAGGGTGTTTTATAAATTACAACACCATCATATAGATCATGATCTTACAAAAAATTATAAGATGTGAGCCAACAAATTATCACTTATATAAATATACATGTATCTATCCCATTTCCATATAGAACAATGCCTAGCACTCTCAAATATTACTATCTCACTCATATGTAAATTGAAAACCATTTGATACATAAACCATAACCATATAACAGAGATGAAATTATAGTGAATCATAAATAATAAAAGTGATTCATTTATACATACCAGCCCCACAGTGTTACGATCACCCATAAAATGTGAGAAATGAATTGAAACATGAATAATTATGAAAAAAATGAGCCATAGAATAATGTCAACGTGCCACATATTATATTCAATGAGCCAGATGAAAAAAGATGACGTGTGACGGGGGAGAGCCAACGATATTCAACAAGTTACAAGATAAAGATGATGGGCCACAAATTAGAGTCAATGATCAGTGAGATACAGGATAAATATGACATGACATAGGGTAGATTTAACAATCAACAAGCATGATGAGATTAAAGCGAGCCAAAGTCATCTTAGTATGAGCCATTGATCATAATATGATCCAATCTATAGTGTTCCATGAATAAAAATCATACGAAGGACACTGTGGAGATAAGAGAGCTTCCCAAAAGAGATTTTCAAGAGCCATAGGTAATCAACAAGCCACCAAATAAACGTGAGCTACTAAAAATTTAGAGAACGTGTAGACAAACTATGATGAATGAGATCCAACATATACCTTTTATACATTTAACTTAGGATAAACGTGAGCTTTTCATAATGGGAGGCTGACATGATTTTTACTATATATATATATATATATATATATATATATATATATATACATATATATATCCCCTTTTCATAATAATAAAGTCCTTAATTTTTTTTCCACAAGCCTTAAATTGTTTTATGCCCATATCAGTTTTGATGATGGCTAGCCAAAATAATTAATTAATAACATTTATTTATCCATTTTAATTCTTCTTTGACCACTATAAATTTTCCATGTGGCTTAGTGGACTTTCCTTGGGGTAGGAGGGTGTCCACTTGGGGAATTCATCCTGAAGTTTCCCAAAAGTCAACACTCCCTCTTAGCTAAGGAGGAATTTCGATCTAGTACACCATGAGTCTTATGTCGAATTTAGATGATTGAAGCATCATGTCACATCTTTTTCCATCTCGAATAACATGTCTCAATATAAGAAAAAGGAAATTCCATAATATTTATGTCTCTTCTCGACTCATAGAAGAAGAATAATGCTTAACCAAAAGGGTAAATCCTTCCTCAAAACCCACTCATGACTTCCATCTCAATTATAACAATAAGATATATATCTTATCACATCTCATCTCAACTTTATTCATTTGATCATCAACTGAACAATGATGTCATGACCTAAAGAAGAAGAATAATCATATGGGAGTTCTGGATACAACCTTATATGAAATAACAATAGCTAAGATACCACTTACCATGAAAGGTAAGGATCACACTCCATCCCATTATCTGAAAATAGGCGGGTTACGACTTTCCACGGAAGGTAAGGATTATAGTCTATCCTATTGGCTATTGATATTCCCATCTTGAACCTTGAAATTCAGTGGTATAAAAACTTCATCCCTAACTTGAGTGGGATACCACTTACCATAAATGGTAAGGATCATGCCTAAGTCAAGTATCTAGCACAAATTTGTGAGAGGGGTGGGAAAAAATCACAACTAGGTCAACTTCTGGGTAGGATTCCAAATGGGTTATACTCTTTCAAGACCAAATAGATACAATAGGAAGGATACAACTTAATGTGCAAGGTAAGGATCATAAACTATCCTATTTCTTGAAAATAGGCATGATATGACTTACAAATAGGTAAGATCACATACTATCCTATTGGCCAGAGTTCCCTCAACCCTAAGAGCTCTCGATCCTTGTAATATCCCAAAATGGGGAAGTAGCAATATCTCAACACAATAATGAAAGAGCAGTGATACATCAACACAAAATGTAAGAAGATCCAAATAGCCATCATATTAAGATCATAGCAGCAAATGTATACAAGTCCTTGAGGAAATAATCACTCAAGCTAGGAAAAACAAGCCTCAAGAGAACATGTACTTTATGAGGGATTTTGTTCATATTTTTATTATACATGGGCCTCCTTACCCATTTATTCAACTACTAGGTGATAAAAAAAAATCAATATTCCAATTAGTTACATGCTAACTTTGGAATATTGCAGTCCTCCCCTCCAAAATGTTACTTGTCCTCAAGAAACTGCAAGGATAGAACTGAGAAGTCTCCCCTCCTCCTACTGTAGCATCCACATATGACAAACTCCTCCAAGGAATGAGATGATGTCTCATCAATAAATCTCTATATTGCCTCTCCCAAGCATGCAATCTAGCTAAATTGCTATCATCATGAATAAGTAGAGTACTCAAGGAGGCAATAAGGTTCTTTACATAGGTCCCCTTGAGGTATGGGATCTGAAATGTATTGAGAATCATCATTCCCATGTGGATCCTCCATCCCCAAGCTATCATCCATACAAAATGAGTTACCTCCCAACATGGAAACTCTTGAAAATTATCCTCCACCTTTGGCTCCTGCAATGTAAGTGGGCTGAAAATATGATCATGGTAGAAAAAATAACCTACCCCACATTTTCCTCCTCTCCACTTATGATAAGGGTAGAGTATCTGTTGATCTTGGGCTGCAATAATGTTTCCCTCAAATGGCAAGATGAAGACTAGATCTCCAAAGATCCTCTCTCCAATGTCACAAATCAAGCTGGCCCAGACCATCACATATGTGATGAATAGGACATGATAACCACATGGCATCAAAATGAGAAAAATACTAAAGGTTTCATATAGTGCTAAAAGGTACCAACAGTTTCCCAAGTGGTCACAACATAGTTTTCCTAACTGCTTCTTCAGAAAATAACATGGCAAGTTGTTTCTTGATAAATAGCTAGTTGTGGATGTCATCACAATTACTAGTGAATAGAAAATGGCTTGATATATCAACTCAGCATACATAAAACAACTAAACACTTGCCCAAGGCCACACAAAAGATGGTTGTCTCCATCATATAATTTGGCCCAAAATTGATCATGGAGGCCAATGAGAAGAATTCCCTCTTGTGGAGCAATGAACTGAATATAAATGGTAAGAATATGCAAATACCATGTTAGATAATCAATTA
The DNA here is from genome assembly GCA_034641835.2 of Pinus albicaulis. Taxonomy (NCBI): domain Eukaryota; kingdom Viridiplantae; phylum Streptophyta; class Pinopsida; order Pinales; family Pinaceae; genus Pinus; species Pinus albicaulis. The sequence goes on along the minus strand of CM076575.1, from coordinate 1,054,551,365 downwards.
ATACAAAAAAAAAATTCTGACCATGTACTAGAAGTAACATGATATATGGATCCATGAATAAGTCCTCCATAGTGGTATGACATAATCCCATGAAGAGGAATGGACTATGTGCTGTATGAAGATCCTCTTTCTTATTCTTGGAAATCCAAATTAAGAAGATCATATCTCTGTAATATATGTTTCCATCCACTACTCTATCATTCTCACCTCCTCCTTATCCACCAAGTGCATCATATGTGAAGTGATCCTGGGGACACCCCATCAATAAACTCAAGCTCCCAAGTGACAACGTTGTTGACCTATGTAAATAGGCTTCTGCCAACTCATAACTCCATTCTTTGACATGCCCATTGTCAAAGACATCTCCCACAATGCTGCTATGTATAGTAATTTCCTTCCAAAGTGGAAGAACCTCTTGATCATCCAAGGCTAAGGAGTATCCCCTTTGCACCATGATAGTGCCATATCCTACTCCTACAACATCATGAAAAGTATGAGAGAAAATCTGCCCATGCTCTCCCAAGAACAACCAAATCAACAATAGTTTTTGCTGCCTCCTCATACCTCCATCATACAAATCATGTGGTGAAAAAATAATGATTGATATGAAGAATTTCATATAAACACAATGCATCCATACTCCTTACTTCCCTATGATGCAAGTATCCTGCCAAACTTCCTCCACCCACATACCCTTTGAAAGAGGATATGTCACATGATGGCCAAACTCCTTCAAGAGTAGCCAACACAACTAAGCCTCCTGCTACCTAGTGTCATAGATTTGCAAGTATCGTTCCAGCTTCTTGCTCACCATCCACACCCATTCATCCAAATTTGGGTGCCTCTCATCATGCTCCACCTTGGTACTCTTCCAATGAATACTACCATCCTCCCAAATTAGATTTCTCCTTTTGCATTTCATGGGATGTTGAAATGCAACTCCTTGGAGATCTCCTAGAGAAGATCGTACACCAATGATCCTCTTGAATCCATAAATATCCAAGCGTGTTAGAGAAAAAAACTTCTTGTAGGCCTGCACAATGCTCATCCCAATAGATGCATCACAATGATGAAAGACAAGATGTCTGTCATTGATCAACTGCTCATCCAATCGCATACAAGTGTAATGGTCATTAGAATGCTCTAATGATAGCTGGGCCCCCAAATCCTCCTTGCTGCTTAATGATAGCGTTGTTAATCTCCTCAATGGTGTGTTTTATGTCTCATACTCCAACTCAAGGATGAACTTATGGTTATGTATAAAATTGTTTTGGACAAGGTTCATCTTATCCTCCAAAAGTTCACACCCCAACCTCAAGTGTTGTGTGCAACTCAACAAAGGCACATGAGGATGATGGTTCATCCCTTCCTTGAACAATTCAAGGTTTCACAACGCAGTGCAATTCTCCTGTTCTACATAAGCAGTGTGTAATGGTATATATCCCTCCATAAGATTGGTTGAAATGATAGGAGATGGAAACTTAGGCATACCTTAGTGAAATTTGGAAGTATCTTGTATGGCTGTAAGAGTTCCTTCCTCCAATGTGTTGGCTCCCCAAACTACTGATGATGATGGCTACTCCTCCATAGTTGTATCAGTGCTAGTACATGCCTCCTCCAATGGTGGTGAGGGCTTCTCCTCCTCTAATTTCTCCTTGCCAAATTTTATAATCGACCTTTAAGTAAAATCAGAAAAAGTAGTCACTTTTTCATGACTCAAATGGTTGAACCACCAAATGTGTGCTTCACCCTTAAGGTGCAGTGCTACAATCTCTATAGCCTCCATTTCTACCACCGGATGTAGTAGGAAGAATGCATCTAGTTTCCTTGCCCAAGACCTTGTTGTAGATGACCCATCAAAAGTAGACAATAGAAACGTATTGCCCTTGATTCTCCCTTTGCTACAAGGTATGCTTTCTTCCTCCAATTTAATGAACTGAGGGAAAGCTAGAGTCTCCTTGAAGGCTATAGGTTGAAATTTGTACTAAAAAAGGTACTCACTTAGAATCTTGTGATCCAAGTTTCCTCTATATTTCTGCAATTTGTCCTCTTTTTCAAAATGAAAGGGCATAGTCCCACTACTTCTTTCTTCTCTTATTTTCTTGACCTCCTTCTTCAGGTCCTTCCTGATTCTGAAAAGAGATGATATAAACTCATCCTCTCCATCATTTTGATATTTCTCTTCTTCTTCTTATTCTCATGATAGCATAATGGTTGAGATTCCATAGGCTGAGCCAAGATTATGCTCTGATACCACTGTAATATCCCAAAATGGGGAAGCAACAATAGTTGAACACAATAATGAAAGAGAAGTGATACATCGACACATAAAATGTAAGAAGATACAAATATCCATAATATTAATATCATATCAGCAAATTTACACAAATCCTTGAGGAAATAATCACTCAAGTCACGCAAAACAAGCCTCAAGAGAACATGTACATGAAAAATGAAGATCACTGCTACACAAAAAATACCCAAGGCTGTGACAGTGCAGTTTTATTAATGATAAATACTGATAGAGTATGTCAATACATTTATATGAAAATATACAGCTCATACAATGTTGGGAGTGAAGATCTAGACTCTCAAATACAATTTCAAGACAATCCTCGAAGGATTTCCTGAAATATGCAAAAGTACAAAAATGTCGGAGTTGCAGTTCTAGGAAAAAATAGCAGCTGCAACTATAGAAATGGATGGATATGGCTGAAGATGATGAATAATATAAATAAACCTCCTCCAATGGATCTTCCAAGTGAAAGGCTGATCCTAACACTGATGATCTCACCCTCCAAACAAACACTGCAACCCCTCACTGCAAATGGTCACAAAAATAACAGAGTCAAGGACAGGGACTGCGCTGTAGGAGATAGAAAATAGGTTGGCCAAGTGACAAGATCTGAAATATTCTCCAAATTCTTCCTCACTAATCTCCTAAAGGAAAGAAAGCTTCCTCCTCTGAAAAATAAGCTCTGGAAGTGGTGTTGTGAAACCTCCACAGCAACATCCTGCAACATAACCTGGCTCTAAACAAAAATTGTGCTATAGCTGAAGGAGGTAGCTTGGCCTCAAGCCTGGATGTGGAGAAATACAATAAAATCTCCCTCAAGAGGCCTCTCAAGAAAGGATAAGGAATTCCTAAACAGGAATGCCTTATGCTAAGTAACACAACAATCTCAACTAAACAGTTGAAGAAAGCACAAAGTCATACATACCATAAAATCAATAATCAATAACATATCTTGCGATGGCTACCTTTCCCTCCTTTTATAAAAATGGAAGCCCTCTCACCTTGGGTCCCACTCATTAGGATTTCCTCCACCGAGGAATCTTCCTCCCAATATCTCTGCACTATCTCCATAGATTATCTCCACCTTCTATTCCAATGTTGTTAACTTGGTCAAACTTGATCTTGTCCACATGAAAATTCCCCTTTTCACACATGAAGCTGTGAAATCCAGCTCCTATGGTGATCACTTTTCACATTATGAGGGATTTTATTCATATGTTTATTATACATGGGCCTCCTTACCCATTTATTCAACAGCTAGGTGATAAAAACAAAAATCAATATTCCAATTAGCTGAATGCTAATTTTGGAATATTACAAGCTCAAATCCTCTCCCTATGTTCTCAAACCAAGGGGAAGAGCATATATTGGTGTCCTCAATTTTCCTGGGACCCCTTCCTCTCATCATTTCCTTCACTAGGCTTACAGACGTTAGTCCTGGGCATAGTGCATGATGCCTAGAGAATATCAGGTTAACCAAAAGCTTGCATGATGTAACTCAAGATTCCAACTGTCTTCCTGTTCATCAATCAAAATGTCGAGTCTCATGTCTCTTCTTTGCAACATATCCTGGATATATTGATATATGATTTCAATTTTCTTGGACCTATCAATATTCTCTACATTTCATATCCCACAATATGTCAAAGTATACCATAATAATTCATGACATATACTCAAACAACTCTCCAAAGGGATTTCTCAATCATATTGATTTGTAGCTAGTCATGCCTAATAATAAATCCATATAGTCTCAAGTATCTAGAAATTGATATTATATCATAAATTATCATCTTTGCAACATTCTAGTATACATATCCAATATCTATACTGCTCAAAGAACATAATGAAAATAAAGAATTCATCTAACTATCATCCCATCAAGGGAATCCATCAAAAATGTATTTGAAGAGGAGGCTCTCTCAATTGATTAAGTGTAAACCATTATTCCAAGTTTATGAAACTATACTTTTCTTAACAAGGAAGTCCTCATAATCTCATCTAATCTCAAGGTGTTGATCATATGAAAGCAGGGTTCGGTTCCCTTTGGGACTGAATGCATAGATGATTTGATCATGTCACGAATAATGTATCAAATTATATACTTAAGTATCAAGGACATACTTGCAACCTAAAGAGAGGTTGGTGTCTGCATCAAATGACCATCAATCCAATTTTACCAAGACTAGAGGGATTGAGATAGTCCATATGAGAGTTCATTCCATTTATAATCATGAATCTAATATCATGTGCCTTAAAGCCTTGATATAGCTCCAAGTATGATTCTTCCTTATGGAGGACACTTACATCACAATGTTAACATAATGATAACACATCAAGAAACATAAGTCTTGATAACCGTCATTATTTGATAGCATACTCATCATAGTTTTAACCATATCACAGAAGAATCAAGAACTGCTACCTCTTTGTCATCAAGAATATTCCTTGTATGAAGGACATATATTTCTTAACATCATATTAGTCTAGTTCACTTCAATATACTCCCTATAAATAGGAAGCTTCCTCAATCATAGTTATCAATCAAGAATACTGCATCCCTTCCTTTCGGGTCTTGAGGTCTTGTCCATTTCATATTGCATTCAATTCATGGGATGGCTTTGCATCCTTCTCGATCTTGACATAGAGGACTTGGTCCTCACATTATTTTAAAGTACATGTTGTTCCCATGACAAGAGAAATAGAAATAATTGAAAATTATATAATCATAATGAAAGTGTACTTGGTGTTTGGGTAGGACTATCATCCTTCTTTAGACGTAAGAGTGGCTCCTAAACTTTCCTACTCCAAATCACTTTTAAGTTTCTTGAACAAAATTCCTATAGGAGTGTATAGTTCCTGTGCTACTCTACATATTCATGACCCTTAATATGGACCACATACGCATCCAAAAAGTTAGTGAAATAAATAAAATAGTCATGCAGGAAGAATCACTAATAATCGAAAAAGAATAAATTCACAAATAAATTACATGAATCTTGAAATTACTTATCTTTAATGTAGATAGGAGGAGTCTCACAAATCCCTATTTATATAATCTCCCTCCCAATCAGGAGGCATCATTTCCCATTGATCATATGTGAATATTTTCTTCAAAAGAGATGCATTCTCATGAATACCACTTGTATCCTTTATCTTCTTTCATCGGTAGCCAATTCCAACGATCAATGTATACAATGAACAATGAATATGCAACATACCATTATCCTATGGTTTCTTTGAATCTGACATAAACTTCTTTACTTATCATGTCATACTAGGGTTTCCCTAAATCAATTAGGTACATGAATAACTTAATGGAATTTTATAGTTTGGATAATATCATGAATAATTTTGAATAATCCCATGTCTCTTTCATATGAAAGCCACTCCTAGGGTTTCTCCCAAACCGTAGTTGTATTTTCATGAGAAAAAGATATCCCTAGGGTTTCCTTTAAACCCTAGCATTCTTTTAGGCCTCTACCATCTTCACTTTCTTCCATCATTGATTTCTTCAAGGGGGTGTTCTTAATGAATTTTATTCATCCTGGCTCTGATACCATGTTAATGTTAGGGCTATATTGTGATTTTCTTTAGATAGTTGAATTTACAAATTTATTCATAATTTACATATTTTGTACACCCCATAACATCTTAAATTTATTAGAAATTATGTAGAAATAGAAAAAACATCAATACTACATTGGAACATGAAGGAACAATATAAGAAAAACAGGCATAAAGGGGACACCGAGATTTTGGTCAGAGACCAGGGAAAAACCCCACAATGGGGAAAACCAAACCAAATTCTTCTTATGTTATAAATTCATTAAATTTTCAACTGAGATACAAAGTACAATGAGAATAACATATAACAATTACATCATGCTTTCAAGAGGCAACCCAATTCAATTAACAACTTCAATTACAAAGTGAATGATCTAGAGAGTTGATGCCATGTCACAATCTGGTGCTACCATCAAAGATATACTAGCATCAAAGGTGGTTGTCATGATGTAAGAGTAAGATCATAGGAATAAAATTATTTTATAGAATCATTATTATATAAATCATCATTATCATCAAGATACCTAACTTATAGTTTTGTAGATTATTGCCTTACTATTGTAAATTTTTTTGAATCATTATCGATAAAAAACATGGTCATAGACATCATAAGCCCACTGAAATAATTATACTCACTTTCACATGTATTATAAGAGTCATTTTTATATGTATCATCAACATAGATTAAGGTCATTTTTATTATGGAGATACCCTTCATGTCCATCGAAGGTACTACCACTATAGGTCATGGTTATATAAATGGAGACCCTTGTCACATATCTAAGATAATATTATCACGGTTGTTCATACTGTCAACCAAGGTTACTCGTTAATCATGCCTCTATAAAAATGGTTCACTTCCATATTTATGAGGTAAATGAATGTATATAAGATTACTATCTCAATGTTACAACTGACATATTATATTGATACTACTGATATATAAATATTTTCATTTGTCGACATTGCTAGATGTTGCCAACAATAAAATGGTCTCCTCGATATGAATTCCCAATTATACCTCATACTATTTGGAGTAGGAACCCTAACCGAGAACTTAGGCTGATTGCCATAATCTTAAATATTTTCCTTGGCTGCAATAAGCAACACAAGAGAAACACATGTACTTTTGAGATAAAAAAAGTAAGTTAGCTTTCTGATTCATTCAATTACAAAGAGTGTAATGGTTATTCCACGGGAAGGAAAAGGAAGTAAGTCTTTAAGATAAAAGTAATAGTACTATCCCAATAAATGCAGACACATATATCTAAGAGATTCATTAATAATCTCATGAAATAGTTCACAAAGAAATAACAATCATGAAAGCAAAAGGAAAATGATTCAAAGGTGCATACTAAAGCCAATGAAATAGTTCATTTTCGTTAGTATGTGTTAGCTTAAACATACACTAAAAACAATGAAAGACTAATATTACAATTATTCATGACATATGCATTAAAAGTGTTCTAGCTCTAAGAGATTCAAATTATAAAGTGAAAGTCCCAAGATACACCATTACAATGATAGAACACTAGTTCTAATAGTGGAATCACTATAAGGAAAATACCTTCTAACAGAGGTTATAACATAGGTTTTTAGTGTTATAAAGTTGGAAAAAAATTCCAAAAAAAACATCCGCTAAAACATCCATTTGCGATAGCAGATGTTTTAGTGGAGCTTTTAATGAAACTTCATCACAACTGAAAAAATTTGGGCAGTGAGAGGTTTTAGTAGAGATTTTAACGAAAGTTCATGACAACTAAAAAAATTTGGGTAGCGAGAGGGTTTAGCAGATGTTTTTTTTTGCGATGCACTTCATGGAACAAATAACACTGGTGTGCTACATATATATGTGCACTGGGCTGCATACATAACTAAAATCATTGAGGCATTGAATTCAAAGAACACTGGTGCATAATATATATGAAATGTTATAATATATACGAAAATCATTGGAGCATTCTTGTAAGCAACGACACTAGGGCATGAAAAAAAAATTGTTGTGTCAATGCTTTTGTTTAAAATTACAGCGTCGATGCATATCATTTGTATAAACACCTCAGTGCGTTAGTTATATAAAAGGACTAGTGTTTTTAGTTTTCATAATGCACCGGGGCTGGAAATAATATTTTTTAGGTGACTGGGGTGTTATTTCTATGAAAACATTGGTGCATTAAGAATTGCAATGCACTGGGGCATTAATTTAAAACAATATTGGTGCTTGAAGAAGTAAATGCCCCAGTGCTGTCATTTTCTAAAAAGGAACCGGTCAAGAAAAAATATGTTGTCACAATGATTTTATATAAGATAACAAACCAATGTTTTTTTATGTTATGGACACACCAGGTTTTTGTATGATATTTTCTCTTTTTTTGAAACATCAACTTGTGACAGTGCAATTATTGTAATTTTTAAAATTCATTATTCATCGAAAAATGGACACATATTTTATAATAATATTCATATAAATTAAAATTTGATTAGTTCATTTTTATATGATGTTTGGATTAATTTGTTATATTATTAGATTTCATGTCTTTTCATTATAATATTTAAATAGTGGTGTAACATTTCACAGTGACAATGGCTAACACAATAAAATAAATTTAAATGTATTTTATTATATATCAATAAGATGCTCTTTGTCATACAAAATGGTGTTTTTATTGGTAACCCCTTGTCTTTCAATTGGGACACTATGTCCATTACATTAAACATAATTTCTTGTGTTCACAAACAATTATTTCAAAAAATACAACATATTACATTAATATCCAAATAGATTATCATTCTTCTCTCGAACTGTTGTGAGTGCTCAACCTACTTCCATGACTTGGGTTATTTGGAGGAATGTTTTATTGATTACTTCAATTGTTTTCGCATTCTTTATCTTTTTCCATCTGTAAACATAAAAAGAAAGTGTAATGAGTGTATCTACGTTAGTGAGAATAATGAAAATTTAAATAAATAATATAAATTAATGTAAATCGAATAACAATGTACCATATCAATAAGTGACTCATAAACTTTGCACATGGTTTCAAAACCAAGTCTCATGTCTTGTTGCAACAAGTCTTCTGTTGGCATAGTTTCATACTTTGTTTCCTTTATGTTTTGAACCCCATTATAAATCATAGATTTAATCTAAAAGTTTTTTTGTTCTATTAATTATGGATAAGTAAAAAACATAGATACTTATAAATTTCACAATTAATTTTTGATATGCCAACATATACTCAAAACCGTCAATCAATTCTTTTGATGGCTCTTCTTTATATGGTATCACTTATTTGAGGCCATTCAAGGACGGTTGTTGTAAAACAACTTAAAATATATAAAAATGAAACCTTCGGTTGTTATAAGGAAATATTAACAGTTACTCACAAACTTTGAAATCAACCCTTTTCTTCCTTGTAGTCTTGTTTTATGTGTTGAATGAGTTCCATATTGTTTTATTTTCTACAAGAAAATACTTGAAAATTAATATTTAATGGTAAATTATATTTTTTATATTTACAAAGTCAATCATGATTACATAAATTTGAAGCAAGTTTTTGTTTAGATGGCTCCCTCCATGATGTAATTATGTTCACTTATTTGACCATCTCCTTGTACACATTTTTGGACATTCCTACTGGCATGTTTTGCATATCAATTCATTGATCATTTGGAATTTTCATAATCTTCATGAAAAAATTAATAAACTACTTTTATAATGATATATGAAAACTAAATATGATAAAATCGATATTAATAAATGAATGGTTTGTAGTAATATAAACATATAAGTATAAAAAAATCATTTTAATTAGGAATATTACCTTTTGAATTCATTTTTTTTTGTTGTATATTTTTGCTATTGCAGGCGTGACATGTCTCATTGAACAATATTGCTATGGAAACACTTTCTATAGTTTAGATACAATTTGGTTCTTAGAGTCATTGGCTTGATTTTTTTATTGTAAGTGGAAAGTATGTCTATATGTTTGTTCTACTAGATCCCTCATAGTTTTGTTAAAAAAAATCCCCCTTTCATTAATCTCCAACACCACTCCAGATGAGCTTAAGGACTAATTGATTGTCATTTACATGTTATAAATTTCTTTTTTCTTAGAACGTCATTGATATTTTCCTTCATTGTTTTTCCTTCTATAAAATTAAATATATATTAATTAATATATTTTTTCAAAACATATTATCTAATTGTTTTAATTATATTATTAATAAAAGTATAAAAAAAAATCATATTGAATAGTATTTTTTTATTCACCTGATTTATCCTTCTGCAATTTTTCTATCAAGTTTTTATGCCCTTTCGCACTTAGATTAGAAATAATATTATTGATATATCGATCAATACATATATTTTTTTTTTCATAGTGGTTCACATTCCTATGTGCCCGAACACATGTACTAGATACATCCACATTCTTCGTGAATCATAGTAAATCCTCCCGAAGGGATCTACTATCGGCCTAACACTAAGGCCTAACCTCATGGGCGTCTAGGAGATTTGATCTTGTGACCCTCAATCTGGGAGTACTTCCAAGCGGGGACTCAACCAATTGAGATAACCCTTGGGGCTGACCAATACATATTATTTAAACTTACATATAGTTCAAATATAGTAATTTTGTAAAATTTTTACAAAGAACGTGCATTCTATGATTTTTTTGATGTGCTATCATTATGTCGATCAATATTTTTGTTACTTGACACCTTATGAGACATTTTTTATCAATATAGAACCTGTACCATTCAATACACAAGGCATTAAATATATTTTACAAATAAATGAAATAATTTTCAGCCAAAAAAAGATCTGGTAAACAATGTGTTTACCTGAATAAATGCACCAGTGTGTTTATCCCATTAAACAAATTGGGCATTTAATTGTTCAACGCCCTCATGGAAAATGACTTCTAAAAAATAATTTTAAATTATGACAGTGTGATTTATAAGGATAAATGAACCACGATGATTTAGAGGTGCTATTTGGAAGAGGCGTGTTAGTGCATTATACTACACTAGGAGCAATGATTAACAGACTGGACATAATCGGCAATGTTATAATATATTTGTGCGTTGTATTACACAGGGTGTGTCGGTGCATTATATTACAGAGGGCACACTGTGAAACATATAACTGTTTTTAAAAAATTAGAGAGGGATGACATGGTTTGGATCTAATTCAATAAGTGATTCCCATACTTTACATGCCAAACACCTTATATATAGTAAGTACACAAACCCATTAAATCTAAAATTTCTAAATTGAAAAAACCATAATTGTCAAGTGGTAGAGGAAGTTAAACCCTAAGGTGAAATTTTGCAGGAAGAAGCAATGGTTTAAGGTAAGTATTGATTTATATTTATTCATTTATATTTTTAATTTATTTTATTTAATTATTATTATTATTATTATTATTATTTCTGAATTTTAATTAAATTTAAATAGGAACAAAGATTATACAATTTTTACTAGTAAAATCTATAGTAATTTTTTTATTATAAAAGTTTTTGTTTATTTTTATTTTTATTTTTTTATTGTTACTATTTTAAATTGTTAATAAATCTAAGAGAAGTTGTAAAAAAATTAATTAAATTTTTTTTTCTATTCATAGTTTTGAGTGAATCACCATACCTTTATAATTTTGATATTTTTGTAGATTAAAAAATATTTTGTAGCTCCACAATGCTCCCAGTATGTCTCTCTTGCAAATGATATCTCTTTCAGTTAAACCCTAACAAAATTTGTAAAGTGTTTTATTAGTAAAATAAACAATAAATTTAAAATGTTTACTAAGCAAGGCTTTGAGCAAGTCACCATACCTTTAGATTCTAAAATTATGAATAATTATGCTGCTCCAAAGTATTTTGCAGCTGCACAATGCTCCTGGTATGTCTCTCTTTAAAATCACTCCCTTGAAATTTTGGGAAAAATAATGAGATACTGAATAATTTTTCACTATTTAAAAGACTATGAAATTGGATTTCAAAAAATCAATTACCAATCATTTTTTTAATTTAAATAAAAAAGAAAAAAAATATCATTTTTTTTTTTAATTTCTCCACAGATCGGTGCATTCGATAGTCAAGTGCACCAATGAGTTTATATGAAAAGCGCACTGACATTGCCTACACACCAAATTTTTTCAACACAACAACATGATACATTTTTTTTTTAAATATTGAAATAGTGCGATTAATTTTTTTAACGCAATGGTGTGTTTTTTATTTAAAATCATTGGTACTCTAATTTTTATAAGAGCACCGAGTTGCTTATGTAATATTCCTAAATTAATATGAAGTTAATTGGAATATTAGTTTTCGTTCTTGTCATTTAGTTAGATAAATAAATGGGTAAGGAGACCCATAAATCTCTTTAGTAGGAATAAAATCCCTCTTAATTTGAAAAGGGATCATCTTCATAGCTGGATAAAACACCTTCATATGGGAACAGGGGCTAATGCATGTGGACAAGGTCAAGTTTGACCAAATCAACAACACTAGTATGGAGGGAGTGGATCATTAATGAGAAACAACGCAGTGTGAATGGGAGAAAGTCTTCATGATAGTAGTAACCCTAATGAGTGGGACTGAAGGTGAGAAGGCTCACACTTTTTATAAGGAGGGCAAGGCAACCATAGATGGTGATGTTATTGATTATTGATTTTGTGGTTTGTATGACTTCTTGGACTCTCTAGCTATTTATCTAATATTTTTGTATTGTTTAGCACATGGTGTTTCCAAGCGGGAATCCCACCTCTTTCCTTGAGGTAGCCTCTAGGAAGAGTATTGTACTATCATTTCTAAATTTTGACATTCTATCCAAGCTTCAGTCTTCAACTACAGTGCAGTGTCTGTTCAAATTTGTGTTGTGTTTTAGGGTGTTGTAATGGAGGGTTGAGAAACCCACCTTTTGAGCTAGTTTTCCAGGGGAGGAAGTATTCTTCTCATTGGCAGATCACTAAAGGAGGTTATTGATATTTCTTTCACATATTGGCACCAGGCCAACCTATTCCCATCATCTACAATGCAGATTCCCTCTTTGACTGTGTTACTCTAGTGAACACTTGCAGTGGAGGTTTTAGTGCTTGATGTGGAGGGTGAGATCTTCAGTGTTGGGATCAAACTTTCACTTGAAGGATATATTGGAGGAGATCTATACAATTTTACATAATATTTAGCCACCTCCATCTAGTTATTTATTTTGCAGCTACAATTCATCCCTTGTGCTACATTCTAGAATTTTGGTATTTTGGGTATTTCCGGAAACCCTTCCTGGGTTGTCTTGGAAATGTATTTGGGAGCCTAGATTTTCACTCCCGACATTGTTTGAGCTATATAACATTAGATCCATCTTGTTATATCTTTTTGTCACGGTTTATTACCTAAAACTGCGTTGTCATGGCTCATGGCATTTTATAGCAGTATTTTCTCATGTATTGACATATTTTCTTAGAGGAGGCTTGTGTTGTATTGCTTGAGTGACTTGATCCACAAGATATTGTGCCTATTATTTTCTGATATGTTTAATAAGATGGCTAAAAGTTTGTATCATTTCATGGTGTGTTGATTTATTCACTGTTATTTCCATTATTGTGTTCAAGTATTAATGCTTCCCCATTTGGGAATATTACAGTGGCATCGAATCATAATCTTGGCTCAGCCTGTGGATGTCAGCCATTATGCTATCAAGAGAATAAGAAGAAGGAGAAAGAGATTAGAATGATGGAAATAATGAGGCTTATCTCATCTCTTTTAAGATATAAAAGGGACCTCACCAAGGATTTCAAGAAAATAAAAGTGGAGAAAAGCAATGAAACCACACTAGGGTTTCAAGATGAGGAAGGTCCATGTACTTCCTATCAGCGAAAAGAAGAACCACTATTTGCATAGAGCTCCAAAGAAACATGTTATGCCCTTTCCTTTTGAAGAAGAAGAAAAGAGGCATGGAGATGGAGGACACTTAGATCATGAGTTTCTAAGTGAGTATCTTGTAGAATATAGATCTCAATCAAGACCTTTCGAGGAGAGTCTATCTCTTCCATAGTTCATTTAGCTTAAAGAAGAAAGGATCCCTTGCAGCTATGGAAGGAGGAAGTACAATAGATTTATATTGTCTACATTTGATGGGACATCCACATGCATAGCAAAGGCTTGGGGAATGAAGTTGGATGCATTCTTCCTACTACATCCAGTAGTAGAAAGAGAAGCTGTTGAGATTGCAGCACTGCACCTTGAGGGTGAAGCAAACATTTGGTGGTTCAGCCATTTGAGTCATGCACAAGTGACTGCACATGCAAATTTTACTCAAAGGTTGATCAATAAGTTTGATAGAAGAAAAATAGAGGAAAGGAAACTTCCACCACCACTTGCTGTAGGAGAACTTGCATCAGGAGAAGGAACAGTTGCATCTTTGCAAAGTGGTCTTGATCTCTTGACATATAGATTCCCATGCACTATTCTAGAGATGCATGAGGAGGAGGATACTTATACAAGTGCTGATGTAGCCATAGAGGAGAAAAAATCATCATCAGTAGTTGGGGAAGTATTCACACCGGAGGAAGGAACCCTTGTAGCAATACAAGATGTTCCCAAGAAAAACTAAGGTATGAAAATGTTTCCACTTTATATTATTTCAGCACATCTTATGGAGAGTTGTGGGAATATGCCATTGCATGACCTAGGGTTAAGATACACTGCTTATTTGGAGAAACAAACTATCACTGTGCTGAGGAGCCTTGATTTTTTCAAGGAGGAGATGTACATTCATCCTAGTATGTCATTGTTGAGCTACACACAACTGTTGGGGTTGGAGTGTAGATTTTTGGAGGATAGGATGAGCATTGTCCTAAACAATCCAATGCAGAAATATATGTTCAACATTGAGCATGAGCATGAGACAAAAAATGCACCATTATGGAGATCAAAAATGCTGTCATGGAGCAACAGTGATGGGTTGTGGGCCCAACCATTATTGGAGCATTCCAATGAACTTTCTACATGTATAGCAGAGGATAGGTAGATGGTTGATGAGAGACATCTTATATTTCATTGTTATGATGGATCTTTCTTCATGAGCATTTCACAACTCAATGAGAATAGTTTTCTTTCAGCATACTTGGATCCGTATGGATTCAACATGGCCATTGATGAGTGGTCTTTGTTTGGATCTCTCCAGGAGATTTCATTTCAACATCCCATGAAATGTAAAGATAGAAATCTGATCTGGGATGATGGTATCCTCCAATGGAGGGATACCTATTTTGAGCATGATAGTAGACACTCACCATTGGTTGGATGGGTTATGCTAATGGGCAAGAGGTTGGAGAGCCACTTGCAGATCTATGACACAGGGCAGCAAGAGGCAATGCTATGCTGGCTACTCTTGAAAGATTTTGGTCAGCATGTGACATATCCTACTCCAAAAGGTATGTTGGAGGTTGGATCTTGGAATGGAACTTGCATCATATGGTAGCAGGGAGTTTGGGTGCATTGGGATGATGTGATATCCTTCATATCAGCCATCATGTTGTTACTCCACGGTCTATATGGTGATGGAGTTAGGAGGCAACAAGAGTTTTTGTTGCTTTGGATACTCTTGGGAGAGTGTGGGTTGATCTTCTCCCGTACTTTGCATGATGTTGCAGGAGTAGATGGTGGTGGCACAATAATGGTGCAAAGGGGATACTCCTTAGCTTTTGAGGATCAAGAGGTACATCCACCTTGGAAGGAATCTCCCATATATAACAACATTATGGTATATGACTTTGGCATTTGGCATGTCAAAGGATGGAGCTATGGGATGATAGGAGCCTTATTACAAAGGCCAACATCGCTGTCACTTGGGGGCTCGGATTTTTTGATGGAGTGTTCCTAGGATCACTTCACATATGATGCACTTGATGGAAGAGTAGGAGATGAGAGTGATGGAGTAATGGATGGAGACATCTATTACCATGATATGATCTTCTTGACTTGGATCTCCAAGCATAAGAAGAAAGTTTTTCATGAAGCACATGGTTCATTCCTCTTCATGGAAATATGTCATACCACTATGGAGGGCTTATTCATGGATATTATTATCATGTTACTCTTAGTACATGGTAAGAGTTGTGTTTTTTCACTTATTGATTATCTAACACGGTATTTGTATTCTCTTTCCATTTCTATACAGTGCATTTCTCCACAAGAGGGCAAGCCTGTATTTGGGCTTCATGGTCATTTTGGGACCAACATCAATGATGGGGTAGAAATATCTTGCATGGCTTCAATAAATTATTGTAATATTATTTTGATGCTCAGTTGAAACATAATTCCAATTTTTATTTACTAGTAGATGATATGACATGCACAACTAGCAATTTTTTGGGAGACAACTTGCCACATCATGTTCTGAAACTACATTTAGTAAAATTGCACTGTGACTACTTGGGAGACTTTGGTACCTTCCAGAACTATATGAAACCCTTAGTACCTCTCTCATTTGGATTCCATATGAAGATAATGTCATACTCACTTTATATGGGATGGTCTAGGAAAGAACCAAAGGGTGGGTATTTAAGGATCCAATTGCCATTTTTCTTCATGAAGGCAACATTATTGCAGCCCAAATTGCAGAAGCTCTACACTTATCATAAGTGGAGAGAGAGACAATGTGGGATGGAAAATTTGATCCATCATGTTCAGCTATGCAGCCTACCTACTCTGCAGGAGCCTAAGGTGGAGGAGTTTATCCATGAGTTACCATTTTGGAGGGTGACTCATTTTGTGTGGATGATAGCTTGGGGATGGTAGCTTCACATGGGAATGATGATTCCCAATATATTTCGCATTCCATGCATCAAGAAGGCCTATAAATAGCATATTTTTGCCTCCATGGGTATTTCACATTTTCATGATGATAGCTATTTGGGATTGCCACCAAAAGCTAACTTGCATACTTGGGAGGGGCAACTTGGAGACTTATTAATGAGACAGTATCTTGTACTTTGGAGGATCTTATCATATGAGGATGCTACAGGAAGAGGAGAGGAGGCTCTTTAGTTATTTCCTTGTAGTTTCTTGAGGACAAGCAACATTTGGGAGGGGAGGACTGTAATATTCCTAAATTAGAATGAAGCTAATTGGAATATTAATTTTTTCCCTTGTCATTCAGTTAGATAAATAAATGGGTAGGGAGACCCATAAATCTCTTTAGTAGGAATAAAACCCCTCTTAATGTGAAAATGGATCATCTTCATAGTTGGATAAAACACCTTCATGTGTGAACAGGGGCTAATGCATGTGGACAAGGTCAAGTTTGACCAAATCAACAGTGTTGGTATGGAGGGAGTGGATCAATAATGAGAAACATCGCAGTGTGAATGAGAGAAATTATCCATGATAGTAGTAACCCTAATGAGTGGGACTCAATGTAAGAAGGATCAAATTGTTTATAAGGAGGGCAAGGCAGCCATAGATGGTGACGTTATTGATTATTGATTTTTTGGTCTGTATGACTTCTTGCACTCTCTAGCTGTTTAGCTGAGACTATTGTGATGTTTAGCACAGGGTGTTTTCGAGCGAGAATCCCACCTCTTTCCTTGAGCGAGCCTCTAGGAAGATTATTTTACTATCATTTCCACATTCTGACATTCTTTCCAAGCTTCAGTCTTCAGCTATAGTGCAGTGTCTATTCAAATTTGTGTTGTGTTTCAGGGTGTTGTAGTGGAGGGTTGAGAAACACACCTTCTGAGCTAGTTTTCCAGGGGAGGAAGCATTATTCTCATTGGGAAATTATAAAAGGAGTTTATTGAGCTTTCTTTCACATCTTAGCACTAGTAAAACCTATTCCCATCATCTACAGTATAGATTCCCTCTTTGACTACATTATTCTAGTGAGCACTTGCAGTGGAGGTTTAGTGCTTGATTTGGAGGGTGAGATATTCAAGGTTGGGATCAACCTTTCACTTGAAGGATCTATTGGAGGAGATGTATACACTTATACATCATATTCAGCCACCTCCATCTAGTTATTTAGTTTGCAGCTGTAATTCACCCCTAGGGCTGCATTTCGACATTTTGGTATTTTGGGTATTTATGGAAACCCTTCCTCGGTTGTCTTGGAAATGTGTTTGGGAGCCTATATTTTCACTCCCAACATTGTTTGAGCTATATAAAAATAGATCCATATTTTTATATCTTGTTGTAGTATTTTATGCCCTAAAATTGTGCTGTCATGGCTCATGGCATTGTATAGCAATATTTTCTAATGTATTGACATATTTTCTTAGAGGAGGATTGTGTTGTATTGATTGAGTGACTTGATCCTCAAGATATTGTGCCTATTATTTGCTGATATGTTTAATAAGATGGTTTTACATTTTGTATCATATCATGGTGTGTTGATTTATTCACTGCTATTTTGTTGTGTAACCAGCTCCAAAAATAGAAGAAAAGATATATGAATGCCTTAGAAATAAGCCACTTCGAGGGGGCAACCTCCAAAACATTACATAAATGAACAATTCTTGGATGATACAATTTACAAAACCTCCTTTCTATATATAGGAGTCCATGGAGCCATAATGTAATCCTAGTGGGCCACAATGTAATCCTAGCCGACCTAACAATAATAATTTAAGGTCACAATAATAACAAAATGGGGGTTACAAGGGTACAATAATAACAATAAGGGGGTTACACTAACAACAATAAGGGACTATACTAGTAATATAGGGACCTAACATGCCCCTCTCCTTCAAAAAAATTTTGTCCTCAACGCTTGAGTAGCTCTGGGTGCTTCTGTATAAAATTCTCATCCTCCCATGTAGAATCTTCAGTGGGTAAGTTCTTCCACTTGATGAGATACTCTGAAATTGATCGATTTTGTATTTTTCGAGTTCTTGTTTCCGTGACCACTTCAGGTTCCAATATGAATTTTCCTTCCCCATCAAGTTCTGGAAATATTGTTTGAACTGGAATATTTTCACCTATAACCTTCTTTAAGCATGAAACATGGAAAACTGGATGTACTCGCGAAGAAGCAGGAAGCTCCAATTTGTATGCCATAGTACCAATCTTTTGTAACACCTTGTAAGGACCATAGTACTTTGGCGATAATTTATTATCCTTCTTAGCTTGCTTGAGGGACATTTGTTTATATGGTTGTAGCCGTAAAAATACCCAATCTCCTACATCAAAACTTCTCTCGCTGCGATGTTGATCTGCCTGTTGTTTCATTCGATTTTGTGCCAAATTCAGGTTATCCTTTAAGAGTTGGAGAACTTCTTGCTGATGCTCGATGTGATCTTTGACTGCTTGAACCTTCGAATTTTCCCTTAAATATGATGTAATCGATGGTGGATGATATCCATAAAGTGCCATAAATGGGGTCATTTTTGCTGCAGTATGGAAGGAAGTGTTATACCACCATTCGGCGAGAGGTAACCACTTGACCCATTGTGTTTGTTTATCAGATACAAAACAACGAAGATATCCTTCCAAACATTTATTTACTATCTCCATTTGACCATCAGATTGAGGATGATAAGATGAGCTATGAGCTAATTGAGTACCCAAACAAGAAAATAACTCCGTCCAAAAATTTCCCGTAAAAATGGGATCTTTGTCGCTCACAATAACCCTTGGGCTTCCATGTAGCTTTTGAATTCTATCCACAAATGTAGTAGCAACTGTACTTGCTTTAAATGGATGAGATAATGCACAAAAGTGTGCATACTTGGTAAGTCTATCAACTACCACCATGATCACATTCTTTCCTTCAGACTTAGGTAAACCTGTGATAAAATCCATTGAAATCTCCTCCCAACGTTGACTTGGAATGGATAAAGGTTGTAGAAGTCCCGGGGTCTTAATTATCTCCACTTTATTCTGCTGGCAAACCAAACATTCTGCCACAAACTTTTGAATATCAGATTTAAGGCCATCCCAAAAAAATTCTTTCTTCACCCTGTGGTAAGTTTTTAAAAATCCTGAGTGTCCTCCTAAAGGAGAAGAGTGCAATTCCAAAAGAATATTTTGTTTTAGTTGGGAATTCTTACAAAGATATAAGCGATCTTTGTACCATAAGGAATCATTTTTCCAACTAAATGTATTAGATGTACTAGGATCTTGCTCCAAATTTTGAATGAGTGTCCACACTTATTCATCCTTCTTCCATTCATCCCTTGCTTCGGTTATCCAATCTGGTTGGATAATAGAAATGGCACAAAGCAATGCTTCCACCTCTTCATTCTTTCTTGAGAGTGCATCCGCAACAACATTAAGCTTTCCTTTTTTGTAGATTATTTCAAAGTCATAACCCAACATCTTTGTGACCCATTTTGCTGCTCTTTTGATGATAGTCTTTGTTCCAAAAAGTGTTTAAGACTATCATGATCAGTTTTTACCTTGAAGTGTCTTCCCATTAGGTAAGTTCGCCATTTCTTTAGTGCATGCAGTATTGATAACATTTCCTTCTCATAAATAGGTTTCTGTAAATAATTTCCTTTGATTAGATGACT
Source organism: Pinus albicaulis (assembly GCA_034641835.2). Classification (NCBI taxonomy): domain Eukaryota; kingdom Viridiplantae; phylum Streptophyta; class Pinopsida; order Pinales; family Pinaceae; genus Pinus; species Pinus albicaulis. The sequence goes on along the minus strand of CM076575.1, from coordinate 1,054,530,989 downwards.
TTCAAAAGCAATGGGTCTTCCTTCCTGCATTAAAACTGCACCAATTCCATTTCCTGAGGCATCACATTCCACAATAAAGGTTTTTGTGAAGTCCGGCGTAGCTAAGACCGGTGCTAGGCACATTGCCTCTTTAAGATGTTCAAAGGCCTTAGTTGCTTCAGGAGTCCATGAAAATGCATCTTTCTTCAATAATGTTGTTAGAGGTGCTGCTATTCTCCCATAATTCTTAACAAACTTGCGATAATAGCCCATTAACCCGAGAAATCCTCGCAACTGCTTTATTGTCTTGGGGAATTTCCATTCCTTAATGGCTTTAATTTTGTTAGGGTCTACTTTAACACCCTCGTGAGATATAATATGACCTAGATATTCCACCTCTTGTACTCCAAAGAAACATTTGGATGTTTTTGCATACAATTGTTTCTCTTGCAATAGTTTGAGCACCCTGTCAACATGTTCAACATGATCCTTCCAAGACCTGCTGTAGATTAGTATATCATCAAAAAATACTAGAACAAATTTTCTAAGGAAGGGTTTGAAAATGGAATTCATCAACCTTTGAAATGTAGAAGGTGCATTGGTAAGGCCAAAAGGCATGACCAAAAATTCATAATGACCCTCATGAGTTCGAAATGTTGTTTTTGGAATATCTTCAGTCTTCATTCTAATTTGATGATATCCTGAACGAAAATCCAACTTGGTAAAATAAATTGCTCCATGTAATTCATCCAATAATTCATCAATCATAGGAATGGAAAATTTTTCTTTAATGGTGAGCTTATTGAGCTCCATATAATCCAGACACATTCGCCATGATCCATCCTTCTTATGTACCAATACTACAGGAGCAGAGAAAGAACTTTGACTAGGTTGAATTATACCCGCCTCTAACATTTCTGCAATCATACGTTCAATTTCGCTCTTTTGGAAGTAAGGATATCTATAAAGCCTGATGTTTGGAGGAACACTTCCTGGAATCAAATGAATAGCATGATCATGATCACGAATAGGTGGGAGTCCTTTGGGAGTTTCAAACACCTTGGAATGATTGTCCAAGACTTGTTGGAGATCTGCAGAAACAGATGATTTTGATGTCGGAACTTCTAGTGAGCATAATTGTGCAATTACGCCTCGTTGTTCTTTATTTAGAAGCTTTGTCATGACATTAGAGCTTATTATCCTTCCTAGCTTCCCTTCAATACCCCGTAATTCGACTTCCTTTCCTTCTGAAAAAAATTTCAAGAAAACTTCTTGAAAATTAAAAGCTACCGTCCCCAAAGATTGTAACCATTGTACTCCTAGTACAACATCAGCACCTCCCATAGGAATGGAAAGCATTGGACTTGTCAACACATATTCCCCCATGGTTAGCTTGATATTATGGCATTTTCCAGAGCAATTTATAGTTCCTCCATTTGCAACCATCACTTGACATTCGGGTGCTGGGTATAGGAAACAATTTAATTCCTTGGCTACCTTACAATGAATAAAATTATGGGTGCTACCTGAATCAATCAACACTATTACCTTTTTCTTCTTGATCCGTCCTTCTATCTTGAGAGTTTGAGGAGTGGTAATTCCTGCCAGTGCATTACATGATATGGTCGGATTCATTTCTTCCTCTTCTAGGGTTGGTTCCCGGTGTATATCCTCTTCTTGTTCATTTTCTTCTTCCTCTTCACAATCTATGTAAAATAATTTCTTCTCAGCACACTTATGACCTTTAGTGTATTTGCTATCACAACCGTAGCAAAGCCCTTTTGCTCTTTTTTCTTCCAATTGTTGTGGTGTCAACCTTGTAGGTTGTGGAAATCTAGGCATAGAAACACTTCCTTCTTTATAGAATTGAGTGGTAGGCTTCCTTGTCGCCATAATTTTACATTCAACTTTTCTTGCCAACTTGAATGCCTTCTCCAATGAATCAGGTTCCAAAACACGAACTTCATGTTGGATGTTATCCTTTAGAGTACCTATGAAGAGATCAATCCTGTGTTCCTCTGGAATATCAGTTACCCCTATATTCAATTTTTGGAAGTCCTCAATGTGCTGCCCCACTAAACCCTTTTGTTTGAGATTTATCAATTGGCTAAAGAAGGTGTTGCTCTTTGTATCCTCATAATGTGCTATCATTTCCTCCGTAAAAATTGACCAAGTGACAATTTTTTTACGGGAGCAAAGCCATTGATACCATACAAATGTATTTTGTTCCAAATGTAAAGTTGCAATGTGTACCTTTTGTATGTTTTGTACGTTATGGAGATCAAAATATTGCTCCATCTGTAGTATCCATGTTACAGGATCCTTTCCATAAAAATTCCTCATATCCATATTTGGAATATGGTGGTTCTTTCCACCAACATTAGATTTTATGAAATCACAATTAACATTTATTTTTTTCTCATCATGAGGTTCTTCTACTATCTTTTCACTATTAGGAAACCTTTCTTGTATAAACTTTGTCAAACCTTCCATGTCTGCTTTTAGAAAATTCTTCATGTTTTCCATTTTCTCATCAATCTTAGCTTCCATGTCATCAATATTAGCTTCCATGCCCACTTCCATGCCATCCATCTTAGCTTCCAAACCATTCATCTTAGCTTCCACGCCTTTCTTCAAACCATCCATCTTAGTTTCCATGCCTTTCTTTAAAACTTCCATTTCATTTTTTGTTGCTCTTTGCGATAACGAAATTTGGTGCACTTGCTCTTGTAATTTTGATAGATCTGTTTGCAGTTCTTCATCTTCATGATTCATGGTAGAGCCTTCTGAAGGCTTAATGGGTGTTGAATTCTTTTTAGGCGCCATTTTAGAATCCAATATTGATACCTTTTACTTGCTTTGAGGAGCTCGATATTGAAATTGAATTATCTCTGTAATTGAAAATTTCAAATATATGAAATTCAGCTCTGTAGTAGCCCTCTGAAGCTTCTTTCAAATTCCACAGTTCTGATCTAATTTGGATTCCCCAAGACAAAGTTGTGTCCAATCTCCCACAATGACCTAATTCTGGACTGGTTCAGTAGAGCACACTTGTAGGACTTGCCACGTGTCACTGTTTCATCCTTTGTCTCTGAAATTGATAGCCAAGATACTAAAGTCCGTTTAATTGCAACCAATTCTTACGGCACTCAAATCCACTCCCCAGAGAGAGAGTTATTGAACTTTTCCCACGATCACCTCTTTGAGATGCAATTCAGGAGCCTGAAAAAGCACTACCTTCCACAAATCATATCTCCAAAACTGTTGCGAACCAAGCTCTGAAATTTTTTGAAGAATTTCCCCAAGATTTCAGCTTTGCACCATATGAATTTCAGATTCTGAACCTTCGTAGAAATTTTTGTTTAGCGAAAATTCCACGATGACCTGTTTAGGAGCTTGAAAAAAGACCTAACTTCCACAAATGATATCTCCGAAAATAGTGCGAACTAAGCTTCGAAATTTTTAGACAATATTCCTCAGGATTTTAGCTTCACACCCTAAAAATTTCAGCTTCTGAAACTTCATAGAAAAACATTTATAGCGAAAATTCCACGATGACCTGTTTGGAGCAGCGAAACCCTAGAATCCCCACCTCTGATACCAAATGTTGTTTAACCAGCTCCAAAAATAGAAGAAAAGAGATATGAACGCCTTAGAAATAAGCCACTTCGAGGGGGAAACCTCCAAAACATTACATAAATGAACAATTCTTGGATGATACAATTTACAAAACCTCCTTTCTATATATAGGAGTCCATGGGGCCATAATGTAATCCTAGTGGGCCACAATGTAATCCTAGCCGGCCTAACAATAATAATTTAAGGGCACAATAATAACAAAATGGGGGTTACAAGGGTACAATAATAACAATAAGGGGGTTACACTAACAACAATAAGGGACTATACTAGTAATATAGGGACCTAACATGTTTCCATTAATGTGTTCAAATATTGTTGCTTCCCCATTTGGGAATATTACAGTTGAATTCGTTTTTATTTTCTAAAATCTAAAAACAGGTGCTTAGCAGTGTTGTTTTTTTAACCACATCAGTGTGTTTTTGTAGAAGAGAACTGATGATCCAGGGGGATATTGGTGGCAACCCACCTATTCCACTTGGGGCCCCACCATTTTCACTTTCAATTTTTCAGTTTCGACACGACTTACTATTTTTAGCAGTTTTTCGGGTCCTGAACTTCCGGAGCCATTTTGAGGCCCTAAACGACGTTTTTTGGGAACACTGGGAGCAACATGGGTCGATGGATTGATGTTGATCACATAAAAAGTTGTATTCCTCAAATAGATATTTATAACGAGGTATGGTGCGCGTCAAACAAGGATTGTATGCCAAAGTTATGTCCCCAGGAAGTTGAAACACCAATTTACCCAAACGGGGCCCATAGTTTGGCGCTTCATCTCCTATGGTTAGGGTTTTGGATGTTTGGGGTTTTCCATTGTTTCTAAATACTAAATAGGCCCTCAAGCCTCATTGTAACACAGTTCAGAGGCATATAGCTACCACATCTCTTCTCAGAGATAAGCTAACAACACCCTAGATAGCTTATTTCCATTCTATCTGTAAGAAAATTTCAGTTATTTGATATTAATGAAAAGAAGTGTTATTTTTGTTGCATATTTGTATTTATGGCTATATATTTATTATGTTGTGTTCCTAGATAAATCCAGATTAGTGGTATCAGAGTGGTTTGTTTTTTCTCGATCCTTCTTTTCATGTCCCCAACAAGGTTGGGGTATAAGGAGTTAGGGCTCGATCTCATGGAAAATTTGCAAAATAACCTCGCAAACCTCGATGGCTGCTCATGGAGGATGAAAATAAATATGAGGGAGTATAATATCTTATCAAAATATTTCTCGAGGAGGCCCTCGAAAAACAATGGAACGCAATGATGGATAACTTTTCTCGGATCCTTCAACGACTGCCCATCAGTGGCGCATTTGCATCCAGTAGCCACTCTGGAGGCATGACTCCCTTTACGGTATAAGTAAACTTTGAAATTCCCATATCTAAGGTTCAAATAGATGCAGATGCCATAGATATATGATTGAATCTATTAGAAGGATATTTCTTGGTTCATGACTTTTCCGATCGAGAGAATATTATTTTTGCACACCTTAAAGCCACCTTCCATGTCAAGGACTGGTGGGAAACCTATTGTGAGAAAAAGGATGAGACGGAACCCTCTTTGTTCTTAGTCATACCCACTTTGAATTATTTCCAAGATGCCATCAAGGAACAATACTATCCTGTGGGGAGCTATGAGGACAAGTACATACAGTGGACCACACTACGGCAACAAAGGGATCAATATGTGCATGAGTTAACGAATATGTTCCATACCCTGTGCACAAATTTGGGTATCAAATATTCAGAGAAACATTTGGTGATAAATTATCGCAGTTTTCTTCACAGATACATTCAGGAGGAAGTAAAGTTCCGCGACATCTCCTTGCTTGGTACTGCATACTGGTATGCTACTAATATTGAGCATAAATTCAAACAAAAGAAGCGAGACTTTGGATATGCAAATCAAAAGCAAGGGAAAGGTTCCCCCAAACTACAAAATAAAGGAAAAAGCCAAGGCATGGCGGCCCAAGACAACCTGTCAAAGCCACAAGAAAAGAAAAACATTGTGAAGCCAAATAAGGACGCGGGAAAGTGGTGTGAGTTCCATAAGAGCTCCACTCACGACACAAGTGAGTGTCAGGCCAAGCAGTCGCTGGTGGCTAAGATGAGGGCTTTTGAGTCAGATGCATTCTCCAAATCTGAATCAAAACCTGACAAGGGGAATGAAAAAGGGAAATATATTATTGATGCAGAGCCCAATGCCATTATTGCCACTGCGAATATCCAAAAGGAGGAACTGGAAGATCCAGAGGAGGAGCATCTCTTCCACTCCCAGAAGTGGTTAAAGGGTTCCCCGCTATAGTTCATTATTGACAATGGGAGCCAAAAGAACCTCATTTCAGTAGACGTTGTGAAGCGATTGGCCTTGCCAACCATAGCACACCCACAACCATACACCATCGGGTGGCTTCACCAAGGACGGGATCTCTGCATTAGCCAATAGTGACGTCTTCCCTATAGCATCAATCCCTTCACGAATGAGGTATTATGTGACATATCTCCTCTTGATGTTTTTGATGTATTATTAAGCCAACCATACTTGTGGAAGCGACATGTTGTGTATGAATCTCGGCCTCACGCTGTTATTGTTACTTTTGAAAATAATTTGTACAGGATACCATAGGTACCATCGCTTGCTGCTATCTCTTTGTTTACTACAAAAAAATGTAGTAAGTTCATTTCCCAAAACCAGAAAATTTGTTTTCCTGATGATTTTCCCCTAGGGCAAGAAGAAGACTATGGCCACGACCTCCAGACAAGGCTCCTCTGCATGAAAACAACAAATGGACAAGGTTGTGCAGAAGTATGGGGAAATATTCACCTCACCCACAAGGGTTCCTCTACACTGTCAGGTCAAGCACCACATTGGTTTGACCCCAGGTGCATCACTACCCAATGGAATGATCTATCGGTGCTCTATTCTGGAGACCATAAAATCAAGAGATAGATTCAAGAGCTACTACATAAAGGTCACATCCGTCCAAGTTCATTTCCCTGTGGGAGCCCAATTGTTTTGGTATAGAAGAAGGATGGGAGTTGGAGACTCCGTATTAACTACTAGGTGCTGAACAAGATCACTATCCAGAATAGGTACCCGATCCCATGGATTGATGACCTTCTGGACTAACACAAAGGGGTGAAATATTTCAGCAAGATCGAATTGAAGTCTGGGTATCACCAGGTACTAATCAAACCCTTCGATGTATAGAAGACTTCCTTCAAAGCCAAGGAGGGCCTTTTCGAATGGTTATTCATGCCTTTCGGGTTGACGAATTCTCTCGCAACCTTCATGAGGTTGATGGAAAACATCTTGTGGCCATTCACCAACTCATTTGTAGTGTTATACTTGGATGACATTCTGATCTTTAGCAGTCTTGTCAACAATGGAAGCATTACATTTTGGGGAAGAAAACAATCATCCACATAGACCACCAGCCCCTACAGTTCATACAGACACAAGGGAAGTTGCAAAATGATTTCCATCAGAAGTGGTCCACATATCTACAATAGTTTCATTTGAACATCAAGTACAAGAAGGGTAGCGCCAATAATATTGCAGACTACCTTAGCTGACCACCGATCGTGGTGCTAACCACCGTTCTCAACTCTTGTGAGCACGAGACTTATGATTGGCTACTTCTCTACGAGAGTGGTCTAGAATTCAGCCACACATACAAGGCACTCTTGGGGGATACACAAGTTCCAAATTTTCACCTCTAAGATGCATTGTTATGTCACCTAGGACACCTTTTTGTTACTTCAAGTGAGCATGCCAAGAGGATATGGGAAGCACACTACAGTCGAGTTGCTGGGAATTTCGGGGTCAAGAAAACAGTGGAAGTACTGCAGAAGTATTTCTATTGGCCTAACCTTCAACATGATGTCGGGAAGTACATCAGATCTTGCACTGCTTGCGCCATTGCCAAATCGACCATCAAGAATCAAGGCCTCTATACCCCGCTACCTACCCCTAGTCAACCTTAGGAATCCATCTCCATGGATTACATGTCCAGACTTCCTTCTACTAAGCATGGAAATGACTGTGTTTTCATGGTCATCGATAGATTCTCAAATATGGCAATTATGGCGGCCTACAAGAAGAATATCATAGCAGAATCCAATGCTAAACACTTCTTTGAACGAGTGTGGGTGCACTTTGGCATCCCACAGTCTATCATATTAGATCAGGACAATAGGTTCCTTAGCACATTTTGGTTCAGCCTCTGTTCAATGATGGACCCCAAGCTCACTAAGTCCACAACTTTCCATCCCCAAACTGATGGCTAGACAAAGGTCGTCAACTAGATGATTGTACACATTCTACACATGTACAATTCAAAGAATCCATGCACATGGGATGAGATCATCCCCTATGTAGAACACAGTTATAACTGGGCTCTCCACATCTTAATCAACCACAACCCCTTTCAGGTGGGCTTGGGATTCCAACCACTATGTCCATGCCATTTGCAGATACTCAAACCAATTCAGCTCATGTCCAGTCTGAAGCTGACAAAGCGAACAACTTCATCGAGCACATTCAGCGCATCCGCTAACAGGTTGATGACATATTGGACAGAGCCAGTTCTAAGTACAAATAACTACATGATCAACATTGGGTGCCACACAATGTCCAGGTGGGCGACAAAGTGTGGCTATGTTTGCAAAATGAGTGTTTCACTGGACCCCATTGCAAGCTTTTCTCGCTCTGATATGGGTCATACACCATCACCAAGGCTATAGGGAACAATGCCTTTGAGCTCAATATTGCACCATTCCTTGGTCCGCATCAAGTATTCAATGTGGATCGCCTTCGTCCCTACTTCCCACCTCTACTGGACACCTCTAACATTGCAAAACAACTCACACCATTAGAGTTAAACTCGGACTGCATGGAACATGCCACCATAGATTGTATCATGGACATGAAAATTAATAACACTCGCCAATAGAAGATCCAACTATATCAGGTTGTCAAATCTAGCCAACTCCTGCACCAGGGAAAGTGGTTCACCAGGGACCAAGTTTAGCAAAAGTTTCCTCATCTCATGGAGGAACTCAATGCAATGGGGACCATTTCTTCCTAAGGGGGGAGGAATGATCCAGGGGGATATTGGTGGCCACCCACCTATTCCACTTGGGGCCCCTCCATTTTCTCTTTCAGTTTTTCAGTTTCAGCATGAATTACTATTTTTAGTAGTTTTTCGAGTCCTGAAGTTCCAGATCCATTTTGAGGCCCTAAACGACGTTTTTTGGGAAATATGGGAGCAACATGGATCCAATGACCAATTTTTCTCACATCAAAATTTATATTATTCAAATATATATTTCTAACGAGGTATGGTGTGTGTCAAAAAAATATCGTATGCCAAAGTTATGTCCCCAGGAAGTTGAAACACCAATTTACCCAAACGAGGCTCATAGTTTCAGCACTTCATCTCCTAGGGTTATGGTTTTGGATGTTTATGGTTTTCCATTGTTTCTAAATAATAAATAGGCCCTCGAGCCTCATTTTAACACATTTCATAGGTCTGTAGCTGCCACATCTCTTCTTAGAGATAAACTACCAGCGCCCTAGCTAGCTTATTTCCATTTTTTCTGTAAGAAAATTTTAGTTCTTTGATATTAATGAAATTAAGTGTTATTTCCGCTGCATATTTGTATTTCTGGTTATATGTGTATTTTTTTTCATTCCTGCATAAATCTGGATCAACTAATATGATAAAAAAAAAATATGGAATGTCGGAAATTGGTGTGGGTATTATTTAAACACCCTAGTGCTGGTATTTTTTTTAAACGCATCAGCGCTTTGTTTTGAAAAGGACACTAGTTGGCTTTAAAAGCTACATGAAATTTTGTTTTCACATAAAATGACATATTAATCTCAAATTATCCTTTAGGATTCATCCACATGAATCACAATAGTTCATAGTATATATTTTCCGCTTAAAGTTGCCTTATTCTTGAAAAATGGTGTGAAACTATATTGAAATTCAGACTATCGTTATATGGTTCTCAAGATTAATTTTAGATATGCACAAAAAAATGTATTTATGATTTTTCTCATATGCACGAACAAAATCTCAATAATATCAAATGGTCAATTCTTTAAATTTAAGCTCATTCCATATTGATAATCAAAGTCCTTCACAAAGTTCTCAATTTCTATCACTAGTAGGTTCATATTTTATTTATATTTCAATTATCTAATAGATTTTGTTTTTTTAATCCATGTCAATTTCAATAAAAAAGCATCCAAATTTGCAGGATCATGATTCAGAATTGAGTTCATATGCAGAAAATATTCCTCCATTTAAAAAACACCAGAAGCTCTTATCAGGAGTAGCATATCGCAAGTAGTTGGTAGATGAAAATGGAAAACCTCTTCACTCTGTTGATTAGAATATGGCATCTTCCAATGATAATCCTAAATCAACGATGGTAATAATTACTTGGTATAACGTAATTTCAACAAACCAAATGCATTGAAGTGCTTACTAATATAATTTATATTGTAATAATTATGTTCAATATTTTTTCAAATTAGGATTCTATAAATTATGATGAGTGACCCACCTATCATGTTTTGGTGCACCCCACTACAATGTCAACTTGAGAGAAGGGTGCATTAAGAGAAATACTCAGTGAGGAGGCATACAAGAATGGTTGAATCAACCACCTATTCAATTCCCACTATGTCTAGATTCACCAGTTAAGAATGACTACCCATAGTACTTCTTCATCATAAGTTGGCAATGGAGGCAATCAAATAGAGGTTGGTATGGATGATTACTTATGGGATACGATTTCCATGAAAGAAATATTATTAGATTCATTCCAAAATGATGATCAAGGGGATGATGCTCATATCACTGATATGTTATTCAAAAGCATGCAATTGTCTTCCACTACCCCTCTCTTTAGACCTGTCGACAAGTCAAAGTATACTCATTTGGGGACAATGATATTTTTGTATAGCTTGAAAGAAATGTTTGTCATGTCGAATACATGTTTCTCAACAATATTGAGGTAATTGACATACATGATTGATCAAGTTCCTTATATTTTGTCACACAATCAAAATTAAAAATGGTTGTTTTTATGAATGTTAAATATTGAAATTGTACAATTATATTCCCCACCAACTGCAAGTTATTCAAATATAAGGTTATTTTGAGTGATAATTTCTTGTCGAGTAGTTGCAAAGAGGAAAATAAGTTCTTGAAAATGTTAGGTGTTGAGAACATATCATATCATGCATGTCTGAATAGTTGTATTCTATATAGAGGAAAATATGCAAACAAAGAGATATGTCCAAAATGTGGCATGACAAGTACCATAATTTAAAAAAAAGGGAAAATCACATGGTCCTCCTCATAATATATTGTTGCACATGCCTATAATCTCAAGGATTCAAATACTATTTCGTTGAAATAGTTAGCTATGTTGCAGGGCTAATATGCCTTACACAAAAGTGAGTAAGGAGTTATGTTAATCCCAACATATTCAATAGCCATGAAGCCTATAAAGGATACATGGCCTGAAAAATTCAAGGATGAAGTATAAAGTCTACAACTTAGCATAACCATGGATGGGGTCAACCCATATTCCCTCCAAAACACCAAATATTTTTTTTGGCCAGTAATAGTGATCAATAACAATATCCCCCTTTGGTTATCTGTGAAGAATGAAGGTCTTATTTCGGCTCTCATAGTCCTTGGTAGAAGACAAGTGAATAATATGGATGTATACTTACAATCACGGCTAGATGAATTGAAGGAATTATGGGAATGGATACATGTTTGTGACGTATCAAGACCCACTGTAATAGAGAGAAGTTTTATGTTGTATGGCATATGTGATTACACCATACATGATTATCTAGGATTAGGAGTTTTCTCTGGTAAATTAATTTTTATATATTTGTTTATATACATAAAAATATTGTTTCACATATTAATTTAATTCACTACAATTTTTCATATCTTCATGGTTGCTATATTTCCAACCTATATACATTAATTTCGTAGGTCTTGTAACAAAATGGTGTTATGGATGTAAATTTTGTGGACCTTCTTTGAAGTCTAGGTGTTCCCACCACCTACAAAAGGCAATGTATGACTACTCTAGGGTATTCCTCCTAGAAGAACACCTTTATAGAAGAGAAAAATCTAGTTTCAATGGTAAACCAGAGAGAACCCAAAGGCCCGCAATAATGACACCAATTGAATGGCCTAGAGCATATGTGAGAGAGAAGGAGAAGGAGTTGATGGAAATGTTCGATTCAAATGGGGAGCTTATGTTCAATGATCGTGAATTATTCGACACCTATGTTGAGAAATTTCCCATTGGGATGAGAAGGAAAATTTTCTTTTATGAGCTCCTATATTGGGAACATCTTAAGATTTCCAAGTTACTAGATCCCATGCACATATTTAAAAATCCCTCATATTCTTTATGGTGCCACATATCATCGAAATAAATTGACACATTGACTGTTAGGAGAGATGTCGTTTCTTCAAAAAATAAAAAATAAACATTGGCCAAAACAAGAAACTAGAGGAGAGATTAGTCCCTCTTGGTCTTTCAAAGAAGGTGATGTCCCATGGATTTTAAAGAAAGATGTTCTTTATTTGGAAAATGAAGTTATAATGAGTGTGAGGGTGCCTTATTTATATGTGTATTCACTATGGAGTTGATTCATTGTGGAAGACCATTTTCCAAGGTTTAAATTGCATGGCCATTTTAACCTTCTAAGGGTACGTATGTCAAAAACATGATTTTATTTTATTTTTTTAATTTTATGTAATGGCATATTTTATAATTAATTTTATATAATATACTATTTACTATGTAGTGTCATTATCCTCTGCTCGTGCGTGGATCTGTGAACCATGACTTCCCCCAAGACCTATGATGGCATTTGTACATTGGGTCACATCAAATGAGATTCATATGGCTAGAATTACACGGTGGAATCAAGAGATAGCTAATATTATTGTATGTTTGAGAAGGAAATTCCGACAAATTTCGTGGACTTGCAGAATCATCTTCTAATTCACCTAGTAGATGAGGTTGAATTAGTTGGGGTGGTTTCTTGTATTTGAATGTTCTTCTTAGAAAGGTACATGAAGAAACTGAAAGATTTTTTTTGACAAAGGGAAAAACTCGAGGGGTCTATGGAAGAGGGGTATATCTAGTATGAGTCTTTCTATTATGATAGTGAGTACATAAAACATATTTAAAACACACCAGGTGTGGCAATTTGGGATGACGAAAGGGATGAAGATAAAAGAGAAAGGGAGCTTCTCGAAATGAATGGAAAGAGGAACATGAGAAAGAGTAAGTGTAGGCTTATCATTTTTAAAATTACTACACAATAAATATTCACACTAAACTTCATATTAATGCATATTTTGATCTCATATATATATATATATATATATATATTGATTTGATTTCATCAACGAAATAAAAAATTGAAGGCATCAATAAATTAATTCTTTACAATATGGAAGTGACACAACCGTGGGTTGCATTATGAAAATAAAAGAGGAGAAAATGGGGTATTGATAAATAATTTAAATAATTGAATGTTAAAAGTGTGCCTTATCCTGGTCATTTAAAATAAAATACGCTAATGACATGCCCTAACAGTTGGGTTGTTGATCAACCCAGAGAGAAATACAGTGCATCTGGTCATTACCCGCGTGCTGAAGAGGATGCACTAAACATAGGGATTGGGTGCAACAACTAGGTAATTATAATCTCTTTATGTACATTTTTAACTCATGTTGCACCTTCCAATTGTAACACCTATATATATTTTATATTTTTAATTATGTTTGGGATATTAGACACATGACCCTGTGAATTTTTATATTTTTTTATAGGTGCATTTTACCCCATCTATGTGGACATATGGACATCATTTTTGCACATAGGATGTCGATATTGGATACATGGCACAATACTATGGAGTGGAAGTCGAGTTCGAATGATCTAGTCATCCTAGCCAGCATGATCAAAACCTAATGCAAGGGATGTTAGGTTACATTGGAAAGATACAATATATCATTCAAGTGGACTTATCTTCATTCCAATGTTTTATTTTTAGGTGAAAGTGGTGGGACACATTTGATCGGAATAATGTAAAGGAAGATTGCAATAGTGGGTTGATATCTATCAACCCTAAAAATATGTGCCATGAATCTAGGGAGCCTTATGTTTTACCACAACACTGCAACCAATTGTTTCTTTACCCAAATGTGTTAGATAGGGATTGACGGTTCATATTAAGACACGACCCTAGATCAAAACATATTTTTGAGAACAACAATGTTATCATGCCATGTGAGGAAGATAATCAGTGTAATGGAAATGGAGAGTGATATGTACTTGTGTTATTTCATCATTTATACTATTTTTGTATTTTTTTGTTTTCTTTATTTCGCTAATTATATTATTTTTTTATTAGTCTTGTTGCAATTTTATAATACAATTGGTAAGATTCACAAATGTTTTTACACGTTTTTTTGTAGTGGAAACATTTTTATAGTTGAAACTAAGCATTTCCAATTGTGTGAAATATCTATGATAATAAGGAATCAAGGTCAGAACCCTTCTCAAATAGGAAAATGAGAACAAAATAGCGAATATAGAAATAAAATTGAATTTTTAGTCTCAATTTAGATACTTATTGGTTTATTAATTGATTCACGTGTTTTTCTTCTTTTTTAGTTCAAAATCAATATAAATAATATTGTAGTGATAACTCTATGAGGACTTTAACAATGAAAAAAATGTGTATTAATATGTAAGATTTAATTCTTGACAAGAGAGGTAAAGTCATCTCTACTATATTTAAATTACAGTTCTTGCAAGAGTATATAGACTAAAATGAGGTCTTATGGATGTATAAAATGTTTATTACATATTTTTATGGACCATAAAAGAAAGAAATAGGCTTAAATGGATGCATGAGGGTTTTTAATTTTTTCTTCATGGATAATGGAACAATTTTGAATTTTATTTTCAAAGGTGATTATAAATAAAGGTAGAATTAATAAATATTTTATGGATAAGAAGTAGATGATAAATAATGTGATGGTGATTAAGAGGCATACGCGATAAGTTCGGTAATAATACGTGATAAGGTTTCATAATAAGGTGTTGTGTGTGATATATTATTCAAATTTATCTTACCTAGAATGATCATTGAAGGTCACCAGGCCAAGACATATATATCATGTCATTGAAATTCACGAGCCTAAGCCATATACATCACATCATCGGTTTGAAGGACATCAAGTGTATGATACAACAGTGGCATGAAAGGCACTCCTGCAAGTTTTCATGGTGTTTGGTGTGTGACTGAGAAGACCCATGAAACCCTAATATGATATCATTTCTCCATACCATTGTCTTCTCCTTTCACTCTTATTTTACCATTTGAACCAACAACATTTAAAAAATATAAAATTTTCACAGTTCCATTTCTGAAATCTATGGCACCATGGTTGTTTGTAGTAAGGACCTCTGAGATCCAATTAAGACACCTGTAGTGTGTATTGTAAGATCAAAATTAGGTGTTATCCCTCTCTCTAACCTCCCATGGTTGGACCGTATTTTATGGGTCCATCATTTTCTACTGCACCTGTTGTTACTCCCTCTGCTAACATATATATTACATGATTGACATATAAAATACATCAGCCTCATACATAAAATACAATTTTTTTATTAAATGAAAAAATGTATTTATTAATATGGAAACATAACTTTCAAATAATAAAAAAGTCATCAATGTGCCCAAAACAAAGTCATGCATCGACTCTGGTGCGCTCTCAAAAAAAATTACATTGACACCAGTGCACACATATGTATGACGCACCATTACTATAGGTTCGCAAATTTAATTTTTCATCGCATTGCATCACACTTATGCACTGATGTGCACATTTAACCATTTCACACTGATATGAAACATTCATGTTATCGAACACACCGAGCTATAGCTATATTTTTAAATATTATTTTTGTAGTGTGTTTTGTAAATATGATGACATCGGGAGTAACCTAAAAATTGTATGCATCGATATAAAATTTATAGCTTTCTTGGTGCAGTTTCATTTATGAAATGCACCACAATAGTAGCGATGTGTTATTTTCATGCACTGAACTAGGGCACACCCTGTAAATTTACAGGGTGCATTGCTATCGGTGCGAGAAGAACATATCAAGTGTACTACATTTTTATGGTGAATAATAGCATTTGTTTGACTTCCAAATAGACTTGGTGATGCATTTTTGTTTTTATATATATATATATATATATATATATATATATATATATATATATATATATATATATATATAAGTAAACTATTTAAATTAAATATGTATTTATCATTGTGAACAAGATGAAATGTGAAAACATGAATTTTAGTGACTATCTCATGATAAGTATGTGGAAAAAATAATATTTTTGAGTTTTTCATCAAGAAATAATCAAATATATTATTTATCAAAAGTTTAAATCTAATATAGTATCATTTTTTTATTATTTAACTCACAATTATTATTAGAAAGAGTTAAATTTAAACTAGTACAATAGAAAATAAAGAACCAAAATAGTTCCAAAATGTTATATCTTTATTACTAGAAAAAATTTAACTTGCCTCTTTAAGAGAGAACTTGCAATAGAGAAAATCCCCAACTACAAGTAACTTCACAAGCCTTATTTTACATTTCTTTATCCTTATCCTTATAGAGAGAGATTTCTAATTTAAATTGGTAAGAGTTTCCATAAATATTAAATTTAAATTGCTTGAAAATATCTTAGTAACAAATTAAATTTTATAAAATATTAATTTTTAAGTTATATTAAATATAAATTAATTGAGCCTAGAGTTGCTCTACAACTCAGTATGAGAGAGATGTTGTCACATAACGTTACATTTAAAATTAGTAAAATAATAATTTAAATTAACAAATTAAAAATAGTAATAAAAAAATAAATTAATGGCTCTTTACAGAATAACCCTATTCTGGTGTGCGTTGTTTTATAGGCGCACCGAGGCAGTTTATAAGATCTGGGTTTTGTTTTGGCGCAGTGTTTTATGACACACTGGTGCGGAAGAGTTCTTAAGCACCAATGACTATGAGTAATAAGACGCATCGATGTGTGTTCTGATGATAAGCACACCAGACTGTATAAAGTTCTTTTTTTGTATGTAAGATCATAATAAAATAATGATAATTCTAAAGTACATGAATTTATTTGCATTATTTTCTAAACTTTATTATGTTACAAAAATTCATATTATTATAGATTTATTATTTTACAATTATTTACAGATTTACAAATTTAAATATTTTAATAAAATCATTTCACATTAATACAATTAAAATTTTACTATTATAATCATTTCACAGTAATACAATTAAAATTTTACAAATATTTTACATAGAATTAGAATTACAATTACAATTACAATCATTTCACAATAAATTAAATATTACAATTACATTAAAATTTTACATTAAATATTTTACATACAATTATAGTTAAAATTATAATTAGAATGACAATTACAATTACAATTTCACATACAATTACGATTAGAATTACAATTACAATTTTATTCTTACATACAATTACATTTACAATTACAATCATTTCACAGTAATACAATTAAAATTTTACAAATATTTTACAATATACAATTACAATTAAAATTTTACAAATATTTTACATAGAATTACAATTACAATTACAATTACAATTTTAGAATTTTACATACAATTAGAATTAGAATTAGAATTTTACAATTTGTCATATATACAATTACAATTAAAATTTTACATTAAGGATTTTACATAAAATTACAGTTAAAATTACAATTACATATACAAATACAATTTTAAAATTTTACATACATTTAAAATTTAAATTTCAATTACAATCACTACATAATATTTAATAAATATCATGGTCAATTAATATTAAATTAATTAATAAACATCAGAATCATGATAACCATCGTACAAACATCATATTCGACTAAAAAACACATTCAAACATCAAATTAACATTATATATTAACATCATCATAACACAAACATCAAATATACATCTCATGTCAAATAACTCATTCTATCGCATACACATCTATCTGCAAGCTAAACATTAAATGAACATATCTAACATGACCTAACAATATACACATCATGATTATCACCAACATGTAAATTAAGTACAACAGCAACATGAACATAAAATACATGGACCATATATATATATATATATATATATATATATATATATATATATATATATATATATATATATATATATATATATATATATATATATATATATAACTGAATAATGTTAAAAATATACAATTGTAATATAAATGTCACGGATCAGCTGGTGGTAGTACAATCAATAGCAGTACTAGTGGAGGCATGCTCAATCAATGGTGCAGCCTCGACGGTCGGTGGTCGAGCCTGCTCATGATCATGACTAGTATTGATGGATGAATCAGCTGCTGGTAGTACAACATCAATATATGCAGTACTAGTGGAGGAATGCTCAGTCAATGGTGCAGCCTCGACGCTCGATAGTCCAGCCTACTCATGATCATGACTAGTACTGATGGATGTTGCAGGTTGCTGACTGGACATGGCCGATGGTCCAACCTCATCTCCATGATGACTGCTAGATGTTAGTGGAGCCTCATGCTCATCAAGCGCAATGCGAGGTCAATGATCATTAGATGTGTCACTGCTCGTGGACTATCCATCATGTGCTGTGGCTCGACCATGCCTATAACGTGCAAAAATCCTCCTTAATCGCGTAATAGATGTAGTAGCTCCTGTGACATGCCGCATCAGGTTGTACATGTCATGCGACATGCCTCTCCACATCAGTATTAGCCTATCATTGGCTTGTATGTCTCTGTAATGAGAAGGCCTGATGCCTGCCTCAATAATTAATGCACTGAGTTAGTTTCCCAACTCCATCCTGTATCAAGTATGAGGTTGACTATGTCCGCCAGGTGCAAGGCAGACCGAGCAACCCATAGCATTGGGCAAGATCTCCGCACCTGCCTTTGACCATATATATATATATATATATATATATATATAACTGAATAATGTTAAAAATATACAATTGTAATATAAATGTCATCGATCAGTCATGGTAGTACAATCAATAGCGTTATGGAGGCATGCTCATCAATGGTGCACTGATTTGGCCGATGGTCGAGCCTCGCCTCATGATCACACTGGTATTGATGGAGGACTGTCACAGTAGTACAACATCAATATATGCAGTACTAGTGGAGGAATGCTCAGTCAATGGTGCAGCCTCGACGCTCGATAGTCCAGCCTACTCATGATCATGACTAGTACTGATGGATGTTGCAGGTTGCTGACTGGACATGGCCGATGGTCCAACCTCATCTCCATGATGACTTCTAGATGTTAGTGGAGCCTCATGCTCATCAAGCGCAATGCGAGGTCAATGATCATTAGATGTGTCACTGCTCGTGGACTATCCATCATGTGCTGCGGCTCGACCATGCCTATAACGTGCAAAAATCCTCCTTAATCAAGTAATAGATGTAGTAGCTCCTGTGACATGCCGCATCAGGTTGTACATGTCATGCGACATGCCTCTCCACATCAGTATTAGCCTATCATTGGCTTGTATGTCTCTGTAATGAGCAGGCCTGATGCCTGCCTCAATAATTAATGCACTGAGTTAGTTTCCCAACTCCATCCTGTATCAAGTATGAGGTTGACCGTGTCCAGCAAAAGGCGGTACCAGCGCACCCATAGGAGCATGTATCTCTGCACCAGCCTCTTGATCATGATCCTCGGTGTCTGCCAGGTCTCGATCGTCATCAGGATCTACACCTAGATCATGTGGTGGTTCCGGCATCTCCTTGCCATCAAAAGAGCCAATGTCTACAAAATATATACAAGTACACAACAATAATTAGACAATTTCATTACACAATTTAATAAAAACAATTTAAAGAACATGTTAGAATAAATATAAATAAAACAATAATATTACCTCTATCATCTGGCGGCTCATCATCTATGAAGAGGATGTTGGCACACCCTCGCCAATCCAATCCAACATAAGGACATGGGACCATAATAAAGGGATGTAGCTCGTCAACATTGGCTAGTAAGTCCAGTGCATCATGCAATATCCTGTTTGGAAACATAGTCTCTCCCCTTTTGGGCATCATCTGCCCCCACATGTTCATCCGAGCCTCCAACATCGGCCTACAAGGCTACCGAAAAAAAGTAGACCTCATCTCTAGAAACCTCTCAAAAATTTTAAAAAAAATCTCTGAAGAAAAAGGGAATTTGACCCTCCCTTGTGCATGAGCACGACATCTATCTAAGGCCATACAAAACTGGGGCAAAAAAATGGCAGACCACCTGACAAGTAGTGGCTCCTGTAATAAAGAATCAACTTAATATAGAAGCGGGAAACTAATGCGTTGCCCATCACTCGTGTTGTGTGAAATGGTCGAAATGAGAAGTGAGAGGCATTGCACATCCCGTCTACCAAATGCACCAATATGTAGCTGACCTCCAGGGACCTGAAACTTTGAAGGAGACAGTACATTTGCTCCAATGTATCTCTAGGAGTAAACTAACTGACTCCTGCTACACAACCAACTAGAACCTATAGGAACGAGGGAAAATCCACCCCTCTCCTCGATAGCCCTGTAATGAAATAAATATCCTCCTCAGTGGGTGTGTACCACTGGTCAGGACCAACCTGGAAAGCCTGTTGGTGGGCATTCCACCTGCGGATAAGATGTCTCAAAAAGACACTATGGGCCTTTAGGGAAGTAGCCTCCTCATAGAACTTGAGGATGCCTACCTAGCTTAGGAGCCCCTAGGTATCTGTTGTAATAGGGTGAGGGTACGCATCTCTCTCCCTCGCTCGTGCCTCCCACTGTCGAAGCATGTCATACTGTTCCACTTTTTATTGCTGATGTTCCTCCTCTTCTCTCTGAATCATTGACATATTAAATAAAAGAAAATTATTAAATTAGACATGAATTTAGGAATATACATATATAATTATTTTTGGAAAAAAAAATAGACTAGTCGGTGCGCCACAAAAACAGTCATGCACCGGTTCCGGTGCAGCTTTTGTTTATAGAGCACCGGAGGTGGTGCCCCAAATGACATAAAACGCATCGTATGTGGTGCACCTGAAATTTTTTCAAGCCCCATTGACTATATATGGTGTTAGAAGAGTGATGCATTGACTTAAATATATGCCCTAGTGCATATAGTCATGTTAGCGCACCGACTTCCTGATAAATTAGATAGTCAACGGTGTGGTCTTTTACCCGGTCACACCGTTGACCCTGTCAGAATGTTGAATGCGGTGCACTAACAGAAACCGGGGTAGATATATCTGTCAATGCACCACGTTGCTATTCCCATGGTCAATGGTGCGCCCAGCTAAATGACTGCACTGCAATTTTTTTTAAATTTTAAAATAATGTGGGGCGCCTTTCGATACCTCCCTAGACACGGTGTAGATAGTGTTAGCATCAATTATGGTGTGGCCTATAAATTTTATAGGCAACACTACTTACCGGTGCGAGCCGTATAGCTCATGCGCACCACGCGACAAAAAAAATCCTTTTTAATGGTTAATTTTAAGGTTATTTCAAATTTTAATCCCCTAGAAAGCTTAATTATGGAAAAACTAGAAAAATACTTGTACATTTCGCCATCAAGGAGGAATATTGGCTATAGAATTTGCAAAAGAAAATTTTCCCACTTTTTTGCAAAATGCAAGCTGGAGATTCGTGGCCAATGCACAGCAATAGTGCGTGCAATGGGTGCAATGGGAGCATCGATGTCAGGGTGGCTCAGAGAAGGAGAAATTGCACCAGTGCTTGAGAGCTCTGGAGTACTAAGAAAAGTGAAAAATGCAGTTTTTTGGCTGTAATTTTTTTTTATTTAACCATGTTCCGGTGCGCGGGGTTTTATAGCCGCATCGGTGCAGTTTCTTAAGAATGCACTGAGCGACATCAGATTTGGCGCATTGTTTTATGATGCACAGGGGCAGTTACTTAACACTGCACCAGGCTATTTCAGTTTTGGTGCGGTGTTTTATGGTGTACCAGGGCAGAATAGTCATGAAGCACCGGTGATTTACATTAATAGGAGGCACCAGGCATGTGTGTATGGAGCTCATGGTGTCCAGTGTGCCAATGTTTTGTGCGACTAGTGCTTTCTCTTATAGAGCGCACTAGTGATTGAGAGCAAAAAAGTGAAAAGTGTGGTTTTTTGGCCGTAATGATTTTTTGTATTTAACCCTTTTTCAGTGCGCATGTTTTATAGACGCACTGGTGCTATTTCATACAAACGTAGCAGTCTGCTTCTATTTTGGCGCGGTGTTTTATGATGCATTAGTGCAATTTCATAGCACCACACTGGGCAGTTTTTGTTTTGGTGCGGTGTTTTATGTTGCACTTACGCAGAGAGTTATGAAGCACCGATGCATTACAGTAATAATATGCATCGAGTGGGTGAGTATGGAGCACATGGTGTCTGGTGTGCCAATGTTTTGTGTGCACTGGTGCCTTCTCTTGTAGAGCACACCAGTGATTGAGAGCTCTAGAGCAATGAAAAAGGTGAAAAATACGGTTTTTTTGTCGTAATTTGTTTTTTTAACCCTTTTTGGGTGCGTGTGCTTTATAGGTGCACCGGTGTTGTTTCTTATGAAAGCACCAATTGGTTTGTGTTTTGGAACATTGTTTTATGATGTACCAGTGCAGTTTCTTAATACTGTACCGGGCAGTTTCAGCTTTGGCGCAGTGTTTTATGATGCACTAGCACAGAAGAGTTGTGAAGCACCGGTGCTCTACAGTAATACGATGCACTGGGCAGGTTTGTATGGAGTGCACGGTGTCCGGTGTGCCAATGATTTTTGTGCACCGGTGCTTTCTCTTGTAAGGAGCACCGGTGCGATGTTGAATGATAAGCGCACCGAGCTAAAAACATCTGTAAAACCCTCTGCCCGCGAACCTCCTCTAGTAACCTTCACTATAAACGAATTTATGGGGTATTTTTATAAAGGGTTCCTCAAAAAAATCCGCTAGAGGGTCTTTTCCTTGTAGTGTTAGCAACTTCACACTTTTCTACTTCTCTTTCTTATGTATCAAACTTGTTGAGTGAGTGTGGCGAAAATGAATCTAACTACTCTTCTATATATGAACTATTTTGTGGGTCCAATGTCTCTAATGTAGGCCGACTTCATCAGCTAAGGGTTGAATTGGTGTGGAGGTGTCAAATGGCCTATTTGACTAAAAAATCATTCTTTTTTCATGATACAAAATCCCAAGAAGAATCCAATAAAATGTACAATGACTTTAATGACTCAAGACAAAACCTATAAGTCCTCAATGGGGACTTTGACCTAGAAAACGTTGACCCAATCATGGAACCCATGCTTTAATAAGTCATTTTATTAATAATAAAAATGATTTTGACAAATATATTACATTATAAAATTATCAATACCAAACCTAGTTACATTCTTTAACACTCCCTCTTAACTTGGGAGGAATTCATAATTACATATATATACAAGTACATGGAAGGTATCAAAACACATGAACTATGAAGAGTTCAATCACACTTAGTGCGATGGGCTAGATTCCTGACCAGGGTATTCTATCTGGGTGGGACTAAGATGGACTAATTTTTTTTTATCCAGTCTAGGTACCATTAGGCTTATTAACTAATCATCAATCCATGGATCTAGGTGTGTATCCAAGGTCAGATCTCTAAGACCAACGCAACCCTCCCTCTTTAGGATAGATACATCAAAAACACATATGCCGGCTAGATGTCCTCCTAAGAATCCACCATTATATTCTTGAACACTTCCTATCAACTAAATCTGTAATGTCGACCAACCCAAGAATGCTTCTAAGATATTCAAACTTCTTATGTGGAAGAGACCTTTTTAGCACATCAGCTACATGTTCACCGGTTGGAATATATTGTAGCTTCACGACCCCATCTAGTACAAAGCTTCTTGATATGCTTCATTCTTGCATGGAATATGGGATCTTCATACATCTTGATTTTTCTTTGATTATCACAATTTATCATAATTGGATTTATAGGATTCCCAAACAAATCTGACATAAGTTTCCTCAACCATACAACTTTATTTCCTACTTTACATGAAACAGCATATTCTGCTTCAACACTTCCTAAATGCAACAAAATTTTGTTTTCTACTTATCCATGAAATCATGGCAGTTCCCCAACTAAAACATGAGCCTATAGTGCTCCTTCCATCAGTCTCACTGCCACCCCAATCTGAATATGTAAAACCTATTAACTTGACTTCCTTACTATCGTAGTTTAGGCAATGATGTATAGTGCCACGTAGATATCTTAATATATTCTTGGCATCTATCCGATGGCCATGATGTGGCTCCAACTAAAATTTACTGAGGAAAAAACATATATTAGGTATAGTATTTACCAGATACATCAAAGAACCCACCAACTTACAATAGCTAGTAGGATTGATGAGACTAGAGTCGGAGCTTCTCCACTTCTTGAGATTAGTGATCATGGGAGTAGTCATATGCTTGGAATCCATCATACAAAATTTCTACAATAATTTTATTATGTGTTTTCCTTTCCCTAGATATATCTCCCCTAGTGTCTTCCAGACTTCCAAACCTAAGTAATAATGCATAAGTCCCAGATCATTCATCTCAAATTCGGTTGCCAGCATCTTCTTGCATTCTTGTATTCTTTGCTCCACACGTGTAATAAATAAATCATCCACATCATAGTATAATAATGAATGATTCATTATGCACCAATTATATGTATATTTTTTGATCTGTAGAACTTCTGATGAACCAAATTCTTAAGAGATATGCATCCATTCTTGCATAACATTCCCTAGGAGCTTGCTTAAGGATATATAGTCCTTTCTTGAGTTTGAAAACATGAGTGTTCTTTATATTTATTTCAAAGCCTTCAGGTTGCTCAATGTAGACTTCTTCATCGATGGTTCCATTTAGAATGTTGTTTTTACGTCCATTTGATGGATATTCCATCCCTTTGCAGCAACCAATGAAAGAAAATATCTTATAGTAGTATATCTTGCAGTAGGTGCAAAGGTTACTTCATATTCTATGCCTTTGTTTTGAGAGAAACCCCTTACAATGAATCTAGATTTTTATTTATGTATGCTTCCATCAATAGCATGTTTGATTTTGTAAATCCATTTTTAAATGACAACTAATTTTTCACTTGGTCTAGGAACAACTTCCCAAACACAATTCTCCATGATGGATTGATATTATTCTTGAATTGCCTTCTTCCATTCTTCTTGATGAGAAACTTCTTCAAATGTATTTGGTTCAGATTCTATTAGTTTTTTCATATATGTTGCATATCCTGAATATATTTTTGTTATTTTTCTTTCTCTAAAAGTTCATTTCGTAGCTCCATGCCCTTCAACATCTTCAAGAGTATATTTTAACCAATTTGGCATATTTCTTGTTTTGGGTATGATCACAGGTTGAATAGGATCACTTGGTCCTTCATCTTCTTCTTCTTGGATTATAGTAGTTTTATCATGGTGCTCTTCCTATTCAAATAGTAGCATATATTCATCATCAGAATCAATAGGAATATCCTTAGATATTTTGTAGGCATGATTTTAATCAAATATAAAGTCCTCAGTTCAATTTTTCTTGCTTCCTTGATGTAGATTATATACACCTATGAAGAAATACTATATCTAATGAAGATCCCTTTAATTCTTGTAGAAGCCAATTTCTTTTGCTTGTCCTTATGAACATGGATGTATGTGGGACACCCAAAGATTCAGAGATGATCCACACATGGAATATTTCTTGTCAATGCTTCTTCAGGTGTCATATTCTCAAGGATTCTATGATTACTTCTATTTTTTATATATACTATGATCATTGTTTCTTCTCCCCATAGAAAATTCGACAGATCTTGATAAAAAATAATTTTTGTATACATTCTTCAAGTGTTCTATGTTTCCTTTGAACAACTCCATTTTTTTCGAGATTGTAGGGAACAATGAGCTCGCTCTTAATTCCTTCTTCTTTGCAATGTGTAATTATTTATTTTGAAGTGTATTCCACACCATTGTTGGATTTAAAATTCTTTATCCTTCTTTTGGTTAAGGTCTCCAATTCATATCTAAATTCCTTGAAGTTTTCAAATACTTTTTCCTTTGTCTTGAGAAGGTAGAGCCATGTCTTTCTAGATTGATCATCAATGAAGGTTACATAATAAATATGACCTTCAAGTGATTTTTTAGACATAGGTCCACACACATCGGAATGAATGAGGTCCAATATTTCATTATACCTTGTTTCACTGCTTGTAAATTGTTTTCTTGTATTATTTCCCGAAGTACATTCCTTACATATTTCTTCACGATATTCTTTAATATTGGAAATGTCATTTACCATTTGATTAATAGACGGGATGACCTTATATATACATATATTCTATGCCATAGCTCGAAGGGATTTATCTCCATGTGAACTAGGGCTTGAGGAGATGGTGTTATGACTCTATATAACCTTCCTTCATGTACTCCAATAACTCTTGCTTTATCAATTCTTGAATCCTTTCCCCAAATTATAAATTTACCATCTACAAAAGAATCCCTATCTCCTTTATCTTCTAAACAAAAAATTGAAAGTAAATTATTTTTCAAACATGGAACATAGAGTATATTGTTGAGATGTAGCTTTGCTCCATTTTACAACTTAAATGAAGTTGATTCTAGACCCTTGACTACATCACTTTGTTGTCTCGTAGCTCCATTGCATGAGATGATAGTTCCTTTTATATAGTGTGAAGTTATTTTCTTTCTCCCATCATATGCCTTGATGTAGATACACTATCAATGATCCATTTTTTTCCATCATCAAGTGTACCTGTGAGTGCATCCAAGAACCCTTCACTTTTGAACTTATTAGATAAGTTGTAAATGATTATTCCAATCCAGCTTCTTGCAATTTTTATAATATTGAATCCCATCTTCAAGTATTTTATCATATAGGGAGTAACCTTTCCTTTCAAGCCAATAAAGTGATCTCCAATATTCCTTGACCTTAGCTCTGATATCATGTTGAGAAATCAATGCTCGTAGCATTAGGCCCTTGATTCCTCTTTCTTGATAATTACTTGTAAATTATGTTGGCATGTTTTGCTTCTTTATTAGATTATTTTTCATCAATAAATTACCAAATTATATCTGTATCAGTATCATAACAACGAGAGACACAAGATATAGGTGCAAAACTAGGGAAAAAACCCAATGAGGGGAAAACCCAGTTAGAACTCTTCCTTCAATAGATTCAGAAGAAAATATGAGATGATCCAAGACTCTTTGAACTAGACGCAGACTTCCTCCTGGTAGTGTTTATGAGTTACCAGTGATCAAATGCACTCTTTCCATATAATTGATAGGGTCTTAGGTCAAATTGTTATAGTTTCAAATAAAATCTGACATCTCTTGGTTGTCAAATGGTCATTGGTCAATGTCTAGGCATTAATACTACTCCCTCCATTTTCAAGGCCATAAAGTGTCATCATGGTCATGTCATCATTCCTTGTGAGAGGTCATCAAATGAGTGTCTTGGTCATCATTTTGGTCATAAAATAAACATGCATACTTTAAGGGTTCAAAGTTCCAAATCATTTTTTAAGATATGCATTTGGTGTCATCATTAGCTCATGTTATCAAAGTTCATGTAGGGATTCATGTCATCACCATAGTGACCATCATGGGAGTTAGTAATTAGGGAAAAAAATTCAAAAAAAATTTCAAAGGTACATTCACCCCACGTGGAGATGTAACCTTTCCAAAAAGATAAATGAAAGCTGCAATACACTACCTCATCATGTCATTTCTCAAAAGGACATGTTATTTCACACCATCACCAAAGAAAAAAATAAACTTTCAAGCAATAAAAGAACCATCCAAGCATTCAAAATCTTCATTCCATCCTCCAAGAGAATTTTTTCACCATTTTTCTTAATCTTAGTCATCAGAGCCTACAATTTCCATCACCAAACCCTTGCCATCAAGCATGCTACGCTTTTTCCCTAGCTCGTTGTGCTTCTGGGATCACACTTCCTTTTGGGGTTTGGAGGCCAAATCAGAGCACCAACAGGTTAATTTGTGATTATGCAAGCTTCAGGGACTCTTCAACAAGTAATTACAGCCTCTCATCAACTTTCATATAGTGATTTCCTTTAGAAAATGGTGAATTCCCTCTCCTAGGGTTTTTCGTTGCGCTTTTGATTTTATTGGTTTTTCCTTCACTTAAGTGATAAATACCCTAGTTTTCCTACCCAAAAACCATTTTAAACACTTCATACACCTATCTCAAACATTTTCCATACTCATATCCTTAATTTCCATCATTTTCCCCAAAACCCCTAGCCCACACTGCGCTTTTGCTAAATTTTTGGATTAGGACTATGTTTTTTGTTTTTTCCCCTCTTTTCCTCACAAAATTGAAGAGATTCCACTTCCCATGTGTCCCTAACAACTACCCTACACACTGGAATATTCCTACAAATTTTCCCTAATCCCTATCCCCTCCATTCCCTTCCCTAAACTAGCTGATCTTTCCCCCCTGTTTTCCCAATCCTACCCTACCCTTCCCTCCATTCAAACTAGGGTTTTTATTAAGAAAACTATCACTATGGCCAAGGAAAAGAAGAAGTACAAAAAAGGATGGAATGTTTCCATATGTGAGCTAACTCATATGTAGCAGATCAATGCTTCATCGTTCATTAAGAGGGCATTTGAACAAGTAGCTTGCCTAGGGTTTTGTGAGAAAATACAAGAGGTGGGCTGCCATTCTAAGTTGACTAGTCTGTTTGCCGCCCATTTCAAGAGGAAAAATACCACCATAGCAGGGATGGACTTCTTGGTATCATCAGAGGTTATTGGCATGATTTCTAGGGTTGGAGGTCATTTGCTGCACATAGGGATAATATTACTTCAAAATAATTTTATGAAGTAATTAAGATGAATTTTAAAATATTTAAAGAGGTTTTCATCAATAATAGACAAAATAACAAAAAAAAAATTCATTTTATGCATAGGTGTTATTATTTGAGATAAATTCCAAAAATACAATTGCTACATAGAGTTGTTACACTTTTGGATAGCTTGACTTCAAGTTAGTTTTTCAGGGGATTGAATCAAGTGTTTGTTGTTATTTATGAATCTATTGTGCATTATACATCATAATATTTCCAAAAATACCAATTTCAGCCCAAAAATCCTCTGGGAAGGCCTCCAAATTACTCTCCAAACTTTCCTTATGCTTCTGCTCCACCTCTATAATTTTTAGTTTTTTTTAGTGACTGACTTCAAACTTGGATTTTGAAAAAATGGGAAAGTATTTTTGACAAATGGAGGACGTTTTTGTTAATAACATACATAAAAACAGAAATATCTCTCATTTTTGTAAAAATTTTTATGGTGAGACAAATATTTCTTTATCTTTGAGTCTTATGTTTGCAGAAAACCTAGAAATTTGACCCTAGAGAAACGTTGAGTGGCCACACTACGCTTATTCTTAGGGAATCAAAATGAAAAATGGAATACATATCTAGGTTTATTTCGACATCTACATTATAGATATGTGCTTTTTCTTTCATTTCAGCTCTCATTTTTTAAGAAAAGGGGAAAAAAATAGCATTTTTTCATGTTCCAGCCACTATTTTGGACCCCACACTGCGCTTCTAGAGTGATATTGGGAGATTTGATTTTTAGGTGCCTTGGAGGTGGATTTTTTCAGGCTTGAAGCTTTAGTGGTCTTATATAAATCCTTATCTATCTTCCCCAACCATTAGTTCAGCTCAGATATCAATAAACGTCAGCGAAAAATATCCTCAAAGACCACGTTGCGCTTATACTCGACCACGCTTCGCTTCTATGGGAAAGCCATATTTCGAGTTTTTCTTGGTCAAAGTCAAGTTATTTTCATGTATTTTATCTTCTAAGAAATTTACGTGATGTAATTAAGTTTCATAGGGATGTTAAAGTTAAATTTAATGTCAATTCCACTATAATCAATGCTCATAGAGTCAACTAAGTTAGTTAAGTCTAAACAGGGATTTGGTTTTTAACCTCCCTAGTCTTAGGTATGGTTAGATATTTTTATGTATACAGTTCTTATGATGATGGATTCAACCCGTGAGACAGGGAGTGTAGTTTTTCATCTATATGTATCCTCATCTAATTAAAATAAAAGGTTGGATAGTTGAGAGTCAGAGGTTTGGAGCTAGTGTACATCATTTTTTGTAGTAATATAATAGGCAGTTGCCGCTATTATCTTGGGAGTCCTATGGTATGTTTATTGACATTGTTTTACTTTTGTTTTATTATCAAATTGAATATTTAATTCTTATTACTACCATTATCATGCTTTCATATGATCATCTCATTATTTTTTTAAGAAGTTCATAGTTTTATGCTCTATTTGGATGATATTTTCATGTTTTTGTTCCATATCTTCTAATAAATGAATTCATTGTCTTATGCTCATTTTGATATTTCTTACTCAACCCTATACAATAATGACAACCCAATTGTGTCACTAATAATACCTACCTTTCCCCATATTATCCCTGCAATTGAATATTTGAAACCCTGACCTAGTTCCAAGACCTATGATCCTGATCCAACAAAAACCTAAAATCAAACCCTAGTGAGTTGAATATCTAGCCTAAGATCTAGTTTTCTCTCCAGTCACTTCATTGGCTGTGAGATTATAAAGAGAGACCTCTCTGATTTGGTAGCACTAGCTACCAAATCCAAATTTGGTTTGAGGTTACCTCCTTCAGTATCCTTTCTCAACCTTGGGAAACTAAGGAGCAATAACACCTCCAACCACAAATTAATCGCTTCCTTCTTCTCTGTTAGTGTCCTGTGATTTGGTAGATTGGTAAAAAAAATGATATGGTAACATCAAACCAGTCTTTGGAGTCCTAGGACCTAGCCTTCCTGGACTCAGATAGGGCTATTTCTATTATGCGAAGGATGTGAGCTTGTTTGCTTTGGATGATTGATTTTAGGCTAGTTGTTAAATGTAGGTTTGTTTGTTTGTTTTGGGTTGGGGTGAGATGATCAAGTAAGATAGGTGGAGTGAGAGTTTATCAAATCAATTTGGCAATGGATTCTATGAATTTATTCATATATTGGTAGCGAATCGGGGTAAATCATAGGGCAAATCTAGTGTAGTTAATGGATCTTTTTAGTTTATGTGTGAGGTGAAATGGACAATAAGTATGGGAACCAAGGTAGGCAAAGGGCAGTTAAGAATACTTTGTCAAATACCTATGAACAGGGAGGTATTTAATATTGATAAGAAAAATATACTAATCATGAGATAGGGCACACCATTTACTCAGTGACAATACTTTTAAAAAAATAAACATTGAAGATAAACAATCCAGTAGAACACGGAAGCAAGACAACTTATCTAACTTCAATGACTCAACTTTCAAGGTTTGAAAACATATAAGAAAAAAATAGCATCAATAAATGAAGAGGTAATGCCTAAACATCATTCATTAAACTATAAAGAACTTTGAGGAAAACTGACAAGCATATTCAAAGGGCAAGATCGAAACAAGACCTCTTTGACTTAACCTAACAATCAATACATCAAAGAGAGATTTCAAGACAGATTTTAGATAGCCTTAAACAAGCAGGGCTTACCATGAACCATGTTTATAAACTATCATACTAATCCAATAATGAAATATACAAGCTTAGGTGGGCCTAAGGAGCAATGAAGAACTATTTAAGCTAACCGAGCAGAACAAAAACATGAAAACAATAGCTAACAGGAGGATTGAGGTGCCTCAAACAACATTTCTCATCCTATACTTTTCTGAGCTACTAAAAAATAGAAATATGGACATATGGAAAACAAGAAAAACATGAACATATGAGAGATACATCACCATTAACTAAACTCAGGGATCCTACAAGCAAGCATTCATCACCATTAATCAAGGCAATACGTCCACAAGCTACACAACACTAAATTTTTCTTTAACTTTTAAAAACCATGTATTGCTCTTAAACACATCAAGTTCCCCTGTTTATAATGAATCCTCATGCCTTATATAAAAAACAAGGAAGAGGAGAGCCCACTAGAGCATCTAGAAACCTATTTGCCAATCAGAAATATCCTAAGTTGTCCTTAAGGCCTTGCAAGGCCCAAGGCACAAAAATATCTAACGAAATCTCTTTTCTGTAGGTTTTAACCCTGAACAGAAATTATTTACACATGAATCTTATAACAGAAAATAAACAATAACAAGAGCATAAAACATAAAACAGATAAACACAGAGATTTTCCCCTGGATCCCAAATCGGGATGACCAGCTTGATTTTTTTCATTATATTCCTTTTATTGTTACAACACATATATATACATGTTGAAGAATACATAAACCCCAATCCATAAACCCTAGATTAGAACATAACCGTAGTTCCCTTGACCAGATCTACAAAAAAATACCAGGGGCCGAAAACCATCGTACCCCAAAACCATGTGCAAAACCATGCACAAAACCATGGATGCGGACTACCCACCAGAAAGAATATAACACATACCCAAAATTCTCCCACTTGTTGTTTTATTTCCACAGGGGGCCACAGGAGAGCTTATTCATTGGCCCAATTCTTCAACACCCATTGTTTCTCTACACCAAGAGAACTTCTGAGTGCTCACAGACTTCGTCAATGCATCTGCAACATTCTTCAAAGTGTCCACATTTACTAGCAACACTCTTTTAGCCTCAACCATATATCTAACAAAGTGATATTGAACATCAATGTGCTTTGTCTTTGAATGATAAGCAAGGTTCTTAGCCAAGAAAATTGCACTTTGGCTATCACAGTCTATCCTTATAGCTTTTTGTACCAACCCCATACTTGAACACAATCTCTACAACCAAATTGCTTCCTTGCTTGCATGAGTGGCTGCTATGTATTCTGCCTCTGTAGTTGAAAGAGCCACTATAGACTGTCTTTTACTCATCCAACTGACTACGCCTCCAAATAGGCTAAACACATACCCACTTGTAGATCTTCTTTGGTCTAGATCTCCAGCCCAATCTGCATCAACAAAACCATGAATTTCCAACATTATTTCCAATCCTGGTCTTCCTTGGTAGCACAAGCCATAATCACTAGTGCCACGTAACTATCTGAAAACCTGCTTCACTGCTGTCCAATGTTCCTTTCCTGGGTTTGACATAAACCTGCTCAATACTCCCACTGAATGTGCAATGTCTGGTCTAGTACAGACCATTGCATACATTAGGCTACCCACTGCACTTGCATATGGAACACAGGATATATACTCCTCTTATTCTTGTGTCTTGGGACACTGTTCAGCAAACAGCTTTACACCTACAGGAATAGGAACATTCACTGGTTTACTATCCTGCATATTGAACCTATGCAATATAGTTTCAACATACTTCCTCTGGTTTAACCAGAGCATCCTCTTTGCCCGATATCTCTTAATTTCCATGCCCAAAATATAGTTTACAGCACCAAGATCCTTCATGTCGAATTTGGAGAACAGTTGGGTCTTCAAATCTTGGATAATTTCTTTGTCATTTCCAATCAACAACATATCATCCACATACAAGATCAAATAAATAACACGGTCACCAATTAATTTAAAATAAACACAGTGATCCTCCTTGCTTCTAGTGAATCCAAGTCCTCATATATAGGTATCAAATTTCTGATACCACATCCTTGGTGACTGTTTTAACCCATGCAGAGACTTCTTCAACCTGCATACCAGTTCTTTCTTACCCTTCACCATAAAGCCTTCAGGTTGCTTCATGTAGATCTCCTCTTCTAGATCCTCGTGAAGAAATGTTGTCTTCACATCCATCTGTTCTATCTCAAAATCAAATGCAACAGCAACAGATAAAAGTAATCTAATAGAAGTAACCTTGGCAACAGGAGAAAAAATATCACCAAAATCAATTCCCGGCACCTGGGAATAACCTTTCACTACCAACCGAGCTTTGTATTTCTCCACCTTTCCTTCTACATTCATCTTCTTCTTAAACACCCATTTGCTCCCAATGGGCTTCCTTCCAGCCGGCAACTCCACCAGATCCCATGCATCGTTTTTGTGTAAGGATGCCATTTCATCAGCCATGGCCTCCTTCCAGAGTTTTCCATCCTCTGAATCTACTGCCTCCCTGACAGTTCTGGGTTCATCATCAGTTATAGTTAAGGCAAAACCTGAAAAGAAAGCAGATGGACTATACCTTTCTGGTTGCCTTCTTTCCCGAAATGATCTTCTCAAAGCCGGAGTTTGTGGCTCTTCATCTTCTGAGTCTTCTTCTGTTGTAGAGTCTGATTCATCCTCCTTTAGCTCAAACTCTATCTTCTCAGGTTCCTTTGGTAGGAATTCATGTTTAACAACATCTTTCACTTCTCTAAACACTACATCTCGGCTGTACACAACCTTCCTTGTTTCTGGGTTCCAAAGCTTGTAACCCTTTAAACCATCCTTATACCCAATAAAGATGCACCTTTCAGATTTATTATCCAACTTGGTCCTTTCTCCTTTGGAACATGTACATATGCATCACATCCAAATACCCTTAGATGTGAAAGAGAGGGTTTCTTACTAGTCCATACCTCATGTGGAGTCTTATCCTCCAACGCTGATGAAGGTGATCTATTAACTAAGTAACATGCAATCTCCACTGCCTCTGCCCAGAATTCTTGTCCTAACCCGGTACCACTGAGCATGCTTCTTGCCTTTTCCATCAGTGTTCTGTTCATTCTTTCTGCAACTCCATTTTGTTGCGGTGTGTATGGAGTAGTCTTCTGTCGTGCTATACCACACTTCTTACAGAACTCTTCAAATTCCTTCTTGCAGAACTCCCCACCATTATCTGTCCTCAGCGCCTTTATCTTCTTCTCTGTCTGGTTTTCCACCAGAGCCTTAAATTATTTAAATATGTCAAAGACTTCAAATTTTTTCCTCAAGAAATATATCCATGTATTCCTTGAGAATTCATCTATGAATGAAACATAGTACACAGAATTTCCCAGTGAAGGAACTGACACAAGTCCAAACACATCAATGTGCACAAGTTCTAATATCTTGTTCGCCCTCTTAGCACCAGAAGGAAAACTCACCCGATTCTACTTCCCATATACACAATGTTCACAGAAATCGAAATATAGAGAGAAATTAGACATACCTTCTACCATACCATTTCTATGTAGTATCCGAAGGCCCTTCTCTCCAATATGTCCAAGCCTTTGATGCCATAGCATGGTCTTTTCTCCAGAGACAGCTAGGCTTTCTGTTCCACTTTCAGGAACCACATAACTATTACAACCATCAATAATAGTGCTACCTTGTAGCTTTTACAGAGTTCCAGTCTGAACTCCCCGCATTAATATCAGTGCTCCCAGAACCATCTTGCAGGCATCTTTCTCAAACACTGTTTTTACACCTGCATCATCCATCTTGCTTACAGAAATCAGATTTTTGGCCAATGCAGGAATATGCAAAACACCGGGAAGTGTTCTAATCCTTCCACCTTGCAGCTTCAGCTTGACCTTTCCACGTCTGATGATTTTGGCCTTCCTATTATCCCCTAGGAAGACATCACCACCATCATATTTATCATACTCGTAGAACCACTCCCTATGGGGAGTGAAGTGAAAGGATGCAACTGAGTCAATCAACCATGATTCATGATCTACATGTGTATTTGAAGAAGAAGCCAAATACACATCCCCATCTTCATCTGGGGTGGCTTTTGCCTCTGCAGAAGGAGCATCATCATATCCCTTTCCTTTCTCAGGAGCTTTAGATCTGCAGTCCTTTTTGTAGTTCCCTTCCTTTCCGCATTTCCAGCATACCTTTACAAACTTTCCAGGAGATTTATATCTCCCTCTAGATTTGGATCTCCCACTCAAAACCTTATTCTTGTTTCCTATTCTCGGGGACCTTCCTCGTACGTATAAGGCATCTCCATTCCCGACTCTCCATATTTCTCCGTCTCATTTCCTCCGACAGCAAGGCTGAGACAATGTCATCAAAATTCAAGGTAGTTGTATTGCTACCTATTGCAATAACCAGACTGTGCCACGAGTCTGGTAGAGAACACAACAAACTGATGCACTTATCTTCATCTGGGATTTTAATATCAACAGATGATAGCTGACTTACCACAATATTGAAGCCGTTTAGATGCTCTGTCACTGAGTCTCCTTCCTTCATCCTCAGGTTATACAGCGTTTTCCGTAGGAACAAATTATTCACCAGAGACTTAGATTGGTACAAAGTCCCAAGTTTTTCCCACAAATTCTTTGTTGTAGCTTCCCCAGATACATTCAACAATACTGAATCTGAGACACACAACCGTATTGTGCTCTTAGCCTTCCGATCCAGTTTCTTCCAGTATTCATCTGACATTCCTGTTGGTTTAGTACTTGGATCTACCGCGATCCACTGATCTTTATCCACCAGCAGATCCTTCATCTTTAGCTTCCATAACTCAAAACTCTAACCATTAAATTTCTCGTTCTCTATCTTCACGCTGCTCACCATCATCTTTCACCGCAATAATCGATCCCGTAGATCTCCCACTGAACAGGGTCTACCACAGGCCCGAGAAAAAAACCCTCAATACCAAAGGCATCCCCTTGAAGCCAAAACTGCTCTGATTCCAAATATAGGATTTAACCCTGAACATAAATTATCTACACACGAATCTTATAATAGAAAATAAACAATAGCAAGAGCATAAAACATAAAACAGATAAACACAGAGATTTTCCCCTGGATCCCAAATCGGGACGACCAGCTTTATTTTTTTCATTATATTCCTTTTAGTGTTACAACAGATATATATACATGCCGAAGCATACATAAACCCCAATCCATAGACCCTGGATTAGAACATAACCATAGTTCCCTTGACCGGATCTACAAAAAAATACCAGGGGCCGAAAACCATCGTACCCCAAAACCATGTGCAAAACCATGCACAAAACCATGGACACGAACTACCCACCGGAAATTAAGGACCAAAAAATTTTCGTCGGGGCGCTGCCCCGGACCCCGACAGGGGGGCTACCACCCCCCCTCTTACCCCCCCACGCGTGCTTAGTCGTGGAAATAATATAACACATACCCAACATTTTCCACCCCAAAATGGAAATTATATTGACTTTTAGGCCCTAACAGGCATGAGAAAACTTGCCAAATTCACATTCTACCTAGTCATCTACAGGAGCGTAGCGCACTCTGTCAAACAGTGAAAACAGTGCCAGGTGCGCAGCACAGAAATAGGCCTCTTTGAAGCAGTCTTTTGGAGGTCTTCCCAACACTTGATTTGGCTCTGTGATGGCTCATTGGAAATCTTGATGAGTCTAATTCGAAAAATGTTTGAGTTGTGCTAATTGGATGCCATTTACCCACTCAAAACTCAAATCTCCCAACACTACTCTGTGCGTGGCACCTGGTCTAAAAAGGAGGCTGAAAGGTCAAATTTTTGATGTTTTTTCACCTTTTGAGGGGGTACAAATGCTCCAAATGATCTGAAACTTGGTGAGTAGACTTTTGGTGATGTTAAAAATCTAAAAATTAAAACTTTGAGAGCTGAGGATGCACCAATTTGTGTGTAACACCTAGGGTGTTGCACTCCTAGGGGTCAAAATTTGGAAAAAAAGTTGTCCAATTTTCCTCAAAATTTGTGGAGAGACCCCTCAAGAGGTTTTGGACACCTATTGAGAATCTTGGGCCAAAATACCAAGCCTAGCTTGGTCCTTTCCCTCATTTGGTGTCGGGTCCTCACTTTGGGTCGTTTTTAGCTTCTTCCTTGCAAAGTGATTTCTTCATTTATAGTGCTCAGTCATTCTCCTTTGCAAGCTCAAGTCTTTGTTGGCCTTCTCCAGTTTGGCCTCTAGATGTATGTTGGACCTTTCAAGCCATGATTCCCTATCATGCTCAATTTCCATGGCAAGGAGTTCAGTGAGAGGAAATTTTTTTGTTTGGGCCGATTCTTCCTCTCTTTGCTTTGTCAATGATTTCCTAAGACCCATAGTCCTTGGCCTTCTTCTAGTTTGACCCTGTTCATCACTAATCTCCTCATAAGTGCCTATGTATTCCTTCAACTACACTTGTGACCTTGGAGCCTCTTTCCAATATTTGAGTGCCCTTACTTCATACATGGCCAGCTGGTCACTCATTTGTTTGTTCTGCATCTACAAGAAGTGAATCGGATCCTTTGACCTTTCTAATTCAACTTCCAATTCTTTGATCTATGCATTTCAGTCTTGTAGAAAAAAGTTTACTATTATTATCTCATTTTCCTCATCACTGTTTATTTGAATGAGCTCAAATTCTCTTTCTTCCTCATGATTGTCTTCTTCCTCTTTCACTTGTTGTTTACCTTTGTCTTTCATTTTGAGTTTAGGAGGAGTTCATGGCCCCTTTCTCTTTAGAGGCAGCAAACACATGCCACTCTCCTCTTTGATAGGTAATGGTGAAAGGTGCAACAAGTTTCACTTGCAAACTTTGATCACTAGTGACCTTTGGATTGTTTTCGTCCTCATGGATGATCTATGTGTGTGCATATTCCTTATCTTTCTCTTGGCTTCCCTTTTGATAAGCATCCTTACTATGTTTTATGCCATTATCACTATCAAGATTCTTAGGACTGTCCTCCTCTATTTTTGCAATGTTAGAGGCACCTTGATCTTTGTTTGGCACATCTTAATTTCCATGACTGTCCTCTTCCTCATCTTTTGATTCACTGTATTCATTGTCAAATTGATTCTTTGTATCACTGTTTGCATTCTTTGTAGGTTCATTGTCTTGGGTACCTTTATTAGTCTTCCCATCACTATGACGGTCATTTCCTTCTTCACTAGGTGAGTTCTTTTGGCTGATCTCTTCTTCACTTCCCTGCTTATTATCTTCATGACTTGGCCCATTGTTATCATTTTCTTGCCTACTGAAAACAACTTCAAATTTTGTTTCTTGACTACTTTTTCCATTCTTGTCACTGTTATTTTTGTTTTCTTCGTTTCTTTCATATGCCTCCTCCTCACTATCTTCATATGTATTCTCAGTGTCATCTTCTTCATCATAAGACCCGTTGTTTTGGCCATTTTTCTCATCATGGGGCTCACTGATTTCAACTCTGTTTTCTTGCTCATTGTTTCCTTATTGGGAAGCTACCTATTCTTGGTCATCATCACTCTACTGGTCTTCTTCATTGTTGTCTTCATCTACCTCAGTTTATACCTCACTGTCGTCTTCCTCATCATTGTCATATGTTTTCTCCTTACTGGAGCCACTGTCAGCTTCTTCACTTGGTCATTAGGAGAAGAGATAGGAGGTGAATTTATTTGTGGAGAAGTCATATGCAGAGATGATGGAGGAGTGGAGGTAGGTGGTTGTGAAGTGGAAGGTAGATTCTCCTGAATGAAGGCTTGGGGGTTTGTAAACATGTCATGTGATATCAAGACTTCCCAAGGGATTCCTTGCTGCTCGAGCTGGTGTAAGAGAATCATTTTGATCAAGGAGTGGTGGAAAATGCTTCAAATTTGGTGGTCATAACTTCTATTCTTGACAATTGAGGCCATTTTGTCAATGCTCCGGAAAAGGTAGTATGGTAGGTTCATCATTTTAACTTTGGTGAAGTGCATTAGTAACCTTATATGATATGAGTAAATCCTGGAGTATCTCCCCTCATAGGTGAAATACCTGATAATATACCTCATCAGTAGGGCATACCTCTCTAGCAGGTGGGAGAAAGGGAAAATAACCTTGCAGCCTTATTTATAGCTAGGTTTTAGGTAGGGCTCATAATAGCTCAAATCCAACTTCTTTTGTTTAAACCATATCTCACTAATGTTTGGTATACCTGTTGCTTTTGAAATGGATTCAGATGAGAGTTCAAATTCCACTCCTGCTAGGTTAACTTGGTGATTTTGTAAGCCAAGGATGAACAATCTAGTCAAGTCTGAGTGGCTTTTGACTTGCTTGACCTTTTCACAAAACTTATAACACCCAACATCTTGAAAAAATGAAAGGATCATGGGAGAGGAGTTAATTTGAATGGTGTCTAAGGGATCAAACCTATTGGCCCTTCCCCCCTTGTGTTTAGGCTTAGTAGGCCTTTGGCTCTCATCACTACTGGTATGAATTTCTCCTTCAGACATGGTGACCAGTTCTAGCACAACAAGATTTTTAGATTTTGTTTGGGAACCTTTAAGTCAAAGGATGACAATTAGTTTGGTGAGGGAAAATTTTTAAAATGGGGGCCAAGATGAAGCTTTCAAGGAGTGTACTCAGTGTTTAGAGGTTTTTTTGCTGTCACTCAGTCTCCTCTTTCATATATAACAGTTTTTTCCTTTGCAAACCCTAACCCAAGGGATTTAAAACTGACCTTTTATGCAGCATAGGGTTTGGTCTAAATGGGCCTTTAAATGTCTCTTTTTCTTAGGAAAATGAAAGTTTGGAAGGCAAGAAAATGAACCACCAACCTTGTTTCTTTGATTGCAGGAAGTTTGGAGGTGAAAATTCGAATTTTTTGGCCCCTTTCAGCGAATCGAGACACACTCTACCTTTGTGTAGTGCCTGTGCATAGTGCCTGTGCGTAATGCCTAGGTTGACTCGGGTCGAAGATGGGCCAGTCGGGCCCGTCGGAGCGTATAAGCGTCGGGTGGTTGATAGGTAGCTCAGGCAGCTCAACCACTTTCATGTGCCTGTGTGTAGCGCCTGCCTAGGTGCGTAGCACCAGGCCCTAAGTGTGCATTGCAATGTTAAAGAACATTGCGGCCACCTATCCTGTGTGTAGTGCCGAAGGCCAGGTGCATAGCGCCAGCGAAAATTTACCAATTTTGCACAGAGACCCTCAAACTTTCTCCCAATGGCTTTCACTTGCTTGAAGATGACAAATGATGTGAGGGAATACCCAAAAAGGTCTTTATAACCTTTTGAAAAACAAATTTGAAGCAAAACCCACTTTTATAATGTTCATTTATTTTCAAATTTTCTCACTGTGCCTTTGATTTATTTTGGTCCTATAGGTGGGAAATTTGATTAAAACATTGTTCTTTTTTCACTGCTGGAGGCCTCTTAAGGTTATTTTTAATTTGAAAACCTTCCTGAAGACACAAAGCCTATGCCTCTCAACCTATTTTTGGAAAAAGAACTGTTTTTTACTTTAACACCTATACAAATCACACTCATTATTTTTTCCATTTCTCCCTTTGACTAATATTTTGCCATGTTTTTATCTTTAAGAAATGAGGAAAAGACCTGTTGGTGGGAGAAATACCCTAGCAGTAAGTATAAACAACAGCTTGTTTTTTTTAGATGTGTTACCTTTATGGGAAAGTAAACCAAGGGTATATTTGTTTCGTAGGCCACTTAGACAATGATATATGTCTAGTGAGGGAGGCGAGATCTTGAAACATTTTTGTGTTTTTTTGGCCACTTCTGATCTTGCAAGTGCCTACACAGTCTTTGTCTTTTGATCACTATTTATTTTGAAGTTTGGATAGCTCCCCTTATCAATGATGACCCATGTTCATCATATTTGCTTTCTTTGGAAACTTCTACCCATGTTTGTCCCTTTTGGCCACGGAATATGTCTCTAGCTACTCTTTAGAGAAAAGAAGCCTTTTAACTGACATTTCTTGTCTCTTCTGGCTAATACTCTTCATTATATTTATGTGTTTGGTGTAGTGGAGTATTGATCTTCTTGTTTGCAAAACCTTAGAAGGTAGTTTGAAAACCCTTGAAACCATCTGTTGTGATGAAGGAGGTTTCTTTGTTACTATTTGGACCATCTTTGTCCATCTTCCCAAACTTTTGAGTTTCTGAGGGGCACTTAGAAAAAAAAACAATGTTGTCCTCTAAGTTCTCAAAGAAACACTTATCAAACTCATTACTTATGTCTAAAAAGCCTTCAATGATCATTTGAAGGGGTTGAGGTGTCCTCTACCTTTGTAACCCTAGTATTTCTTTATTGTTTGGTCAAAATAGTTATAAATCCTGATTTCCATCAAACCCATACCTTGTTTCTTTCTTCTTGGTTGTGATTGGTTTTCTTTTGATGGTGGCTCTCATTACTTTACTTCTTGCTAGGTTGATAGCTTTTTGAATGTTTTGCAGAAAAGTAAGTAAGGGATAGTTGTCCCCCCTACAAAACTTGTGCTTCAGGCCAAATAGATTTTTAATGATCTCCCGTGTGAACTTAAACCTATTGTATCTCACTACTTGCTTTGTATGCCTTTATAAGTTTTTTAGGCCTCCTTCTTTGACTATGTTCTGTTGTTGACCATTTACAAAACATTCCTGTAGAAATGCTTGGACATGGTAAATTGCTCCTTTGTGGGCTTACTACTTGATTAAGAGGATATCTTTGGAGGTATTTGATGTTCTTTGGACAATGATAAGCTTCATCGTTGTGTTCTCTTGACTGTACCTTTGAATATCTGTGGAAATAGTGAATTTAGAACCATGATATTGCATAACCTAGGTGACCCTATTTGATTCATTATAATGTCCTTGGAATAGATTTTTGACTGAAAAATCTTGAATCATAGTTTGGATGAGGGCACAGGGTTTTGACAGTCTATTATGCACTATCATCCTAGACAACTAGAAAACCTTGTTTACTTTAGAGGGATTTAGAAGTGAGTTTTGACATCACCATTGCTTGAGGCACTTGGTGAGT
This sequence comes from Pinus albicaulis, assembly GCA_034641835.2. Classification (NCBI taxonomy): domain Eukaryota; kingdom Viridiplantae; phylum Streptophyta; class Pinopsida; order Pinales; family Pinaceae; genus Pinus; species Pinus albicaulis. Next base: position 1,054,488,479 of record CM076575.1, on the reverse strand, counting down.
AGGGGAAAAAGTTTGGTTTACTTGGCGAAACAAGGTGTGAAAGTAGAGGGATTAGGTAAATAGAGATAGAGTGCTATAGGCAGAGGTGGAAAACATAGTGAGAGTGAGGGACATTAGTCCAGGATTTGGTCTTTTCTGGGTGATAGATTGGCCATGCTTCGATAGAGAAGAAGGATAGTGAAAATTTTATTTTTGAGGAGATTTCTAGAACTCACACGATTCTTGAATTTTGTTTCTAGAAATCTAGGACAAAGCATTTTATTCATCTAAACAAGAAAAAATTACTGATGACTAACAATGGGTCCACTTGGGGGAGGGCAGATCCTTTTCAGGAGGTGTCGAGAATTTCAGATCTCTTGGTTTATGAAGACCAGTGCCTCATCCATTGGAAAAATTTTCTTCTTTCTTTTGTTGCTGCTTTCCCTGAAGTAGTGATTTTGAAAATATGAAAGCATGATTACCTCAAATTCACCTTTTCCTACCCAAAATACTTTGTTAACATTTTCTCTTCCTTGGGTGCACTTGAACTGGCAAACCCATTGACATTTTTTCTTTTGAAAGCGAAAACAAACTATCTACTTCTACACTTATTTCTTCCAAGAGTTCAGATTATGCTAGTGAACTCTTCTTATTCTCTACCTATTCTATTTGACTGTCAAGATTAAGCGGTATGACAGACTTCATTCTCTAAGATAAAAACATGAAATTGAAAACATGACTAAATCAGGATTAGACAATCTGATTTATCATGGTATGTGGCATAAAAAAAATCTTCACACAAATATTATTTTTGTACAAAATAAGACTAAAAAAATCAGGGCTAGGATACATAGTTTGATATTCATCCCTATTTTTCTCCTTGGTTCTATTTTGAGCATGTGGAAGTAGTATCTTTCTTTCCTATTCTACTTTCTTCAACAAGTCAAGCTTCAATGACTTGACCAACATTATTTTCACTAAATTATCAACAATAAATTTAAAACATGTTCAGCCATGATTAGGCTAGAAGACGGAACAAGACATTATTTTTACACCAGTAGTGGCATTTAGGCTTGCACACTTTCAGTACTACTATTTTTTGGGTATGGGGCCATATCTTGTTTTTGAATCTGCCCTCTTTTCAAATTTTTCTATGTTTTTGTGTTTTTCTCTCTTTTTGGCCTTTTCTTCAAACAATGATATGTACAATGAGTGAAAAATTAAAGCTAAGGATCTTTACATCAATGGTGTTTGAGAATCCTGTCTTCAAAAGGATCTCCTAAAATTTTCTGTCCTTTCAGTTTTTGTGAATAGAAATCATAGTTATTTTCATTTGAAAACATGGTATAAGGATTTCTCCAATAATTTTCAAATAACTCATGTTCACCTTGGTGCTTCTTCTTTGACTTTTGAAACCCATACTTGTTTCTGTCACAGCTTTTTCTTAGGTAGAAAAGGTATTCTTTATCATTTTTAAAAGAAATGATGATTTCATCAATGTATACCATAGTGAAGAAATTGAAAACTGGAAACATGATTCTTCGTAAGGTTTCTCTAGTGTCCTTTAGCCTAGGAAGCATTTGTTTAAACCTGTAATTTCTCCCTGTAAACTTGAAATAACCTTCAAGTTGTTTTATTGGAAGTGGTATCATATGATGGTAACCTGAAACACTATCATGTAATGATACATGGTTATAAATCCCTACCCTTTGTGAAGTATGATCTATTTTGGGGAAAAGGTATTTGTATTGTAGGGAGGTTTGATCTAGGTGACTAAAATCCTTAACCATCCTATATCCCATTGTTTTCTTTTTAAGTAACATTAATTTCTCAAGGTCCTTGTGGTCCATTTTAAAAGGGGAGCTTCTTAGAATGGTGTCTGTGTCACAATGTTTTGAACTGGCCTCCCTATATATAGTAGAATTCTAAAAAAAAACTCACAATCTTGCATTTCTTTGTCTTGTGTGTAGTGATAAAATTTTAGACAAATTAACCATTTCAAGCTTCTTAATTTTACCCATGCTATAGTTATCTATATTAGCTTTAGTAAAGACTTCTTTGGGATCTATAGAAGTATTTGTGGAAATTGAAAGCCTTTTTGAAAAGGAGAAATTCTTGGATGATGAAGTATCTAGGTAAGGTAAAAACATAAGACTATCTTGCTCTAGATTCCCAAAGATTTTTTGTTTTGTGAGGGTATCTCATTTCTTCTGGATTGGAAAAAGGAAGAAGTTGTGTTTTTGTGGTTTGTCTTTATTTTGAGCAACCTGTTTCCTGTTGTAAATTTATTTTTGTTTCTGACATTTCATTTTCAATTTGTAGGAAAACAATTTCAGTTTTCTTATCATATGGTGTTTTAGGGTCGTGATAGTTTTGACTGTCGAACTCATCATAGAGGGACTGATCCGATTGTCGTAAAGTTCCTAGATCTTCACAATTTTCATTCACTTGCTCATCAAGGTTACTTTCATTATACAAGATGAACGAATCCAAGTCTGAATAATGGAATAGATAGGGGTGTTTTTGGGTCTATCTAGGCTACTTACCATACACTTCATGTGAGATTCCCAGTAGAGTCTCCTTTTTTGGTTGAAAATTGGGATGGTAGCATAAGACATGTCAAGTTGGAGGTTTCCCAGAAGTTTAGCTCCCCAAGATTGGGATAAAAGCATTCCATACTTGGGGGGAATGTCATCCATGACTATATCCATGACCAGGATCTTAGCAGGGATTTGTGTCATATTTAAACATAAAAACTTGATCAGGCCCAAGCTCTTGACCCTGATCGAATCGAAGGAATATAGATCTATGTAGGGCCTGGTTATTTCTAGGCCTAATCTCTCCATTACTACCTTTGGCATGAGGTTGTGAGAGGCACTAGAGTCTAGCATGGAATTATGTCGGATTTTTTCATGTATGTTTAGGCTGACATAGAATGGGGGAATGGCTCCTTCTTGGTATTTTCCATCTATTTCGGGTCCAAACAACAGCTCTAGTATATCATATTTTAGATTCAGAGTATTAGTATCATTCCCTATGTTTAGAACTTTAAGAACTTGGGATCTATACATATCCTGAGCTACCAGTTCAGTGAGAGGGATGGTTATTTTGATATTAGCAATCTCTCTTTCAAAACTGAAAGGTATTTGAGTTTTGGACATATTTACATCAGTTTTATCAGCCATAAATTTTTCTACATTTTTAGTTTGTTGATTCTGATTCGGGGCTTTGGTCAATAGAGTTTTCTCAGGACCACTAGCAGAGGTACTAGGACAACTTGTGTCAATACTTGGTTGTCTAGTTTGGTCTATGTTATGATTAGTTTTCTTAGCCATGGTATTGTTATTTTCTATTGTTATTTTAAGAATGTTTTCGAGAGTTTTCTTGACAGCAGTGTCTGGGTTGTTTTTCCTGGATTTGTCTTGGTTTTTATTACTCCTAAGATCATATTGCCTATGAACTTCCATCATGGAATTTTCTAATCCCAACTCGTGGTCTTCGGATTCTTCATACCTAGTTTCATCTTGGTTTGAGGAGAAAAAACCTTGTTCTTCTTCTGTGAGAAAAACATCACCCTCGCTATCAGAGCCTATTGAGTTTAGATGATGTTCATCTGGTTGTTCAATATCTCTTTCCCCTTCGTCAACATAGTTATCTTGGAAGGGTGGCCTGATTTGTTGATCATTTTCCCTTGGTCTATTTTTGGGCGGGTCTCTTCTAAAGTTCTGATTCTGGTTTCTGTTTCGGGGATTTGGTTGGTTGTCCCTAAGGGGTGCTCTTTCATTTATGCTTATTCTCTCCATCATTCTGTCCATAGTCCTAAGGAGGTTGTCAATCTTGGAGTCAGATGAGGAGGTGGAGGGCATGGTGTCATCTTTGTAGGTTACCCTCTTTTCTGATCTTAGCCTAGATATTTTCTCAATCAAGTTGGCCTCTACACTTATAGCTCCCTTTTGCATGTCTTCTAAGGTTAGGGGCTCTCTTTCTCTCATCTAATAGGCCATGTTGGGGTCAAAACCTATCGGACATTTAGCTAAGGCTAAGCCTAATGGGAATTTCATGTTTGGAGGTAGTGCATTATAAAAACTATTGAGCCTTGTGCAATAGTCTTGGACACTTCCCCCCATGTTTCTTTTAATATTTCTATATTATGAGAGGATCTGAAGAGGGTTTTTCTTGATTTCCCATTTGTTTATGAAAGTTTGGTAAAGGGAAGGGAGATCATGTATGTTGTCAGGAGTTAGGCTCTTGAACCATTTCTTAGCTTCTCCTCCTAGGCTTTGGGAAAACATCATCATCTTCATGGTTTCCTCTTCTAGTTCCATGTAGTCAAAAGCATCATTCATTCTGTCTACATGCTATTGGGCAGTGGTGGATTCAACCCCGGTGAAGTGTGGGATTCTAGCTTGGTAAAAAATTTGCAAAGGTACTAATGGTTGTGGCAACACAAGGGGTGCATAGCATGCTTCCATGATAGGTGCTAATGGTGGATTTAAAAGTGGAGGATTTGTGATATGAGATGGAGTGGTTTGCACAGTGGCGGTATGAATTGGTGTGGTGGAAGTAAACTGATTCTGAGCGGACTTGAGATGAAAAGAGCCAAAGTGATGGAGAAGTTGTAAATCAGGTGGTGTGGAAGGAAAAGCTTCTCTGCTAAGACTCTGCTACAAGTCTATGGGCTCAAGGTCGGTATGGTCGATCCTACTTTGTGACTTAGTCCTGAAAAGGTTTTTTGTATGGCGCAAGTCAAATTGGGGATCTTGCAATGTTGTAAGATGTTCAGGTACAGAGCTTTCTTTATGAATGGTCCTATTAGTAGCTAAGTTTCTAGTTTCAGAATTTCGCCACAAAATATTTTCTGGGTCATCAACTATAGTAGGTGGGTTCGAGTCCGGATGAGATCTGGTATTGATTCTTCACGAAGCCATATTTCAAACTCAAAATTCAGAGAGGCTATAAGATGTTCTTAAATTTTTTCGAAAATTTTACCTCTTTTTTGTTTGCTAAACTTACACAGTGTGTGACTAGGATTCTAGAATTCCTAGGGTCATTTCGGGACAATTCTTTAGGAGCCTAAGGGCACTAGTAAAGTTAAAAGGCCTATTGGACGCTAGTGGAGTTGCCAGGTGGATATTTTTATTTTTTTTGAAGATAAGTGTCTATGGTCCACTGCTAATATTGACAAAAGCCAATCTACAAATATTTTGGGGTTTTCTTTGGTGTGTAAGATTGTTCTATAGCTGGGTCATCATTTTGCTAGGATGGTGAAAAATCTATATTTCTACTCTCAGGCTATCAGTTAAGTTCTTTATGGTTTGATGAAGGTTTCTGAAGTCCTAAGGGATACTTCGTTTGTCACTGACATCAGAGGTTTCATCATGATCACCATTGTGTTAGTGATAGTGATGAAGTAGCTATAAATCATAGGATATTTTTTGATGAAGGTATTCTGGAGTCCTAAGGGGTATTTATATTGTTATGAACTGAGAAGGTCCCACCATGATCGCCATTATGTTAGTGTCCCATGATTTGGTAGATTGGTAAACCAAATGATAGGGTAACATCAAACCAGTATTTGGAGTCCTAGGACCTAGCCTTCCTGGACTCAAAGAGGGCTCTCTCTATTATGTAAAGGATGTGAGCTTGTTCACTTTGGATGATTGATTTTAGGCTAGTTGTTAAATGTAGGTTTGTTTGTTTGTTTTGGGTTGGGGTAAGATGATAAAGAAGGATAGGTGGAGTGAGAGGTTATCAAATCAATTGGGAAATGGAGTCTATGAAGTTATTGATATCTTGGTAGTGAATAGGGGTACATCACAGGGCAAATATAGTGTAGTTAATGGATCTTTTTAGTTTATGTGTGAGGTGAAATGGACAATAAGTTTGGGAACCAAGGTACAGAAAAGGGCAACTAAGAATCCTTTGTCAAATACCTATGAATAGGGAGTTCTTTAATCTTGATAAGAGAAATATACTAATCATGAGATAGAGCACACCAGTTACTCAGTCACAATACTTTTAAACAAATAAACATTGAAGATAAACAATCCAGTAGAACATGGAACCAAGACAACTTATCTAACTTCAATGATTCAACTTTCAAGATTTTAAGACATATAAGAAACAAATAGCATCAATAAATGAAGAGGGAATGCCTAAAAATCATTCATTAAAATATAAATAAATTCAAGGCAAACTGATAAGCATATTCAAAGGGCAAGATCGAAACAAGACCTCTTTGACTTAACCTAACAATCAATACATCAAAGAGAGATTTCAAGACAGAGTTTAGATAGCCTTAAACAAGAAGGGCTTACAATGAATCATGTTTATAAACTATCATAATAATCCAATAATGAAATAGACAATCTTAGGTGGGCCTAAGGAACAATGAATAATTCTTTAAGCTAACCCAGCAGAAGAAAACATGAAAACAATAGCTAACAGGAGGACTGAGGTGCCTCAAACAACATTTCTCATCCTATACTTTTCTGAGCTATTGAAAAATAGAAATATGGACATATGGAAAACAAGAAAAGCATGAACATATGAGAGATACATCACCATTAACTAAACTTAGGGATCTTGCAAGCAAGCCTTCACCACCATCAATCAAGGCAATCCATCCACAAGCTCCACAACACTAAATTTTTCTTTATCTTTTAAAAACCATGTATTGCTCTTAAACACATCAAGTTACCCCATTTACAATGAATCCTCATGCCTTATATAACAAACAAGGAAGAGGAGAGCCCAATAGAGCATCTAGAAGCCTATTGGCCAATCATAAATATCCTAAGTTGTCCTTGAGGCCTTGCAAGGCCCAAGGCACAAAAATGTCTAAGAAAATATCTTTTCCGGCCCAAAATAGAAATTATATTGAATTTTAGGCCCTGAAAAGCATGATAAAACTTTCCAAACGCACATTCTGCCTATTCATCTACTGGAGCGTAGCGCACTATGTCAAACAGTGAAAAACATGCCCAGTGTGCAGCGCATAAATATGCCTTTTTGCAGTAGTCGTTTGGAGGTCTTCTCGACACCAGATTTGGCTTTGTGATGGCTTGTTGGAAAGCCTGATGATTATACTTTCCAAAAATGTTTGATTTGTGCTGATTTGATGCCATTTAATATCTAAAAAATCAAATCTCCCAACACTGCTTTGTGCATAGCACCTGGTCTGAAAAGTAGGCAGAAAGGTCAAATTTTTTATTTTTTTGACATTTTGAGGGGGTAAAAATCCTCCAAATGATCTGAAAATTGGTGAGTAGATTGTTGGTCATGTGAAAAATCCAAAAATGTGAACTTTGAAACCTAAGGATGCACCAATTTTGTGCGTAGCACCTAGGGTGTTGTGTTCCTAGGGGTCAAAATTTGGAAAAAGCAAAAAAATTGTCCAATTTGGCTCAAAATTTATGGCGAGACCCCTCAAGAGGATTTGGACACCTGTTGAGAAGCATGGGAAAAAATACCAATCCTATCTTGGTCCTTTTCCTCATTTTGTGTCGGGCCCTCAATTTGGGCAGTTTTTAGCTTCTTCCTTGCAAAGTGATTTCTTCGTTTATAGTGCTCAATCATTTTCCTTTGCAAGCTCAAGTCTTTGTTGGCCTTCTGCAGTTTGGCCTCTAGATGTATGTTGGCCCTTTCAAGCCATGATTCCCTATCATGCTCAATTTTCATGGTAAGGATTTCGGTGAGAGTAAATTGTTGTGCTTGGGCTGATTCTTCCTCTCTTTTCTTTGCCAATGCTTTCCTAAGACCCATAGTCCTTGGCCTTCTTCTAGTTTGACCCTCTTCATCACTACTCTCTTCATAAGCACCCATGTATTCCATCAACTGCACTTGTGACCTTTGAGATTCTTTCCGATATTTGAGTGCCCTTGCTTCATAGATGGCTAGCTGGTCACTCATTTGTTTGTTTTGGATCTGCAAGAAGTGAATGAGATCCTTTGACCTTTCTAATTCAACTTCCAAGTCTCTGATCTATGCATTCTGGTCTTGTAGAAGAGATTTTACTATTATTGTCTCATTTTCCTCATCATTTTTTATTTGAATGAGCTCAAATTATCGTTCTTCCTCATGATTGTCTTCTTCCTCTTTCACTTGTTGTTTACCTTTGTCTTTCATTTGAGTTGAGGAGGAGTGCATAGCCCCTTGCTCTTTAGAGGCATCAAACACATGCCTCTCTCCTCTTTGATAGGTAATGGTGAAAGGTGCAACAAGTTTCAATTGCAAACTTTGATCACTACTGACCTTTGGACTATTTTCCTCCTCATGGATGATCTTTGTGTGTGCATCTTCCTTATCTTGCTCTTGGCTGCCCTTTTGGTAAGCATCCTTACTATCTTTTATGCCATTATCACTGTCAAGATCCTTAGGACTGTCCTCCTCTATTTTTGCAATGTTAGAGGTGCCTTGATCTTTGTTTGGCACATCTTCATTTCCATGATTGTCCTCTTCCTAATCTTTTGACCCAATATATCCATTGTCAAATTGATTCTTTATATCATTGTTTGCATAATTTTTAGGGTCATTGTCTTGGGTACCTTTTTTAGTCTTCCCATTACTGTGAGGGTCATTTCCTTCTTCACTAGGTGAGTTCTTTTGGCTAATCTCTTCTTCACTGCCCTGCTCATTATATTCATTAGTTGGCCCATTGTTATCATTTTCTTGCCTACTTAAAACAACTTCAAAATTTGTTTCTTGACTTATTTTTCCATTCTTGTCACTGCCATTTTTGTTTTCTTCATTTCTTTCATATGCCTCCTCCCCACTGTATTCATATGTATTCTCAGTGACATCTTATTCATCATAATACCCACTGTTTTGGCCCTTTTTCTCATCATGGGGCTCACTGATTTCAACTATGTTTTCTTGCTCACTATTTCTTTCTTGGGAAGTTGCCTCTTCTTGGTCATCATCACTCTACTTTTATTCTTCATTGTTGTCTTCATTTACTTCAATTTCTACCTCACTGTCCTCTTCCTCATTACTGTCATTTGTTTTCTCCTTACTGGAGCTACTTTCAACTTCTTCACTTGGTACATTAGGAGAAGAGATAGGAGGTGAATTTCTTTGTGGAGAAGGCATATGCAGAAATGATGGAGGAGTGGAGGTAGGTGGTTGTGAAGTGGAAGGTAGATTCTCCTGAATGAAGGCTTTGGGGTCTGTAAACACATCTTGTGAGATGAAGAATTCCCAAGGGATTCCTTGCTACTCCAGCTAGTGTAAGACAATCATTTTGTTCAAGGAGTGGTGGAAAAGGCTCAGAATTTGGTGGTCATAGCTTTTTTTCTTGACAACTAAGGCCATCTTGTCAATGCTCCGGAAAGGGTATAGGTTCATCATTTTAACTTTGGTGAAGTGCATTAGTAACCTTCTATGATATGAGTAAATCCTGGAGTATTTCCCCTCACAGGAGAAATACCTGATAATATGCCTGATCAGTAGGGCGTACCTCTCTAATAGGTGGGAGAAAGGGAAAATAGCCTCGTAGCCTTGTTTACAGTTAGGTTTTAGGTATGGCTCATAATAGCTCAATTCCAACTTCTTTTGTTTAAACCATATCTCACCATGTCTGGTATACCTGTTGCTTTTGAAATGGATTCAGATGAGATTTCAAATTCCACTCCTGCTAGGTTAACTTGGTGATTTTTTAAGCCAAGAATGAACAATCCAGTCAAGTCTGAGTGGCTTTTGACTTGCTTGACCTTTTCACAAAACTGATAACATACAGCATCCTGAAAACATGAAAGGATCATCGTAGAGGAGGTAATTTGAATGGTGTCTAAGGGCTAAAACCTATTGGCCCTTCCCCCCTTGTGTTTAGGCTTGGTAGTCTTTTGGCTCTCATCATTGCTAATATGAATTTCTCCTTCAGACATGGTGACCGGTTCTAGCACAACAAGATTTTTAGATTTTTTTTGGGAACCTTTAGGTCAAAGGATGACAATTAGTGAGGTGGAGGCAAATTTTTCAAATGGGGCCAAGATGAAGCTTTCAAGGAGTGTACTCAGTGTTTAGAGGTTTTTTTTGTTGTCACTCAGTCTCCTCTTGGATATATAATAGTTTTTTCCTTTGCAAACCCTAACCCAGGAGATTTAAAACTGAATTTTTATGCAGCCTAAGGTTTGGTCTAAATAGGCCTTTAAATGTCTCTTTTGCTTAGGAAAATGAAAGTTTGGAAAGCAAGAAAATGAACCACCAACCTTGTTTCTTTGATTGTAGGAGGTTTGGAGGTGAAAAGTCAAATTTTTTGTCCGCTTTTAGCAAATCGAGACACACTTTGCCTATGTGTAGTGCCTTTGCATAACGCATGGGTTGACTCAGGCTGGAGATGGGCTATTTGGGCCCGTCGGAGCATAGCATCGGGTGGATGATAGGCAGCTTGGGCACATTCTTGTGCCTGTGCGCAGTGCCTGCCAAGGTGCGTAGCGCCGGGCCCTAAGTGTACATCGTAGTGTTGAATAACATTGCAGCCACCTCTCTTGTGCATAGCTCCGAAGGCCAGGTGTGTAGTGCCGACCTCGGGGCGTAGCGCCTGCGAAAAATTACCAATTTTGCACAGAAACCCTCAAACTTTCTCCCAACGGCTTTCTCTTGCTTGAATATGACAAATGATGCAGGTGAATACCCAAAAAGTTCTTTATAACGTTTTGAAAAATAAATTTGAAGCCAAACCCACTTTTATAATGTTCATTTATTTTCACTTTTTCTCACTGTGCCTTTGACTTCTTTTGGTCCTATAGGTGGGCAATTTGATTAAAAAATTGTTCTTTTTTCACTGCTGGAGGCCTCTTAAGGTTATTTTTAATTTGAAAACCTTCCTGAAGACACCAATCTTATGCCTCTCAGCCTATTTTTGGAAAAAGAATTGTTTTTTACTTTAACACCTGTACATAACAAACTCATTATTTTTGTTATTTCTCCCTTTGACTAATATTCTGCCATGTTTTATCTTTAAGAAATGAGGAAAAGACCTGTTGGTGGGAGAAATACCCTAGCAATAAGTATAAATAACAGTTTGGTTTTTTTTAGATGTGCCAGCTTTATGGGAAACTAAACCAGGGGTATATCTGTTTCTTAGGCCACTTAGACAATGATATATGCATTGTGAGGGAGGTGAGATCTTGAAAATTTTTTTTGTTTTATTGGCCACTTCTGACTTTCCAGGTGCCTACATAGTCTTTGTCTTTCAATCACTGTTTCTTTTGAAGTTTGGAGAGCTCCCCTTATCAATGATGACCCATGTTCATCATAGTTGCTTTCTTTTCCAACTTCTACCCATGTTTGTCCCTTTTGGCCATTGGAATATGTCTCTAGTTGTTCTTTAGAGAAAAGAGGCCTTTGGACTGACATTTCTTGCCTCTTCCTACTGATACTCTTCATTATCTTTATGCCTTTGGTGTAGTGGAGTATTGATCTTCATGTATGCCAAACCTTAGAAGGTAGTTTGAAAACCCTTGAAACCATCTGCTATGATGAAGGATGTTTCTTTGTTACTATTTGGACCATCTTTGTCCATATTCCCAAACTTCTAAGTTTTTTAGGGGCACTTAGAAAATCAAATAGTGTTATCCTCTAAATTCTCAAAGAAACACTTATAAAACTCATTACTTATGTCTAAAAATCCTTCAATGATCATTTGAAGGGGTTGAGGTGTCCTCTGCCTTTGTAACCCCAGTATTGCTTTATTGTTTGGTCAAAATAGTCATAAATCTCGATTTCCATCAAGCCCATACCTTGTTGCTTTCTTCTTGGTTGTGAGTGTTTTTCTTGTGATCATGCCTCTTATTACTTTACTTCTTGCTAGGTTGATAGCTTTTTGACTATTTTGCAGAAAAGTAAGTAAGGGACAGCCATCCCCCTACAAAACTTGTGCTTTAGGCCAAATACCTTTTGAATGATCTCCTCTATGAACTTAAATCTATTTTATCTCACTACCTGCTTTGGATGCCTTTATAAGCTTTTTAGGCCTCCTTCTTTGACTATGTTCTATTTTTGACCATTTACAAAACACTCCTGCATAAATGCTTGGACATGGTAAATTGCTCCTTTGCAGGCTTACTACTTGATCAAGAGGATATCTTTGGAGGTCTTTGATAACTTTGGACAATGATAAGCTTCTTCCTCATGTTCTCTCAACTTTGCCTTTGAATATCTATGGAAATAGTGAATTTAGAACCATGATAGTGCATAACCTAGGTGACCCTATTTGACTCATTGTAATGTCCTTGGAATATATTTTTGACTGAAAAAGCTTGAATTATGGTTTGGATGAGGGGACAGGGTTTTGACACTCTATTATGCACTATCATCCTAGACAACTAGAAAACAGTGTTTACTTTAGAGGGCTTTAGAAAGGGAGTTTTAACATCACCATTGCTTGAGGCACTTGGTGAGTAGGGGAAAAATTTTGGTTTACTTGGCAAAACAAGGTGTGAAAGTAGAGGGGTTAGGCAAACAGAGACAAAGTGTTATAGGTAGAGGTGGAAAACATAGTGAGAGTGAGGGACATTAGTCCAGGATTTGGTCTTGTCTGGGTAAGAGATTGGCCATGCTTCGATAGAGAAGAAGGATAGTGAAAATCTTCTTTTTGAGGAGATTTCTAGAACTCACATGATTCTTGAATTTTGTTTCTAGAAATCTAGAAAAAAAAAATTTAGTCATCTAAACAGGAAACAATTACTGATGGCTAACATTCTCCAGATGATAGCTTCCCAATAGAAACTTCGACCTATAATTTTGACCTTCCAGCAACATAATTTCGACCTCACTTGCAACATAACTTCGACCTGTAGTGAATTTCAAATCTCCAACCCCAAAATTTCCCAGTAACATTGCACATGTGAGAGATAGATAACACAATACTTATATCTTGTCTTCCCCTATATCCTCCTTCCTTACTTATAAATTCAAACTTTTATACTTCTCTTTATTGTGTATCAAAAATTTAGAGTGGGTGTGGTGAAAATGAATCGAATTGCTCTTCTATATATAGCCTCTTATGTTGGTCAAATTTCCTTAATGTAGTTCAACTTCATCAAGTAAGGGACGACTTGGAGTGGAGGTGTCAACTAGCGTATTTTCATAAAAAATAATACTTTTTACATGATAAAAAATCCCAAGAAGGGTCTAATGAAATGAACAATGACTCTAATGAATCAAGACAAAACCTATAAGTCTTCAATGGGAAATTTTACCTAGAAAACCTTGATCCAAGAAAGAAACATATGCTTTAATAAGTCATTTTATTAATAATAAAATTTATTTTGAAAAATATATTACATTATAAAATTATGAAGAATGAACATGGTTACATTCTTCAACATCTCCAAGTATGCTTCTTCATTGTGGTTGAAGCTTACTTCATAATTTTCACAAAATTACCACATCAAGAAACATAATTCAAGATAGAATTCATTCTCTGAGAGCATACTCATCATATTTTGAACCATATCATGGAAGCATAAATCACTGCTACATATTAGTCATCAGGAATCATCCATGTATGAAGGATATATAACTCTAAACATATCATACTTGTGCACTTCAATCTACTCCCTATAAATAGGAAGCTTCTTCAATCATAGTTAACAATCAAGGAGACCGCAACCCTTACTTTGAGTTCTTTATCTCTTGTGCATTTTATGTGGAATTCAAATCATGGGATGGTTTTGAATCCTTCTCAATATCAACATATAGGACTTGGTCCTCACACCCTTCTGAAGTAATTATTTATCATGTGACAAGAGCAAGAACAATAATTACAAAGTAGATAATCATAATGAAATTGTACCTCGTGATGAGGCAGCACTATCATCCTTCTCTAGATGTAAGAGGGGCTCCTGCACTATCTTGATCTATATCCCTTTGAAGTTTAATACACCATCTCCCTCTAGAATATTACACTTCCTACACTACTCTACATCTTTATGATCATTAATATGGATCACATCCCCATCCAAAAAGTTAGTGAAAAAAATAAAATACTCATGCATGAGTAATCACCAATAATAGAAAAGAATCAATTCACAAAGAAATGACATGAGTCTTGAAATTAATTATCTTTAATGTAGATAGGAGGAGGCTCATAACTCCCTCTTGATATTGTCTCCCTCTCAATCAAGAGGCATCACTATAAATTGATCATATGTGAATACTGTCTTAAAAAGAGATGAATCCTCATGAATGTTGGCAATATGATGCAATGTGTTGTCCTTGATGGAAACCTACTTGATGAAGTAAGATGGTTGGCAATATGATGCAATGTGTTGTCTTTGATGGCAACATAATAGATGAAGTTGTCCTTGATGGAAACTGACTTGATTAGTTGTCTTTGGATGGCAACCTACTTGATGAAGTTGTTCTTGATGGAAACCTTCTTGATGAGTTGCCTATGATAAGCAACCTATGTGCTAAATATGTAAGGATGATGTATCTTGTGTTAAATAAGGAAGGATGATGTATCTACAGATCAGCTCAGAAGTAACAAAAGAAAGGAATTCCAGTAAGTACCAAAGAAATGATAAATATGATATGTCACATAGCATACGTGGGTTTGTAAAGGCTAAGTCACGTATGTACGTGGAAAAGTACGTGCCAAGTAGCGTATGCCTATTTGCACTCTAAATTCTTAAAACCAAGGGATTTTACCATGGTATTGGCCCATTGTATTGAGCGTTGGAATATCTATTTGATCCCATCCAGGAATACCATTAGTAGTTGAGTGGTTTTGACTGATGGTATTGACAAAGGCTAAATCTATATAAGGAGAAGAAGATCATAGTGCAAGTGTGTGCATGTGTCTGGGTATTGAATGAATACTTCACTCTGAAGTATATCTGCACGGAATGGGTAGCAGCTTGTTGATATGAATTAATAATGCACCTATGAAGAAAATGATGAAGAGGGATCTCTAGATCTAAAATGACTATGTATTTTCTAGATCTGTTTATGGAATGTTTAGATCTGAGATGAGGCGAATATTTTCTGAAGTGAAGGGTAATATCTGAGCTATTTATCTGGTCTGAAGAGTTGTGCAGCCCTACAAAGTTTGAAGATCTATACGCAGGTTCGTGGCAGAGAAAGCACGTATATACGCGGGTTAGCTTCAGAAAAAGCGTGTATGGTATGTGAGATCAGTTTTGAAATATGTGCAGATGTATACGCAGGTTTGTTTCTGTTAAAGCGCATGCATACGCAGGTTCAGTGAAGTAAAAGCGTGTATGGTATCTAGGGTTTTGTTGAAGTATGTGGAATGGAATGTCTGATCTGTTTTGTTGTTTTAATGCTATCTGTCAATGATGTATTCACACAGATCTGGGTTGTTTGAATGTTGATTATGCTACTGAGTATGTTGATTAAAGATCAAGTTGTTGGTTGATTGGTTGATGATTCAATGAATGAATTGATGGGGTTATAAGTTTCAGTTTGATGTATGATTGAGCTTAAATGTGTGGAGTGTGTCCAGTCTGAAAATCTGATGAAAAGTGGCCTACAAGGTATGTTGTATGGAAGCTGATGAATCCAGTATGAAAATTGATGAAACGTGGTCCGTAATAGTGCTGAGGGTCGAAGCCTTTAGTGAGGGGGTTGTAGCTCCCTTCCAGTGATAGCTGGTAAACGAGAGCAGGGGGTATAAGCTCCCTTCCAGGAGAGGCTGGTAAACAAGAGCAGGGGGTTGTAGCTCCCTTCCAGGAGAGGCTGGTAAACGAGAGCAGGGGGTTGTAACTCCCTTCTAGGAGAGGCTGGTAAATGAGAGAAGGTTGTAGCCTTCTGCAGGTGGGTGCTTGCGTGCTGGTATGAGTCTGCGCCAGTACATGGTTGTAAGATGTTTTCTTTATAATAAAATATTGAAGACTGAGATGACGGCAGCGGTGGTTTTCTCTTGAATTGGGTTTCCACCTTAAATCCTGGTGTTCATGTGTGTTGCTTATGTGTGATGATTTACTCTATTCTTACTGCACATGTTTACTACTTACTAAACATCTAATGAATGAATGATGCAATGATATAAGTAAAGAATTATCTGCATAATGAGATCTCTGGTAATACATGAGTTTCATTAAAGATATCCACATGTATACGCGACTTGGGTTCATTAAAGTAGCATATGGGTTTTAGAGAAAGGAAAAGTAAAAAAATTTCAGTCTGCACTAAATACCTCATCTACCTATTTCCCGCATTTTTCCCAATGAAATGCACGGTGCTGTGTTCTTCGTGCTTGATCGTCAAGGAGATCCATCACAATGGTAAGCTTCGAAGTGAAGGAGTATTGTCTCTAAAGCCACCTCTATTCAATGGACGTAATCTGTTATTCTGGAAGATACGAACAAAAGCATATTTGCAAAGTCTTGGTGCAGATTTATGGGCAATCGTGGAAGAAGGTTATCAGTATCCGGCAAGTATTCCTACTGATGCAGCAGAAAGGAAGAAATATGAAATCAATGCCAAAGCAGCCAATGTTTTATTAGGAAGCATGTTTGAACCAGAATTTTCTAAAGTGATGCAGCTAAATTCAGCAAAAGAAATATGGGACAAAATCATTCTAAGCTATGAAGGAGATAAAAAGGTAAAAAGTGAAAAACTCCAAACTCTTAGAATTGAATATGAAAATTTAAGGATGCATAGTGATGAGAGTATTGCCAGTTTCTTTTTACGTCTAGATGATATTGTAAATCATATGAGAAGTTTGGGTGAAACCATAACTGATACTACTCTGGTGGAAAAAGTCTTAAGATCTTTGACTTCAAAATTTGAGTGAAAAGTATCAGCTATTGAAGAAAGGCAAGATCTACAAACTCTTACTATTGTTCAACTACATGGTATTCTAACTGCTTTTGAAATGAGAAAAGAAGGTCCCTCTCAAATCAAAGAAGTTTCCTTTAAGTCATGTGCAAAAGGAAAAGAAAAGGAGGTCGTCAAGGAATCAAGTTATATATCAGAAGAAGAAGAAGCAAATTTTGTAAGAAGACTCCAACCAGGTACTGGAAGATTCAGAGGTAAGCGTCCCTTCAAGTGTTTTACTTGTGGAAGAGTTGGTCATTATGCTTCTAAATGTCCTTATGAAGAAAATCATGATAAAGAGAAACAGTTTGAAGAGAGAAAGAGTTATTAAACAAATGAAGATAATGATGAAATGTCAAATGAGGATTCTGACCAGGATCTGCAAGCACTCATGGCAAGGAAGCAAAAGAAAAAGGCTACTCAAAGAAAGGAGATACCTCAGAAAACATGTGCAGCAAAAAATGAAGAAGAGGAAACAAGTATTGATTGTTGTTCTTGTGATCCACTTTCTTTTGCATGCAATGATGAAGATAGTGAAAGTAACAGTATAAGTCTAGAAGCAAATCTCAAGATCAATGATGAAAGTAATTATTGGGATCAATTTAAAAGGAAGGAATCTATCTACAAATATGTGATCTCTAGAATGAATGAACAGATAGAAACAATGAAGTGACGGATAGAAATATATCAAAGACTGCAGGATGAAGTAACCAATCGAAGTGATGGACTTGAAGCAGAAATCATCTCTCTGAAAGATGATCTAGAAAAATAAAATAAGAAGAATGAAGAACTTCTACAAATATTTTAAGAACAAGAAAATGGGTTGAAATAAGAGATTCTAAAATTGAATGATCAAGTAGAAGAAGGAATAAGGGTTGAAGAAAGTATGAAGAAGCAATGCCAAAGATTGGAGGTTGAGGTAAACATTTTACAAGGTAAATTAGAGGAAAAGAATAAACTCTTGAGGTTTCAAGATAGTACTAAGATTCTGGATAATATCTTTAGCAGTCAAAGGTCTCCTTCTGTTAAATTTGGTCTTGGTTTTCATGAAACTATTAAAGGAGAATCTAGTTCATAAGGAAGTGCTAAAGATTCAAAGGATACTTACCTGAAAACTTAAGTTTTTAAAGGAAACAAAAGTGGTCATCCACAATCTTAAACTCCCAAAAGAAATCGATTCTATCCTTTGATCAATAATGTTAAATGCTTTCTATGTCATAATTATGGAAATGTTGTACTGACAGTGTGGCTGCATTGGTTCAAATACAAAAAAATAGATTCTACACAAGAAGGTACTCGTGTTTCTTTAAGGGATATTAGTTTTCATGCCAGTATGGTCATAAAGGTACGACCGTAATAGAAAAAAGAATAGAAAATCATACTATAATCCTTATGCTTAATTTTTCTGTCACATAAGATGTTATACTCGTAACAAGTATGGACATGTAGAAAAAGAATGCGTGTGATGAATAGATCCGAGAAATTGGATAATTTCAACAAACAATAAGAAATTTTAAGCAAAGATGGAAGAAGAAGGAGGACCTACGTAAATGTAGGTAATATTTGAATTTACCGCAATCATCCGTCTGAAGCTTACTTCTCGTAATGACTGCAGGAGTGATGTGAGATACATTATAGGGATTAGTAATGTATCATCACAGGGGGAGCAATGTATGGTGATTCTCATGGTTGGTTTGGTAATTTTACGTATGTTTATTTCTGACAGTGCATCTGATGTGAAGAAGACAGGTACAGGCGGCATAAGTTCAGGGGGAAATGAAGGAGTGAAATTTTCAGTCTTTCACTTTCCATACGCGGGTTTCATGCACTAAATCTGCGTATACAGGCGAGTTCCAATGCAGACAGAAGCGTATGATTTTATGATAAGGAAAACAGTGAGATGGCTCAAGAACAGGAGCACAGATTTAGGGGGAGCATCAGTCTAACTAATAATGATTGCATTGTTTACATTGTATCTGCTTATTCCTTAGTTCTCGTAATACTCATGCTCAAATTATGATGACATAATACATGGTTTCTTAAGATGAGATTATGGATGAGCACTGATTTCTTTTTTCTTAAGAGTATCTTTTGGTTTTCACACATGGATGAGTTGGAAGTCTTATGATTCAGAGATAAGAATAGATCATGTAGAGTTTGTTTCTATGGATGAGATATTTTTCCTACACATGTTACATCATGATAAATCTTGAAGATCTTGGTGATATCAGATCACATGGATGATTGCTTAACACATACTATCTATTGAAGAAGTTGTTCTGGTATGATAATTCCTCTTGGGAAGAATATGTTGATGCTGCAAAGAATCTAAAGGCTTGGTTACTGATGTGCTTATGCTGCAACTATCGGATGACACTTGAAAACACAGTTACATTGTCATATCTTTCTTCTCTCATATTTTCCAGGGAAGCATTTGTGACGAAGGAATTGTTCCCCGCTCTTAAAAGATCATATCTCGCTAAATTCGAAGACAAACTAGATACACAGGTTTCCTGAAAGATAGTCGCGTATATACGCGAGTTTATGCACAGAAAACCATGTATGGGTGTGTTAGCCATCAGTATTTTTTACATGTTAGTGATGACTATATCTTCAGCTGAGTTTTCTAGAAACTGATTTCCTTATGTCAATATGTCATCCATAAAACCCTCCCAAAACTTTTTTCGCCTTTTCTACCTATTCAGTCCACCCCTGGCAACATCAAAAACCTCATATCACAATCCTATCTAGCTTCAGCTTTATTGACCTGCCCAGCAGCCTTAAAAAGCAAATCCAAATCTGTTTAAAAGTCTACCCTATGTTAGGAAGTGGCGTTTAGGACATTTCACCTTTGGCAATCATCAAAAAGCCAAAAAAGCCCCCATCTGCAGCAGACCTACCATGATTGATCCCTTAATTTTCAAATGAAGTTGACAAACAGCCTTAAGTCGCGCCACTCATACCCCCCTAGATCTCAGCACTGCATAAAATCCAATCTCAAGCTGACTATTAGGTTTTTCACAGTTTTCTATGGTTCTACAAAGACAGGAAATATATTTCATCTCATGGAGTAAATGTTTGAGTTTACAGTTAGAAGAACAGCTGCTTCTAAGTGTATTATGAGCCTGAGATGAAGCTGCAAAACAAAGGGCTCTCAATCAGGACCTTACAGCTCTTTTCAGTATGAAAATCACAGGAAAAAGGATTGCCACTGTCTCAGCAAATGGTAAATTTGTCAAGGCTCGGGACCTCCTTCATTACAAGCAGAGGGTTAGGGCGCCTCCTTCATCCATAAGCAGAGGGCGCAGGTCAGAGTTGACTCAGAAGGTTGCAAAAGTCCAGGTTTGCCCTGTCTGAAACAATGAAACAATATCTTCAGGTTTCATGAATGTAATTGCTAACCATAACAGGATTGTAGTGAAAGCATGATAAGCTCAAAGGAAAAGAAGTTTAGCCTAATAAAAGAGATCATCTGAAACTTTCAAGTCAGGTAAATGGTTGAAACTTTAGAAGGCCATTTCATCAGTGAACATCCAAATCATAAGAGGCATGTTTTGGTGCAGCATCAAATAGAACAGATGTTAATCAATGCCATTACACAGGCAGGAGAAGGTTCTTGGTTCTTCAAGAAAACACTAACCTTTATGATCACAAAGAGTTCTGGTCAATATACCAGGTCATGAGATGAACAAGCCAAGTGACAAATATCTCAGCAACCTTAGAACAGTGTCACTATGGCTAGGTTTCCTTCAAAAACACAGTGAGGTTTGCAAATGAAGATGCTAAGATTGGTGTTGTTCAGATGGTTTACTTACCACCACATTTGCCTGATAAAAAAAACCTCCTCCATACATGAGTAGAGGGCCAAAACTACTACAGGTGCTGAAAGTGATTGATACAAGAAAGAGCAGTAGAAGGATATCGAAGACTGAAACAAGGTCACTACACCAATGAATGACAGCTCTGATAATGTAAAGATACTGATACTCCTGTTTCAGAAAAAGGCTGTGTCTGACATAGTGGTAAAAGGGGTCTTCTGATACTTTACCTGATTAAGAGCTTCCTCCATACATAAGCAGAGAGCCAAAATCATTGCATACTGTTGAAAAATGGTAAGTCCAAAAGTGCAGAGAAAGGACTCAAAGAAGTTGAAATAAAGAAGGTATTACTGTCTATGATACTAATGTATTGATCTCCCTCTTCAAAGAAGCTACCTGTCAACAGCTCATCCAGCAGAAAGGAGAAAAGGTTGAACATACTTTATACCTTGAGTGCCAAAGGAGCAGTGGACTTAAAAAGGGTTAAAGACATTTCATGAGCACCTATCCAGAAATCAAGGAAAATCCCTCTGAGAAAACAAACAAGGCTAAGGTGAAAAGATGCAACTAGAGAAGTAAACAGTGACTAAGGTTGAGTCATAAAAGGCAAAATGACAGGTATGCAATGCTAGGAATAGATAAAAGAGACAATTTTGAGCATATGTGTGCCACTGATGCCTAAAAGAAGATTCTCTCCTTGTGGAAAGGGTCAAACAATAAAATAATCTCATATATCAAAAGTTCAAAGGATGCGCCTTTCGAGAAGAGGTGTTTTACAACTTTTCCAACATTTTTAGTGCATTATGAAATAGCCATTCTTTACTAGCAAATCACCAAGTGAAAGAGGCAGTGAACATAAGTCCAGTCATGAAATGTTGCTACTGACAAAAGGGGTTTAATATGCTGAGCAAATAGAATAAAGACTGTGTGCCAAAAAAACTTGTTTTCATATTTTACAAGTTTGGCTTTTCAAATAAGGAGGCAAACTGGTATATGATCCTATGATTAGGCAGAAAGGAATTTGTTTTTGATAAACTATCATTGTTTATATTCCCTAAAGAAGACACCAATGGTTTCCTGTAAAGTGGTAAAACAGCTTTCAAATGCCTTTGACAGTTTTTTTTTAAAAAAATGACCTTGCTTTTGTTTACCTTGTCACCTAAAAGCGCTCAAAGAGGGAAAAAGTCGAAATTTTTGAGATATCTCTCTCATGGGAACAGGTATGTAATTCCGTGAGGAGGCAAAACAGATCTGGAAGATTGTCATTTTTAAAAAAGGCAACTCGATACAAACACTGTTTTGCATCATTTGAAAAGGGGCAGATATATGTATTCAAAGTGACCGTTTGATATTTTGAAAATGTCATGAGAATGAAATAGGGGAATATTAAATCATTTGTGAAATCAAAACAAATTTATACGAATCCCAAGCATCACAGAGCTTTTCAACAATTTGAGGTCTTGAGTTTTAGGGCGGCGCGGCGAGCCTGGCAAGTGGCGGCGGCGAGCCTGGGCTCAAAGCCGCGAGAGGGTGTCAACGAGTATTGTGAGGAAATTTTGTGAAGCGAAGCGCGGCGAGCTGTAGGTGCCGTGAAGCGGCCACGTACAACTCCACAGAGGGTTTTCTCCGGCGCGGCGAGTTTTGCTCCAAGGGGTGGCGCGCAGAGTCATGTTCCTCGTTGCATTTTAGATCCCTTCAAGGGGATTTCTTCATGTACAATTGCTCTATCCTATTTACAAAAAAGAACAAGAAAAATCAGGATTTTCAAGCATAAATTCGTTTGGTATTAGATAGTTAAAGGCAAAAGTTGTTGATAAAGAAGGTAGGCAGAGGTAGGGTAAAGCGACTTGTTTACATATGAGAGTCAAAAACGAGAAGTGCGATGAGTGGACTTTTCAAACTCACGGAGCAAGGAATTTATTTCCTAAAACCACTGTCACACCTATTTTTACACCTAAGCTAAATCTGCCTTTTCATTACACTACGTGGTATCCTTCTAAAGTTTGTTAAGACAGAGTTTTCTGAGAAGTGAAATAAGGCCACATTCGAGAAGGCAGTTGTTGATGATCAGGTTTACATCAAACGCAGGGTTGTTGTTGATTAGGCATGGTTGTTGTGACCAAAGTTGAAGTTTTGAAACCGTGAATACACAAGACACTCGAAAAACGTAATGGTTAGTGTTTGAGGTTAATACTCGAAACAAGAGGTACGTGTATTTGGTGCACCTTTTCTAAATCTCATAAAACAAGAGAGTGTGTTTCCTAAAACAATCGTTGCACTTTACTTTTTTCACCTAAAACTAGGTCTCGCTTTGCTCATTACACTATATTGTCATTCCTCAAGACCGTTAGATCGTAGTTTTCTAAAGGTGAAACAAGGTATTTTGTTGATGATTGGGCATTTGTAGATGATTGGGCATTTACCGGTGATCAAGTAAACAAAGCAAGGGCAGTAGTTTTAAAAGCAAGGATTGACTTCTCAAAAGGTCACAAGTGAAAGGTTCTTCTCTTAACACAAGGCTATTTTTTCACCTAACCACGGTGGGCTCTCTCTTTTCCCACCGTGTGGTCTCCACAGAAGTCCCGCTCGATTGTGGGCATATTTCAAGGTAAATAACTTAAAAAGAGCAATGGTTATAATCTTGAAGTTTGTTTTCAAAGACAAAAAATATAAGTGCAAGGTGCCTCTAAGCAAAGGTCACTTAAGGGGGATTTGTTCAAGACCGTGCCCAAAGAATCTACAAAACAGCTTTACCCATAGTGCTATTGTTGAGAAAGATTCAGTAGCTAAAGTATAACCAAGTTTGAAAGATTGTGGTTAATAAGTGCATGAAGAGTTTATTCAAGGAAGCCTTGTTGAATCACAAGGTCCATACTCACAAAACAGCTTTGGTGGCTTGTCTCAATCCAGAAAACATTCTTCATATATTGAAGGCAAGTGCAGGCTCTTTCAAGCCTCGTTTTTTAATCGAATGCCTCCAAGGCGAGATCACAAAGGCGGACAACATAAGAGATATGAGCCTACCTCCATAGAAGACATCAATGCTCATCCTTCAAGACATTTTCAATTTCCATGAGGTAGGCTCGTCTTGATTATCAAAGGATAGAGTGAAGTCAAGAGTTTCTCACCACTTACACATTTGTGTGCTTTAAGGTTCAAGGACAAACACTTCCACTTTGCGATCTTGATTTCAAAATTTCTCCAAGGTATATATCCAAAGCTACCAAGATCCCGTATCATGGTGAAAATGGTTTAAACAAGCACATCTTGATTTGGAGGACTATAAGCCTTTCATCAAGCCGGAACATAGGGAGACCATCACGCTACTTTCCCCTTTCTCCTATCTCTCGACAGCTTATGCGCCACCGATGAAGGCCATAATGAGATACTTCACTTGTGACGGGAGGTTTAGCCAAATCTTTGCTTATCATGTTCGCTTGTTGATGCATTTTACCAGAGCAAGAAATTAAACCTTCCATACTTTTTGTCCAAGAGCATAGAGAAGATGTGCGCGTCGTCGTCCAAAAGAAAGCTCCACCCTCGGCAAATATCTTCTCTTTTCATCATTCCTTGATCAAAATCATCTTCTTGCACCAAATCCGGAGAAGAAAGGGGTTTCATGGGAGTCCTTCATTAGCCATGCCGATTTCGCTCACCTGCTCCTCCCGCTCATGTGTCTCCGACTCACCCTATCCATCGCCTGCCTTTATCTAGTAGGCCTACCCCTAAAAAAAACTCAAGATGATCACTCGGGCAGCCAAGTACACAAGGAGAAGGAGAGGGCAAGATGAGCCACAGGGAGAAAAGGAGGTTGATGAGCAGCAAACTGCATTTTTGAGGGACAACATGGTTGGATATCATTGGACAACGAAGAATGCCGAGGTTGATGAACATCATCAATTTCATGAAGAAGAGCAAGAAACTGGAGGTTGATGAACAAAGATCACCTTTCGTGAAGAAGGGCAGCAGTGACAGTAGGTTGAGGTACAAAGCACAGTACCGGAAAGGGAACAACAAAGGACAAGAGTTTGAAGAGCAGCAGCTTGAGCAAGCAATCGAAACACCTTTTGAGCCACAAGCCGGATACAGATGTTAGGGGAAGGACAAAGAAGCCGAAGCTGCCACCACAATGGTGACCAAAATCAGTTCCCTAAGAAGGGAAAAATTGCCCAAGAGAACAACTCCTAGCTTACCAAGGAGAAAGAGCGCTAGATTGGCCTTCAAAGGCAAAAGCACAATTCGAGAAAGCGCCAAGCATGGAGGTGAATCAGTCTGTCATCCCTATCCCAAGCGATGACAAAGCCGACAATGAGGCACGCATCCTTGAGAACCTCCTCATTCACAAAGAAGGAAAAATTGAGGTTTTACAAGAAGATCTCCAAAGGGCAAGGAATTTCAATCAATTCTTGGAGGTTGAGAACAAACAAATGAAATTTCATGCAAACCATTCATGAGGCAAGGGCCATCAAGTACAAAAAGGAGGCCAAAGGGCGCAAGTGAGAATTGAAGAGCTTATTGGCGAATTTGATGATGAGGAAGAGGAGGACCAGCCCCCTAGGCGAAAGAGGCCTCAGAACCATCGGGGCTTAGGAGAGCTTTGGAGAAGCAGTATGTCAAGAACAAGCTCACTCGAAGCTTTTCCTCTCACTACCCTCTTTGAGCGGGAAATTGAGGAAAACAAGGAAGCTTGGCTTGAGAGGGCTAACCAGCATTTGGAGACCAAGCTTGAGAAGGCAAACAGGATCTCGAGCGACAAAGCAGAAAGAGAACACTTCACTTTCGTTTAGCTAAACCAATCTCGCCCTGCGCAAATTGAAGGTAGCACAAGAAAAATCGAAGAAATTGAAGGAGAGGCGCCTAGCACGAAGGAAGCAAAACGCACATCAGCTCCTCGATATTTTAGCTTCAGCTTCGAACATGTCTCCATGGACCCTTGAGGGTCATCCATGCCAATTTTGGGTCCCTCGTTTTCGAAACTTTTTGTTTTTTGGCATTTTTGGGGTTTTTGCCAAAAACTCATATAAATGCGCCATTTCAGTTTGAAGAGTCAGTCGAAGGGAGGAGGGTGATACCAATGGATTCCATAATTTCATGAGCAGCTCTCCAGCGATTTTCAGGGCATTTGAAAATCATTCGCCCCCTCAAATTGGCAAAAAACAGCTTTCATTTTTGTACATTCTCGCCCGCTCCTCATCGCCAGCAAATCTCGCTATTTTCTGGGTTTTTTGCACACAGGTACAGTTTTGAGGGACTTTCAGAGATCAGATTGAGATGATTCCACTTGCATTGGAAAGCAGACACAGAGAGCTTTCCAACGAGCCATCATGAGCCTCATTTCGACATCAAGAAGCCTTCCATTGGCATCCAGCAAGTCAGAGGACCTTTTTTCTGCATAAATATGAAGTATTTTTTGGCAATTTTTTGAACTCCAAAAATCTGCTTTTCCCAAATGTGCGTTAGGCTATTTTTATCATGGGAAAATCATGTAAAGTCAATATAATTTCCGTTTTTAGCAATTTTTTTAGATATTTTATTAGATATTTTGTGCCTTGGGCTTTGCAAAGCCACAAGGGCAAATTTAGATATTTTTGATTCTGGCCAATGGGATAGCTTAGTTGCTCCATGAGGTTTTTCCTCATTCTAGCCTATTTATCCCACTACTTCTCATTGTAAATCAGTAGGCCGAACTTGAGAGAAGAATTAATGCATTGGTCATATGAGCTTTGAAGAATACACTTGAGTTATGATGTTTGGATTGCCTCTTGGATGCTTTTGAGGAATGTTGAAGGCTTGTTGATGGATTCCTTGACATGGTAGAATGGTATAGTGCTTCTTAATGTTGTTTTGTCTTCTAGTTTTCACTCATATTTCATTTTTCTTGCTGCTATAGATCAAGAAAGATTGATTTTGAGACATGCCCATGGAGGCACCTCAAAAAATCCCGAATCTTCATAGCTTGATGTTTTCTTCCCCTTAGTTATGCTAAAGAATTCTTAGACGCTTTCTTTAGTAACCTAAGGTGTTGTTGCTAAGTTTTATTCATCGGGCTCCATGTATGTTGAGTAGGATGTATGGTTTGCCCTACCTACCTATCACCGCCCATAGTTCTCGTCCATAAAAATTTCTCTTTGACCGATTTGTTGATCATTTTGTTGAACCAAGGAGGCCTAGTCCCGATCTAGCTCCTTGCCCTAAAACTATGAAAACTTATTTGTCCAAGTACCCAATGACTTAGAGACTATGTTTAGGCGTTCCTAAGATAGTTTATGAGTTGTTAGTTTGTCTCATGTGTTTTCCCCAAAGTCCGATAGCCATTTCCCGAAGTTAGAGGGTCTTATACCTCTATGTATGGTCGTGAATGTTTGATTTCTATGTATCGATTAGCTTATAGTTATTCCTAGCATGATTAATGGCTTGCTATTACATGTTTATGTCTCTGCTATTAACTAGTTTGCACTTGAAATCCCTTGTCTTTCACCAACTTATTGTTCATTTAATCCATTTTGCCCCCTGAGATCCCTTCTATTGTGAATCAAATCGGCCCCTACAACAGCTTTACATCATCGCCTCATTAGCTTCCTTGACCTCGTTTGACCCCATAGCCCAATTTATCTACATCTTGTTATCCAAACTTTATGTATTTGATCATTCTATCCCTCACAAACTTAAAAACCAAAAAAAACCCAAAAACATACTTCATAACTAGCCTAATATCGCAACATCGCAAGTAAAACACACGTACATCTTTTACACTTATAGAGAGAGCCCTCTCTGAGTCCAGGAAGGCTAGGTCCTTGGGCTCCAAAGCTTGGTTTGATGTTACATCGTCATTTGGCTAGCCAATCGGCCAAATCACGGGACCCTAACAGGGTGGTTGCTGAAAAAAAATTTGGGTTAGCATTTTTTAGCACAGCTATGGTGTTGTTGGGTATCTCTGGTGATGTTTCAGCTCTCATATTCCTGTTTCATTCTATGATATCTGATAAATATGCATTGATGATCTGCTGTTGAAAGTGTTCAGGATGCACAAGCTAAGGGGGAGCATTGGTCATATGGAAAGTAATGCATTGTTGGCATTATGATGGTTCTGAAATATGATCTCTCTCTTGAGGTGTTTCTGATATTGGTCATAAAAAGTCATATTTTTATTTTGATGAAAAGGTCATGTTGAGACCTATGATGTAAAATTGTAATATTCAGTCATGTAAGGACTTGATCAAATGTGTAAACCCACTTGGTTGGGTACTTGAGTCACATATGTAAATCCACTTGGTTGGATCATTGATGTAAGTATGAGTCCTTGGTGATAGGAAAGGTCATAGAGTCATGTACTTCATTGAAAAATATGTTTGAAGATTCAGCATGAACCCAGGGGGAGCATGGCAACTTCAGTGCACATCAGATATACAGAGCTCTTCTTTCTACATGAGGAGAAAAACCTTGTTTTGGTTTTGATCCACCCTTTGCCCTTGATGTCAAAGGGGGAGAGTTTCATGGTTTTTGAATAGGGGGAGAGTATCATGGTGTTTTCATAATGGTTATAATCAATGTATCTATCTGTTATGGTGATCAAACACCATCATGGTTGCCATCAAGTCCAAAGGGGGAGATTGTTAGCAATATGATGCAATGTGTTGTCCTTGATGGAAACCTACTTGATGAAGTAAGATGGTTGGCAATATGATGCAATGTGTTGTCTTTGATGGCAACATACTAGATGAAGTTGTCCTTTATGGAAACTAACTTGATGAGTTGTCTTTGGATGGCAACCTACTTGATGAAGTTGTTCTTGATGGAAACTTGCTTGATGAGTTGCCTATGATAAGCAACCTATGTGCTAAATATGTAACGATGATTTATCTTGTGTTAAATAAGGAAGGATGATGTATCTACAGATCAACTCAGAAGTAATAAAAGAAAGGAATTCCAGTAAGTGCCAAAGAAATGATAAATATGATATGTCACAAAGCATACGCGGGTTTGTAAAGGCTAAGTCGCGTATGTACGCGGAAAAGTACGTGCCAAGTAGCGTATGCATATGTGTGCTCTAAATTCTTAAAACCAAGGGATTTTACCATGGTATTGGCCCATTGTATTGAGCATTGGAATATATACTTGATCCCGTCTAGGAATACCATTAGTAGTTGAGTGGTTTTGACTCATGGTATTGAGAAAGGGTAAATCTATATAAGGAGAAGAAGATCATAGTGCAAGTGTGTGCATGTGTCTGGGTATTGAATGAATACTTCACTCTGAAGTATATCTGCATGGAATGGGTAGCAGCTTGTTGATCTGAATTAATAATGCACCTATGAAGAAAATGATGAAGAGGGATCCCTAGATCTGAAATGACTATGTATTTTCTAGATCTGTTTATGGAATGTTTAGATCTGAGATGAGGCGAATATTTTCTGAAGTGAAGGGTAAGATCTGAACTATTTATCTGGTCTGAAGAGTTGCGTAGCCCTACAAATTTTGAAGATATATACGCAGGTTCATGGCGGAGAAAGCGCGTATATACGCGAGTTGGCTTCAGCAAAAGCACGTATGGTATGTGAGATCAGTTTTGAAATATTTGCAGATGTATACACAGGTTTGTTTCTGTTAAGGCGCGTGCATACGCAGGTTCAGTGAAGTAAAAGCATGTATGGAATGTAGGGTTTTGCTGAAGTATGTGGAATGGAATGTCTGATCTGTTTTGTTGTTTTAATGCTATCTGTCAATGATGTATTCACACATATTTGGGTTGTTTGAATGTTGATTATGCTGCTGAGTATGTTGATTAAAGATCAAGTTGTTGGTTGATTGGTTGATGATTCAATGAATGAATTGATGGGGTTATAAGTTTCAGTTTGATGTATGATTGAGCTTAAATGTGTGGAGTGGGTCCAGTCTGAAAATCTAATGAAAAGTGGCCTACAAGGTCTTTTGTATGGAAGCTGATGGATCCAGTATGAAAATTGATGAAACGTGGTCCGCAATGGTGCTGAGGGTCGAAGCCTTCAGTGAGGGGGTTGTAGCTCCCTTCCAGTGATGGCTGGTAAACGAGAGTAGGGGGTAGAAGCTCCCTTCCAGGAGAGGCTGGTAAACGAGAGCAGGGGGTTGTAGCTCCCTTCTAGGAGAGGTTGGTAAACGAGAGTAGGGGGTTGTAACTCCCTTCCAGGAGAGGCTGGTAAATGAGAGAAGGTTGTAGCCTTCTGCAGGTGGGTGCCTGTGTGCTGGTATGAGTCTACGCCAGTACATGGTTGTAAGATGTTTTCTTTAAAATAAAATATTGAAGACTGAGATGACGACAGCGGTGGTTTTCTCCCGAATTGGGTTTCCACCTTAAATCCCGGTTTTCATGTGTGTTGCTTATGTGTGATGATTTACTCTGTTCTTACTGCACATGTTTACTGCTTACTAAACATCTAATGAATGAATGATGCAATGATATAAGTAAAGAATTATCTGCATAATGAGATCTCTGGTAATACGCGAGTTTCATTAAAGATATCTGCGTGTATACACGACTTGGGTTCATTAAAGTAGCGTATGGGTTTTAGAGAAAGGAAAAGTAAAAAGTTTTCAGTCTGCACTAAATACTGATTCACCTCGCCCCCTCTCAGTATTTTTCCTAAAAATGAATACCGTATGTATCGTTTATATTATTTCACCGGTATCCAAGTCCAACCATCAATGTATAAAATAACCAATGAATCTATAGAATACTCTTTTCCTAGGGTTTCTATGAATATGACATAGAATAGTTTACTTATCATGTCATACTAGGGTTTCTCGAAATCGGTTAGGTACTTGAATTATTGAATGATTTTTATTGTTTAGCTCATATCATGAATAATTTTGAATCATTTTAGGCCTCTTGTAAGACCACCTTGTTGATCAGCGGTTGTCATTGATGTCAACCCAAGCAGCACTAGGGGCTAACCCAATATTGAATGGGAATTTTGACCTACCAAATTAATATATTCTGGTTCAATAATGATTTTGATGATTTCTACTTGTCGATATGTTTCCGTTGATATATGGCACGCCATGTAATTCTTCACGGTTTGAGAGATATTCATGTTCGAAGCTTGTACCCCCAGTTAGTGGGCTAAAAACCCATGGGGTTGGGGCATGGGTCATTGAAAAGTCATAATTAATATTTTTCATGCTCCTAAAATCCCTCCCACGTTCACTTGTATAATCCCCTCTCAACTTAAGCATTCATATAAATTGTGTTCTTCATTTACTCCTTATGCAAGGGATTCGGCCATATGAAATAGGTCATCTTGGAATTTTCGCTTTAAATTTTTTTCTACGAAGGTTAAGAAGCTAAACATTTTATGAGGCAAAGCTTAAATCCTGAGGAAGATGCAATAAAAATTTTAGATCAAGGTGCATAATATTTTTGGAGATATGATCTATGGAAGGCAGGGTTTTTGTAGGCTCCTGAAATTCATCTCAAAGAAGTGACCTTGGTAAAATCGTCATAAATATCTCTTTGAGTATCAGATTGGAATTATGTAAGAATTAGAAGATAGTGAACAGTCTGTAGTTTTTTCTCTATCAAGTTTAGAGCCAATTAAAGAAACAGTGACACGTGGCACACCGTACAAGTGCACTCTGCTGAAACAATCCATAATTAGGGCATTGTGAGAAATTGGGTATAACTCTCTCTTGAAGAATCCAAATTGGGTTAGACCTATGGAATTGGAAATATGACTTAGAGGACTACTACAGGACTAAAAATAAGATATTGAGAATCTGAAATAACAGAGATACACCAGATTCAATATCGAGCTCCTAGAAGGCAAGAAAAATCTAGATCATGTGTTGTCAAGGATTGCAAAGGACTAGACTTTCTATGGCAGAAAATCAAAGCAAGGTGCAACAGAGAAGCAAAGTTGGAGCTTTATTTTCAATTGGAGTTGAATATTAAAGAATTATTAGAAAATCATTAGGTGGTTTTTTTCCCGGAGTGGGTTTTCACCTTAAAAACTATGTGCATTTGTGTTCCTCTTTTTTGTTGCTACCATTTTACAAACACTGATAATAATTGAATATTAAATAATTCTCTAATTGAAAGAAATATTGATTCACCCCCCCCCCTCTCAGTATTTCCAACAATTGGTTTCAGAGCTTGGTTCCTTCAATAGAAATTTAACAGCTGGAAGGAGGTCATGGAGCATACCAAGAATGGTGTACCTCTATTCAATGAAAATAATTATGCACTTTGGAAAGGAAGAATGGTGTTATATCTCTTGGCGCAAGGTTACGAAGTATGGGACACTGTTCAAAATGGATTTACATCAACTGCGGATGAACAAGGTAATAAGAATTTGGTAAATGATGCAAAAGCAAAGAATATTATTATCAGTGGACTTATTGAATCTGCTTATCATAAGGTGTTGGGCTGTAAAACCGCCAAAAATGTATGGGACAAGCTTGAGAATATATATGCAGGTGACTCAAATTTCAAAGAATCAAAGCTTCAAATCTATAGAGAAAAATTTGAACAACTCAGAATGAAAGAAGATTGCAACATTGCTGCATACTTTTAATACGTTGATGAAATAGCCAATACTTTGGAAGGATTGGGAGAGCCAGTTGACGAGAAGACTATTATACAGAAGATTCTTAGAACGTTACCAGGGATATTCAACCCAAAGGTATCGGTCTTAGAATATAGTGAAAATCTGGACAAACTCAGCAAAGTGGAATTACATGGAGTTCTCATAGCATATGAAATGAGACTTGATGAAAAAGAGGGTACTTCGCATCTAGAAACTACATTCGTTGCTTCTAAGAAAACCAATAAGGATAAACAACCTTTAATTGAAAATACATGCACCTGCAAGTGTGAAGAAAAGGGAGATGATGAAGAAGGACTTTCAGATGAAGAATATGCTTACTTCACGAGAAAAATACAAATTGGTAAGGGACAATTCAAAGGTAAACTTCCATTGATATGTTTCAGCTATAATGAGGTTGGGCATTTTGCAACAAAATGTCCAAACAAAAGTAATGACAACTCAAAAATAAAGAAAGGCTTTAAGAAATTCAACAAGCAAGGATCCGAAAGGAACTTTCTCTCTAAAGAAGATAGCTCATCATCCCACGAAGACAATGATAATGAAGAACCAGCCAATGAGAGAGTATTGTTTATGGCAAAACACAATAAACCCAAGCACAATAAGCAAGAGGTATCAAACAATGAAGAAGAAGGATGGACCATAGACGAATTTTATGAGCCAGCAATCAAGCTTATAAAAGATCTCAAGGCGGAGAAGATCTGTTCCAAAACTCTTGAAGAACAAGTTCAAGGTCTCAAAATTGAAGTTGAAGAACACAAATGCATTAAAGAGTCATTTCAAAAGAAGTTGGAAGAAAGCAACCAAGAAAAGGGAAGAATTAGAAGCCAAATTAGTCTCAATGCGTGAGGAAGTGAAGAAAGGAAAAACTATCCAAAACTATGCCAACAACTCAAGGGAATTGGAAGAACTCATCAACAATGAACGGTCTTACAATGACAAAACTGGCATCGATTATGTTAGAAACCTATAATATAGGGGTCATAATTTTGACTTGACTA